>CM075493.1:7660000-8260000 GCA_037950675.1 Hypophthalmichthys molitrix | reverse complement strand
GAGGTGGAGGAGATCGAGGAGCATCTGATCCGCTCTGTGAGTGGCCAGTTGAAAAGCAGATGGAGGGAAGGAAGAGTTGTGATTCCCAGCGCTGACACACCTTATCAGGTACTGATGCCTACTTTATGAGTCGAACATCATAATTACAACATAATACTAACTCTCTTTCTGTGTTTGCATGGTAGGTGATCATCGAGGCCCAAGTGGATCCTACAGAATCTGGTTTCATCTCACTGGATGATATAAAGATACTGAATGAAGTGAATCCTGAAGAGTGCAAGGGTATGTTAAGCCACGCTTCTATTTTAGTCCCTCCCCTTTCTGTTTGGCCACTCACTTTTTAGTGACCTTAAAGGTATAGTCCATCCAAAAATTAAAAATTCTGTCATCATTTACTCATCTTCACGGTGTTCTAAACCTCTATGCATTTCTTTCTTCTGCGGAACATAAAAGATGATATTTTAAAGAATGTTGGTAACCAAACTATTTTAGTTTCCACTCACTTCAATTGCATTCAATGGGAACCAAAGCTGTTTGTCTACCAACATTCTTCAGAATATATTCGTTTATGTTCCACAGAGGAAAGAACGTCATACAGGTTTGTAACGGTATGACGGTGAGTAAAACATGGCAAATTTTCATTTTTTGGGTGAACTATCCCTTTATGTCCAGATGTATTAATTTTCTTCATAGGCATTTTAAAAGAAATTCTAATTAAGCGTTCTTACCCCTGAACCAAACCGATCAGCTCCGAGATGAATCACACTTTTTTAACATTTATATGCTGAAAATATCTCTAAGGATTCTGATGAGACTTTTTACTTTCAGGTCGTTAAAATCTATACATAGTTCATCTCCTTTGATTAAAGGGTTAGTTCACCCAAAAATGAAAATAATGTCATTTATTGCTCACCCTCATGTCGTTCTACACCCGTAAGACCTTCGTTCATCTTCGGAACCCAAATTAAGATATTTTGATTAAATCCGATGGCTCAGTGAGGCCTGCATAGCCAGTAATGATATTTCCTCTTTCAAGATCCAGAAAGGTACTAAAAACATATTTAAAACAGTTGATGTGAGTACAGTGGTTCACAAAAAGTATTCTCGTCGTTTTATAATATTAACATAGAACCACTGTACTCACATGAACTGTTTTAAATATGTTTTTAGTACCTTTCTGGATCTTGAGGAAATGTCATTTCTGGCTATGCAGGCCTCACTGAGCCATCGGATTTAATCAAAATATCTTAATTTGTGTTCTGAAGATGAATAAAGGTCTTACGGGTGTAGAATGGCATGAGGGTGAGCAATAAATGACAGAATTTTTATTTTGGGGTGAACTAACCCTTTAAGTTTGTTTGTGTTTCAGACCCAGAGAATACAGAAGATGATGAAGATGAAGTTGATGAGATCGGTAAGACCCACATTTTATTAGAAAAGCATTATAATAAAACGTAATTTCATTATTTATTTTTTATGCATCTACACTGCAAAAAAAAAAAAATTCTTGATCAGTATTTTTTTCTTATTTTATTAAAAATATGTTGAGTTACATTTATTCGACAAGCAAAATTGTTGAAGATATTAAGCCAATAGCAAATAGTTTTTCTTCTTTTAAGCATAAACGTCCCTAAAATTTGTTTTACTGATACATATTTTAACCTTAATTGCTAATGGCATAAGAAAAATAATAATTCAAGATTCTCTGAAATATTTTAAAATATTTTGCTTCTCAATTACATAATCTTGTTTCAATAATGTTTAGGTATTTTTGCTGAAAACAAGACAAAAATACTCATAAATCAAGGTTTTTTTTTTTTTTAAATTGTCCTTGGCATTCTGCAATCAACTATTTTGGTATAATGACCTCTAAACTACAGTACTGTGCAAAAGTTTTTTGTTTTGTTTTTCCAGCTTTGTTGTTTTATCAATGTTTTAATGACCATCCATATTTATTTTTCAGTCTCTTTATTACGGTACAAATAGAAAATACAGGAAATAAAGGAAATAGTGCAAAAACAATTCTGAACAAAATTGTTTCTTAAAGCAAAAATCAGTATTTAGTGTGACCTCCTGGACTTCTTCCATTTTCTCAAAAAAGAACTTGAGAAACTCATCAGATTTTGAGAAACTTCTCATCAGATTTTGAAAGTTTTCTTGGCCTTCTAGTCCTTTTTTAGGTTTAAGAGAGCCAGGTTATTGCTCAAGTGTAAAGGGAGTTCAATAAATACTTGCCACTTTAGCCTATAAAAGCTGTTTTTCCTGATTTTTTCAGTTTTTTAATACTGCATACAAATTTACTGTATTTTCTGTTTATATTCTAATTAAGAGACTGAGAAATAATTATATATGGTCATTATATCATTGCTAAAACAACATCTAATGTTGACCTAACACTTTTGCACAGTACTGTATATAATTCCAGTCCTACCATTATTTTGCCATAATGACCAGCTGACTGTAATAATCTCTTATTTAATATAAATGAGCTTGTTTACCTATGCAGGTTTTGCTCAGACTCTCACAATCTCTCTGCTTCTGTCTGTCCCTGTCTTTCTCTCTCTATAGTGAACTGCGAGGGGTCTGACAACACCCTGTGGAGTTTTGGTCGCGGCTCCATGCTGAAGAGTTTAGACCCCATCTTGATCACCATCATCGTGATGAGCGCCGTGGGAGTCCTGCTAGGCGCCGTGTGCGGGGTGCTGTTCTACTGCGCCTGCGCTCACACTACAAACAGGAACCTCTCCGCTCTGGAGAACTACAACTTTGAGCTGGTGGATGGAGTCAAACTAAAGAAAGAAAAACTCAGTGCACAGAAATCTTACTCAGAGGCATGAGGAATGCTAGACGAACACAGGAAACATTTGCCGGACAATTTTGGAGGAATGTTTTTAGAGCGTTGTTGCGACTTTTCTCAAGGTCGAGACTGAGCGTTATTCTCAGGACGCGCAGGACGAGGGACTGGCCTCTAGAGGGCGCCTTGTATAGATTGTACAGCCAGACGATGATTGTCTACTTGTTTGTACATTTGTTGCTGGTGATGAGACCAAGACAAAACTATGTATCCTCTCACACAGTTGGATATTTTTTTCTACAAACCCCTTTTTTAGAGCTGTATACAACTGGGTTTTCAGTGTTTATTGTGCTCGTTTATGTTTGGAGACGTGTTTGTTCAGTTGATAACTCACACTTCATTCCAATGGTGCCTTTAAATGTGTTTTTGTTGCCTTTTCACACATGGATTTCTGCCCTTACATAGACAGTCATCTGCTCTTGAGCACAAACTGTTCACAGACACATGCCAATACAGGTCAGAGGTCAAGGTTTAAATGTATAATAATACATATAATAGTGCTGCAGTGATGACCTGTTTTCATAAGCTAAAACTCTGATTCATCATCCTGAAATCAATCGCTGCTTCCGAAATTGAATACTTCCCTACTATATAGTATGCAAAAAGCAGTACGCCAACAGAGTAGTATGTCCGAATTCATAGTATTCAAAAAACAGTAGGCGAAAAGTAGCCAGATGAGATTCTGAAGTGTGCATTCGATGGACACTTTACTATCCCATGAGGCCACAGGAGGGGATTTATGAATGGAAGTGAAGCGACGCAACTGATGCTAGTAGGTCACATGATAAAGACAACATGGTGGATGTAGTACGTCCAAATTTCATTCATACTACCTATTTTCATACTATATAGGAACGGTCGTAAAGTAAGTTCAAATTCAAATGTAGTACCTACTCAGTACATGATTTCGGATACAGCTAATGTTTTTTTTTTAATGTTTTTTGGTTAAATGCTTGAAATAAGGTCTGTGGTTATCACGTTTTATTCTACGACATAAAATACATCAGTCTTGAAAAAGGCGGTTGCTAAAAAATTGGCTAAATAGGACTACAGTGGTTGTCGGGGACATAAAACTTCACCGTACCGAACAGGAAAACCCCCCTACTCACTAGTTTACATAGTCTCTGTGTGCTTAAAATCATGCTCTTGCAAACTATTCTAACTCAAACTTTCAGGGAAAATGTTTTTTAAAAAAAGTCTGAAAGAGTTTAGTGATGTGGACATTCGTTTATAGCCTATGTTTAGCCTTTTACTTTTGTATTTAGGCTTCAGAATTCATAAAATTTGTGTTCATTTGTGAATATCATGATGAACAAAACATGTAAGAATCATAAACTTTTGTTGGTCACATAGCTTATTTTCTGCAATAGTCCAAAGGCCAATGGAAAAACCCTGTTGACAAGGGAACTAGGATGATGCTAACTTCCAGGTTGGCCTAAAAATACATCATCACTGCAGCAATCTCAACACGACGTACACATGACATCTATCTCAATGTTAAGTAGCTAGAAAGAGATTTTATCACTTTACTTGGTCCATCCTCACTCTATATATTGTAAAACGACAGGTCTGAAGATATTTCTTAGGTCTGTGTTTTTTTAAACAATCGAATAGTAATGTGGAAATCGTTATTTCTTTCAGCTGCCCATATACATGTCTGTAAACGTGTTGCCATGGTATCAAGTGACATCATATTTCAGAATGACATCACAATGTCTGTGGACCATCTGTGAAAATAGAGTCTCCTAGACTGGATCCCTCCTGATCAGGAGACGCTCACTCTGGGAACGTCTGGGAATGGAAGCGGAGAGAAAGCAAATGAAGCATCTAAGAGCGCTAATGTAGAAGCATCTCCCTAAGGAAATTAATTATATTTGAAGGATGCGACAGGCACAAACTGATCCGTGCTCTTAAGCGTTGGCAGGACAAGAAAGACGAGATGACTCAAGTGCTGACAAAGGCATCTTGGTCTTTTTCACACACAATGCAGAAATCATTTCGCTTCGTTTTCAGCAGCTTGAAGGAGGTGCCAGAAACTTTTCTCCCACTCAAATGAACCAACATGTGTCATTTTGCACTGAGAATTATATTTAATGAAAGATTTAGATAGAAATAAAAGTGTTAACTACTTTAAATTGTGAGAGATCCAACTGTCAGTGTAACAGCTCACTTTTTTAATGCTATTTAAAATGAAATGGTATTTTTCTTAATTGTAATAGTTGTTTTTGTGTCCTGAGGAACTGAAGTGACACTCAACTGGCTTTTCGTCACAGACTATCACAAAAAAAAAAAAAAAAAAGTTTAGATGTTATGAAGTCCAATCTGTCTGGTGGCTCTTTCGTATTCACAGTTCTGTGATCAACTGAAAAAAGAAAGAAAAAAAAAAGACTGGAGACTTATGTCCCATCTGCATCAACTAATTCAATTTTCAGATTTATTCAGATTTATGGATTTCTCAATGACAACAACATTCCAAAGAGCGAAGTTAATAAAGTTTTTATAAAGATTTTGTTTGAAATAACTGTCTTCATATTGGGAAACTATATGAATTCATGCATAAACACTGTTTTTTTATTGCATCTTTATTTGTTTTCTAAGCAAATAGTTAAAAAATCGTGGCTACAAAGAAGCAACACTAAAATTATATTCAAGATTTTAAACAGGGGCACATTGTCAACTATACTGAATAAATTATTGCAATAAGGACCTGCTGTTCGTTGAGAATATCTATTCTAAATCTTTCACAGCATATCTGTTTTTAAAATGTATTAGACAACTCTTAAGTATGCCAGTGTGGTTTAATTGTTTTCACTTGTTTACACTATAAGAACTATTGAATAATTAATTAATGCTGGAATTGTAGTTTGGAGAGCTGAATACAAAATACACAAAATACACAGTTTCCGCTCATCTGCCATTAGATGGCGCTGCTCTATAAATTCAACTGGGCTGTTTTTTCTTTATCGTTGACACTAGAGGGCCATTTAATCTCCATTTCCGAAACTGAACGTCCCTCCCAGATCCAAGTTAAGTCTACAAGTTTATGAGATCCAGGGACGGAGACGGGTAGGTAAAGGGATATGTAAAGTGGGAGGAGTTGGATCCAGATCCAGGGGGTGGAGATGGGTACGTTTAGGGATGTGTAAAGTGTGAAGAGTTGGATCTAGATCTAGAGTTGAACCCCACCCTCTGGATCTCGTGTTCTGCAGTGAGGACCATCTCGTGTGTTTGCACGTTAGTTCACTACTGAGAATATGTGACCGCTGTGCCACTTCCTCAGAGATGCTGCCACAGATAACCCCACAAACACAGCTCAGTCAGCTGACCTGTGATGAGGTCATTTATTTAGCCTAGCGACTTCTCTATTTATATATTTAAAAATGATAATAATAATAATAAAAATAAGAAAAAACTCACATATGCAGCACAATTCCTCATAGCTACTGTTACTGGTATAATATTATCATGTGTGATGAATTATAAGGTCTTTCTGAATGTAGGCTATAGGTTTGTTGCTATTGACATGAAACAAAGTCTCATATTTTAAATTCTGCCCATTTTACTTCGAAAAAAAAAAACCTCGAAGCATGGAGACGTGCAGTACCATAAGGTGGCTGAGCTGAAGTGCAGTCCTCAAACGATTTTTTGAGCTTAGGAAAGAAATTTATCTTTTCACGCAAAGTAAAGGAAAACCCTTGCCCGAACTGTCAGATCCAAACTGGCTGTGTGATTTTGCTATGTTAAATCATCCTTTGCCATCTTTGCTTCAAAGCGACAGTGGACTGAGAGCGAAGTTTAAGGATGCTGCAATCGAGGACTTTTACCGTCTTCTGCCACCTGCTTTGATGCCACAGCTCCGACTTCATGCTGCTCGTGTTCTGTCAATGTTTGGGAGCACATATCTGTGCGAACAGATGTTTTCAATTATGAATCTAAACAAGACCAAGCACAGATCACGCATCACCGATGAGAACCTCCATGCTGTATTACGGATTGCTACAGCACAAGACCTAAGACCAGACAGACATTGACACTCTGACCATGGGAAAACGGTGTCAGACATCTGTCCAGAAAACCAATATGTAAGTATTAAAAATAAATAAATTAATTAATAATTTTAAAAATAATTAAAAATGTATTTCAACCAAGAATAAGAACAGTTTATTATGTATACACATATGTATAATTTGATGGTTGTGCTTACATTTTGTTCGTGCGCTTGCACGTGCCTCAAAAGAGGACTTATGACTTACAAAAATACATAACAGCTACAAGTGTATGCACAACTTGCTTTATGCAAGCACTATATAAATCACTATACAGGATTTACCCCATTATACTTTATCGACACAAATAGGTGAAACAACAAACAGCCACCCACAACAAAGCATCAGGCTGTTCACATGAACAACGGTTAGTTACTCGTCAGGCTACAGAAGAATACTATACTTTCTCCGTTCAATTAGGCCTAGAGTCACGCAGACCTATAACAACCCAGCCACAACACATAACTGCGAATAACATGCCTCACCTTAACACAGAATCGACCACAACTCCAATGTTTGTATTTTTCTATGAATATTTGAGTTAACACCTAAGTTACATGAGTGGAATTTGCACCGCAGCGCCCCCATGCTCTTGACAAGAATAGCATGTATAGTTATCTTCATTGAAGTGAATTAGGTTTAAATCGCCGTCATGCATGAATGAATGACATTTATGCAATTACACATAATAATCCACGATGATCACATTACACAAAACTGAAATTGCACGTCAAAATAACACATTGTCAATATTTTTTGAGACCCCCCAAAATTTCACAAATCACGTTTTCAGGGGAGCCCATGTCTTATTAAGGGGAGCCGAGCTCCCCCGTAGTTCGCACCCTGGTTGTTATTTTGAGTTAATACATATACTACTCTGTACAGCTTACAGCTGTATGTTCATGCAGCCAAATGTTTACTGTAATTAAACCATTTCTCATTTGTTGAATGTATGCCCTCTGCAAGGCTATGTTCAGCCATTTGTTTTTGTAAATGCCATCTGTCACACATTTTTAGCAGCTCACAATTATTAGTTGTTCCATAGTTCTGCCCCTCTCAAATGTGACAAAAAAGTTTTCAACAAACTTAATGTAATGACTTGTGTTTGATGATATTTGTCTTTGTTATTTACTCTGATTGATGGAGTAATGGGTTTCTTAACTTGATCAATTAAAAGGATTTATGGTAAAATAATAGAGCAATAACATATTTTTACATCTATGCAAATGCATATACAATATTTGTAACTTAAATAAGTAATAATCAAATAAAGACACAGTTATTTAACAATATGTTGAAGATTAGTAACATTTATACAGTCTTCCAGTTACAACCGGCCCTTTGAGAGCAGCCATAATGCTGAAGTGGCCCTCAGTGAAAATGAGTTTAACTCTCTGGACTCTGGACTCTCTCTCTTCCCTTTAGCCTCAATATCCATGATTGGTTTGTTGTAGGCAAAGGAATTGCGTGTTTTGGTACTTTGCAACCAGCTGTTGATTCAAAGTGTCCCACGGAAACAAAGGCTCCACGGATGAGAAACTGCACTGTTGGACCAAACGCTGTTGGAGGTTTATTTCCCTAACAAATCTAGTTTTGAAAGAGTCTGAACAATCACCGGGGAAACACGTGTTACGGTAAGGATCATCAAAATATCACTTTTTTAAAGAACTTTGATTCTTGGAGAAATGTTGATTTTGTAGTCCAAAAAAACCCAGAAGAGGAGTAGTGTTTTTTTAGTCACGTGTTCCCTTAGGTTTCCAGGATAGCCATTTGTGACTAAGATAATGTTCCATGACATTAATAACACACAGTCATACCTCACATTTGAATTTTAAAGCTGCTGTTTATTTTTTTAATGCAAACTGCTAAAAAAATGACTGTATGAAACAGGCTTTAATGACTGACAACTATTGCAGTCCTTTTATAGCAGTTTGCTTGCAACTTATGTTTTAAAAATTTCTTAGCAACTTTACACTTTTTGGATTGTCATGACTGACTGAACAGGTCTATTGGCACAACAAAAATTTTACTTTTCTATTGCTAGAGAAGTGCAAATTGCAAAATAAGGTCAAACAATAATGCAAACAATGGAAAAATATGATCAAATAAACAATTTATCAAAAAGGAATAATACATTATTATTTATAATATTAAATTATTAAGTGAATATGCCATCATGGGACCAAGACAAATCACTCGCTGTCCTTCATGGTGTCTCTTACTCTCACAAACACACACACATATCTTGGATTCTGTGAACACCAGTGTTCTGAAAGAGGCACTGTTTGCTTATCTTCAAGTGTTCACAGGTCTGATGTGTATGTGACTATGTGTGTGTTTTTGTGTAGATAGAGTAGCAGTTGAATCTACTGCAGTTCACTCACCTGTCCAGTCTCAACAGCAGATATTCTTCTGCTTTAAACAAAGAAATGAGTGTGTGGTCACATATCTCCTGCTTCAAAACAGCTGGAGTTTTGCCTCTGCCGTAGGCCTGTCACGATAACTACTTTTTGTTGTGCGATATATTGTTCCAGAAATAATTGCAATAAACGATATTATTGTAATTTTAAGACCATTTTATGCCTCAATCATAATATAACAGCATAATAATGCAAGTAGGCCCACAAACTTTCAAATGACAACAACCACTTGATTCTTTAGATCATGGAAATGAAAGATCAAAAAAATTAATATCCTAAATAAAAAAAACTTGAATAAATGGTAAATATTTTCTAAAAAAAGTGCAAAGTAACAAGTAAAAAAAAAAATAATAATAAAAATGCAAATGCACAAAAGGCACGATGGAGATTTTCCATTTACAGATTTTTCCCTGACCTTCTTTTCTCAGTAAAGTAAGGGTGCACTATTGCTGAAAACACAAACCCTACTTAACAGTCCGTATAAACAAAGACATTTATATTTGCACCAAAACAGTGGATTGCGGCTTTGAAATCGAGAGCATTCAGACTTGTTCTTCCAAACTGTCTGTATTTGTCAGGAAAACACTATAATGCCTCAAATAACACTTTTTTTCACCAGTCGATGACTACTCTGTGTAGGAACTGCAGATGACAGCATGATCCGCAAAATGTTGGTGATATTCATTATTATATGTAAACATAATGTGCGATATATTGCGTCACCAAAAATGATTTAAGTCATGTGCATATATTGCGCGATGAGTCGATATATTGATTATTGCGACAGGCCTACTCTGCTGTGTGTGTATTTCTCAAGCTGGATTGTGAAAAAAATCTCATCTGTGACTGAAGTGTTTTTTAGGATGCTAAGTAACGCTATTGTTTGTTTGTACTTGCTGCCATGCCTAATAAGGCCAAATCAGCACTTTTTGGCACTGGTGTCTGTACATTTGATAGATTGAGGCAAAAGGACCTCCTCCTCTTTGTTTCATCAGCGAGGTGTTTTATGGAAAGAGCAGATCCATCGTCTTGCCAAATATGGGAGTAGAGTCTCTCTCTCTCTCTTTCCGTGGATGTCTGTGTGTACTTGTCTGGCTTTATGTGTGTTTCACTGCTGACTGTGGCAACAATAACTAGGTTTTTACTTGCTTTGTAATATTTGACTTCACGATATGTGATTGTAAACCGTTAACCTAAGAGTGTTGCGGTGGGATTTTGTCTGTAAAACTTTCACTTTAGATAAGAAAGTGTTTGCTAAATGAAGAAGAATGATGTTTCTGCAGTTCTGTGCGAACTGTGTTTGAATTCTTTACTGAGATCATGCAGTTGTGCTAGGAGAAACAGTGACAAAAAAGGTCAAAAAACACTTTCAATTTCTCAGAATATTCATTTAATTTCACCTCAGTTCTCAATGATTGGTAAACGATTCGTTAGAAGCAGTTCAAAGAATCAGTCTCTCTAAACCCCTCCTTTTCGTGAGCTTACACAGCTCTGATTGGTCACATGGCCCAATCCTTTGTTATTGGTTTACTGCCGGCACCACGCACCTATTGCCATAACTGAATGACAGCTATCAATTCGCACAATGTATGGACAGAAAAGAATCGATTTTACCGTATCAATTCGAGCCTGAGTCCAATGATGAATAGTCTGAAGTAGTCGATCAACCAGAAACTGATTCACAATCACGACTGGAGTACAACGTTTCTCTATGCAAAGTGTTCTGTATGGTAGTTTGCGTTATTTATAAGACGTGATAGCTGTTATACTTTATGTAGGTGCATAAAGTATCTGTACCTGTGGGAACTGTGCCAGAATGCCATGTGAAGTTGAAAACCTCTAAACATAAGATAAACATTTAGGCCAGATGTGTACACAGACTTTTTCGTCATAACTATTAACAAACTATAATGGCTATATCATTGTTTGACATTACAATGGGTGTTTACTGTTTACAGAGAAAATACTTAACTAGTTAACGCGGAGTAGCATCTTAACATCCTTTTACAATACAGATAGAGCTCCATACTACTGTAATAATAAAAACGCAGAGGAAAAAAAGAGTTTGTTTTGTATGTTGTAAACTCCCACATTAGTCGAGCACAAATGTGAATAGCTAATAATGCATTACACTTTGTAAACGAAAGTGTGCTCCATCCTTGATCATTACTCGTAATATTACAGAGAAGCTGCATTAATCGACCCACATCTGAATAGCAGAACTACAGAAATGTGAGTTAGCCGGTTAGCAGGAGACATACAGACTAGGGTGTATGTTACACAACATAACATTCAAAACTACGAATTTTGAACGATTCCTAGAAAATATAAACATCAATTATTAATCATACTTACAGGTTGAGATGGTCGAAATAAACTGGGCATTGATCCATATTTTAAGACCAAGCATTTTGTGAATCCTGCATTAAACTCCCCGAGGTTTGAGAAGCAGTCGTCAGTAAAATGACGGGAACACAACAAAAAAAATTGTACTGCTGTGGTATTGTTGAAAAATGAATTTTCCCTGGCGTCTGCGCGTGCAATAAGTGGGCAAGCAATATACTAATGTTTCATTGTGACGTAACAAAGAAACAGCTTGGGATTCGTTTTACAAACGACTCGTTTAATTGACTCAGAGTCGACTCTTACTTCTGAGAGACAATAACTTTGTATACGGTGCACTTTCAGATTTAAAACTTTGCAGGGTGTTTTCATTCACTTAGAGCTATGTTACACACTACATGAAAGGTAATTTTCAAAAATCCATAATAGGGGCACTTTAATTAAATAGTTAATAAAGAACTGCACCATTATTACCTTACTGGTCAGAAATGTCATGTAGCTCTTAAGTTGCTAAACTATTTTACTGATTAATGTGTGTGTCCATACTATGTGTGTGCGTCTGAGTGAGAGAGAGAAAGTGTATATATATATATATATATATATATATATATATATGTATGTAATTATTTTTTCAAAGAAATATATAGTGTTTTCAAAGAAATACAATGCAAGTCAATATGTTTTCCTGGGTGATTTTGACTCTTGTTCTTGTGCTGTTTTAAGATGGACATGAGGCTGCTCTTGATTTCAGTACTGCTTGGACTCAGCAGGGCACAAAAAGGTAAGAACTTTAAGGGTTACTTCACCCAAAAATGATATTTCTGTCATTAAGTACTCACCCTCATGTCGTCCCAAACCCGTAAGACCTTCGTTCATCTTCAGGACACAAATCAAGATATTTTTGATGAAATCCAAGGGTATCTGAACCACACATAGGCAGCAACATCATTGCACCTTTTGTGGTCCAGAAAGTTAATGGTAATACCAAATACCTCACTTTTTTCTCATTCGTTTTGTTTTTGTTAAAAAGTATTTTTTTAAATAAGCTGTTTTCCTTACAAAAATTCCTAATTTCATGTGTAAGTAAAAAACACTTGTGGATCACTTTTTCAGTGTGGTCTCAGACTTTTCGACCTCTCTGTATCAGTATGCATGTGTGTGTGTAGAAGCAGCTTGAGGTTGTTTTTTTTCTTGAGGGGGGGATTGAGTGATTTTCGATAGCTCCATTCACTGAGAACACACACCATACCAGAGCCTGATAAAAATCCTTGCAATACTGTCCAGATCATCTGTTAGACATTTGCAGTGATTTTCATTGAAGGAGCATCTTAAATAAGGCACTGTGGAATTCAAGAAAAGAACCAAAAGAAAACTTTACAGCATTAATTCAGAATGATAGGAAGGCGGGATATATCATATTTATCTAGTGAACTGCTACAGTTCTTCATGGTTTATTCTGGGAAAACTGGCCTCATGGTTTGCATTAGAGAAGGCAGTAAGGATGCCATCATTAATACAGTTCACATGATCTCCCCACAGCATATGGCCACTCCAGAATATCTCTGCATCTATTTTAGAATGACAGTCTCATGAGAGAGAATCATATGGTATCGTATGTTTGCCCACAGTGTTAGTTATTAAATGTTCTTTGCTTTGGATTCCCTGTGTTAGTGTTGGGAAGGAATTGAGAATGATGATGATGGATGTTTGTGGTTTGTGTGTGCAGATGTTAACGAATGCACCAAGGCCTTGGCCCAGTCCTGTGGCGAATGCATTCAGGCCGGAGAAGAGTGTGGCTGGTGTACAGACGAGGTGAGTTCAGACAAAACCATTACAGAAGGAAATGGCTGCTTTTGCAGTGTCGTGCATCACATCCTGTGATTCTGCAAACAATTCTGTGCTGAAAACCTAAACTTGTATTTGGGAGAGTGAAGTATCCAAAGGATCCAGTGTTCTGAAATGACTCGAGTGACATCAACTCCTGTACCACCTTTATTCGTCTGTCATTTCGCTGAGTCATTTCAGTGGAACTTGAGCACATACACTATAGTGCCAAAAGTTTTGGGACGCCTGCATTTACGTGCACATGAACTTTAATGACATCCCATTCTTAATCCGTAGGGTTTAATATGGAGTTGGCCCACCCTTTGCAACTATAACAACTTCAACTCTTCTGGGAAGGCTTTCCACAAGGTTTAGGAGTGTGTTTATGGGAATTTGTGACCATTCTTAGAAGCGCATTTGTGAGGTCAGGCACTGATGTTAGACGACAAGGCCTGGCTCGCAGTCTCCGCTCCAATTCATCCCAAAGGTGTTCTATCGGGTTGAGGTCAGGACTCTGTGCAGGCCAGTCAAGTTCCTCCAAACCAAACTCGCTCATCCATGTCTTTATGGACATTGCTTTGTGCACTGGTGCGCAGTCATGTTCACAGGAAGAGGCCATCCCCAAACTGTTCCCACAAAGTTGGGAGCATGAAATTGTCCAAAATGTCTTGGTATGTTGAAGCATTAAGAGTTCCTTTCACTGGAACTAAGGGGTCAAGCCCAACCCCTGAAAAACAACCCCACACCAAAATCCCCCTCCACCAAACTTTACAATTCAGTCAGGCAAGTACCGTTCTCCTGTCAACTCCCAAACCCAGACTCGTCCATCGGATTGCCAGACAGAGAAGCGTGATTCGTCACTCCAGAGAACACGTCTCCACTGCTCTAGAGTCCAGTGGCAGCGTGCTTTACACCACTGCATCCGACGCTTTGCATTGCACTTGGAGATGTAAGAATTCAGTTCTTACATCTCCACTGAATTCAGTGATTTGGAGGGGTGTCCCAATACTTTTGGCAATATAGTGTATTACCCCTTACTGTTCATGAGTCAGTGTCCTATGTGATCATGTCTGTTCCTGCCACAGTTCACCTTAATATAGCCATAGCATGTTATAATCACAAAGAAAAAGGTGTTTCATTTTAATTTATTCAAAATAAATATACATTTATTTATGCTTGTCATAATATGTCACTCAGGTTTATACAGTGCAAGTCAAGAGCAACTGTTTACAATCCCATGAAATGTGCCCTTGCAATTGTAATTGAATTCTGCATCTGATTTATAGGGAAAAGTATAATATAAGTAATTAATATATTTTTAAGATGTCATTGTTGTAATTATAAAGTTATTTTAATTACATTAATTATATTTACATTTATTTTTTTTTTATATTTAAATTTATATTTAATTTCTACTTCTGGTAGCTCAAAAAGTTTTAGACCCCGTTTACACCTGTATTTATCATTGTCCACTTGTGGACAACGATTGACCAAAATGCATCTCAATATCAGGTGTAATCAGGTCCTTATAATGTTCATTTCACATCTCCTCTTTTCTCACAATGTCTGAAACTGTTCGATAAAGGATCCGGTCTCTCTAAACCCCTCCTTTCTGAGAGCCTACTCTGCTCTGATTGGTCAGATGGCCCAGTCTGGAAACGAAACGTCCATTAACATATCTGAATTAACATATCTGAGGCTTCCTCAGCATTTGATACATTGTGATACAAACAGTAATGATGGTGTCGGTTTTACCGTAACAATCTGAGCATGAGTCCTCATCCTTTGGAAGTGCATGCAAAGTGGATTTGCTTTCGCAGTTCAGAAAACAGTGTCTACGATATGTCGACAGCACAAACCAAACCCTTCTAGGCCTCAGCTACAACTACATTGTTTGAGGACAGTTTGAGACTGCTTGCTATTACACACTACATGAAAGGCAATTTTCAAGAAGACATAATAGGGACACTTGAACACATTACCAAGCATGGATATACAAGTCGACTCAAAATCACTTTATATTTTAAGTACTACTGGTGCTGGAGCCACCTGGTACTATTTTTGTTTGATTGTTCATAATCTTTATTTTCTTCTCTTTCCTTTTATTCCCTCACCTCTTTCTGCAGAACTTTCTGAAGCAGGGTGAGCAGAAATCCACACGCTGTGACGAGCTTGATGCTCTGATTAAGAAGGGCTGTTCTAACGCCAGCATAGAAAATCCTCGGGGAAGAGTTAGAGTCAACAAGAACCAACCTGTAACAAACCGCACGAAGGATGGAGTAAAACTGAAACCAGACCAGATCACCCAGATTCAGCCACAGAAACTCACCCTTGACCTCCGATCAGGTACTGGTTACTCCCACCTCAACTCCTGGAACACTAAAATGATTAAACGATTTGGGTCATCACCTAATAAAGTTGGATGTCATGTGAAGTGATGGCCTCCTTCTAGAAATTATCAGTTCACTTCCTTGAAAAGCTTCAGTCTAATCCTATGATCCTCTGTCATTCCAACTCAGGCGAATCTCAGACGTTTCATCTGAAATTCAAGAGAGCTGAGGATTATCCCATAGATCTCTACTACCTGATGGATCTCAGCTACTCTATGAAAGATGATTTAGAGAATGTCAAAAACCTGGGAACCCACCTGATGAAAAAAATGCAAACAATCACATCTGACTTCAGGATTGGTAAGGAGCCCTTGAGGATCCATGTATTATTGAATTGCAATGTTATTTATGCTGCCAATTTCATAACGCTTTCCCTTTTAATGTTTGTTAATGCTTCTAGGTTTCGGCTCCTTTGTAGGGAAAACTGTCATGCCATACCCCTGTACATCAGACCAGAACTGCACCAGCCCGTTCAGCTATAAAAATGTGCTGAGTCTGACTCAGGATGGTTCTCGGTTTAATAACCTTGTTAGCAGGCAGCAGATCTCAGGAAACCTGGACTCACCAGAGGGAGGTGTCGATGCCATCATGCAAGTGGCTGTCTGCGAGGTTTGTCATTTTTTATTTTAATTATTTAAAAAAAAAAAATATATATATATATATATATATCAGCAACCATTTTAGTATATCTTCTCAAGGGACAATACTATAGAAATGAAACTTGGATATATTTTAATAGTAGTCAATGTACTGCTTGTATAGCAGTACAGATTTACTGTCCTCTGAAAATAACCTAACATACAGCCATTATTGTCTAAATAGCTGGCAACAAAAGTGAGTACACCCTAAGTGATAACAGTTGTATATCGTTTAACCATGCAAAGCCACATGTCCCATTCATCATGTTAATGTGTATTAGAGCAGTTAAAATTTTGTGCTTTGAGTACAATTCTCTTATACTGATCACTGGATGTTCAACATGGCACCTCATGGCAAAGAACTCTCTGAGGATTTGAGAATTTGAATTGTTGCTCTCCACAAAGATGGCCAAGGCTATAAGAAGATCGGTAACACCCTGAAACTGAGTTACAGCACAGTGGCCAGGGTTATAGAGAGAGGTTTTCCAAGACAGGTTCCACTCAGAACAGGCCAAAGAAGTTGAATCAAAGAAGTTGAGACCTTGTGCTGTGCATCAGGTGCAGAAGCTGGCTTCAAAGAACAGATGCATGAGTGCTGCCAGCATTGCTTTAGAGATTGCAGAAGCGGGAGGTCAGCTTGTCAGTGCTCAGACCATACACCGCACACTGCAACAAGTCGGTTTACATGGCCGTCATCCCAGAAGGAAGCCTCTTCTGAAGTTGGCTCACAAGAAAGCCCACAAACAGTTTGCTGAAAACAACCTGTCCAAGAGCATGAATTACTGGAACCATGTCCTGTGGTCTGATGAGACTAAGATAAACTTGTTTGGCTCAGATGGTGTCCAGCATGTGTGGCGACACCCTGGTGAGTAGTACCAAGAAAATTGTGTCTTGCCTACAGTCAAGCGTGGTGGTGGTAGCATCATGGTCTGGGGCTGCATGATTGCTGCTGGTACTGGGGAGCTCTGCTTCATTGAGGGGAACATGGATTCCAACATGTACTGTGACATTCTGAAGCAGAACATGATGCCCTCCCTTCAGAAACTTTATATATATATACAGTCAAACCAAAAATTATTCAGACATTTTTGATATTTTTGATATATTTTTACTAGTGGGTGCAGGACACTTAATTTATGTAAGTGAGGATAGCAAAATAAAGTAAACTGTGACATATTATACCCAAAAATTCTTCATACAGTGGAATACCAGTAAAATTGATAAAAATTTGGAACCAAAAATTATTCAGACACTTTGACCTGACCATGTACTGCTTAAGTGTTATGTGATAAATTTAAGATTTTTTAAGAACAACACAATGACTTAAGGATAGGAAGGTGAATTTTCTGGTGAAGTTGAAGGTGAAGTTGGAGCCCTGACTTAAATCCAACAGAAAATCTGTGGATGGAGTTGAAGAGAGCAGTCTATTGCTGGTCAAAACAGAATTTGACTGAAATTAAGCAATTCTGCAAGGAAGAATGGGCAAATGTTCACCAATCTAGGTGTGCAAAGCTAGTACAGATATATCCAAAAAGATTAATGGCTGTAATTAAAGCAAAAGGTGGCTCTACGAAGTATTAAATAAGGGGACTAATGACTTTTCCAACCCTGTTATTCTACAGTTATATTTTTCAGTTTTTTATTAATTTTCAGAATGGTTGCTTTTTCTTTCATTACTTTGATATTGTAAGGCAAAATTTGTGAATAAAGCTGGAAAAGCTGTACAACAAATAAAATAACTATTTCAAAAGGGTATGATGATTTTCTATAGGCACTTTGCATATATATATATTTTTTTCCCATTTTTTGATGAATAGAATGTTGATATAGAATAGTATAGAAACTGCATTTATTTGAAATAGAAATCTTTGTATCTTTTGTAATGTAATTTTTGGTCAAAATAATGCATCCTTGCTGAATAAAAGTATTACTTTGTTTTACATGCCCACCCCAAAGTGTATCACAGTTTCCACAAAAATATTAAGCAGCAAAAACATTTTTTAACATTGATAATAATAAGAAATGTTTCTTGAGCACCTGATCAGCATGTTAGAATGATTTCTGAAGGATCATGTGACACTGAAGACTGGAGTAATGATGCTGAAAATCCAGCTTTGCATCACATGAGTGAATTACATTTTAAAATATATTCAAATAGAAAACCGTTGTTTTAAATTGTATTATTTCACAGTATTACGGTTTTCACGTTTTTCCTCCCAATCAAATAAATGTAGCAATTGCAATGCAATTTTTTAATGTTTAATTTGTATTTATTGTTTTATGTTACTGTAACCAAGAGTCCACTGTCTACTGGATAGGTGTGTCCATATCACCAAATAAAGTGAAGTAGCCTCTACTCACATTTTGGGACTAAAGTTTATGCTTCTTCTTGATTGTATCAGAATCAGATCGGTTGGAGGAATGTTACACGTCTGCTTGTGTTTTCCACGGACGCTGGATTCCACTTCGCTGGAGACGGAAAACTACGCGACATCGTGCTTCCTAATGATGGGAAATGCCATCTGCAGGATAACATGTACACCATGAGCCATTACTATGTAAGTGTGTGTTACACCATGATCCACTACCGTTGTGTATTATCCTCAGTGAATATATGTGAAGATGTCTCATTTTAATCTGTCCCTTTTAGGACTATCCATCCATTGCACATCTCGTTCAAAAATTAACCGAAAACAACATTCAGACCATTTTTGCAGTAACTGAAAAGTTCCAGCCTGTTTATCAGGTGAAAGAAAAGCCGTTTGTGTCAATAAGTCTGATCCTGTAACACTTATGGCAATAAAATACTTAGAAAAAAAAACCCTGGATAAACTGTTTTTGTTTCATTTACAGGAGCTGAAAAACCTCATTCCAAAGTCAGCTGTGGGCACACTATCCTCCGACTCCAACAATGTGATAGACCTCATTATTGATGCATATAATGTGAGTAGATCACAGGAACTGAGACTAAAATTCAATTTAGTCAATTCTTTTTAGCTAATTAACTTTTTTTTTTTTTTTTTTTCCAAATTCCTGAAACAATAAATATGTGGGGGAAAAATTTACAACGCATGTTGACTTGAAAAAACACAGCGTGAAAGTCTATCCAGCATGTGTAAAAATTGTATTATATTAAAATTATATTCGATTACATGTCTTTCTCAGTCTCTGTCCTCTGAGGTCATTCTGGAGAACAGCAGGCTGCCCGAAGGTGTGTCCATCTCCTATGTGTCCCACTGCAAGAATGGAGTGAGTGAAAAAGGAGAAAATGGGAGAAAGTGCTCCAACATCTCCATTGGGGATGAGGTGATAATAATTTCCTTCAGTTAAAAACTTTATGCAGTTGCATCTTTGTTTAATCAAGCGTTCAGTACTTTCCATTGGGTGCATTTTCCTAAATGGAAACTATAACTGTTACCAGTTACTGGTGCTAAGTCAGACAAGCTTTAAGGGCAGTTTACACTAACAACGATAAAAAAAAGAAAAAAAGCTGTAGCTATAACTGCAGCGAACGTTCTGTTTATTATAAGTGTGCACTGCAGTTATGCCATCTGCTGCTTAAAATGCTTGAGCTCTTTAAAGTGGTCCTATTATGCTGTTTTACATTTTCAACTTTTTTAGTGTCATGCTGCTGTTTGAGCGTGAAAAAGGTCTGCAAAGTTACAAAGCACAGAGTTTACTACAAAGGGAGTTATTCCCTATATCAGCTGCACTTTTTCTGAACTCCCTGAAATGCCTCGGTTGTAGTCTTGAATTTTCTTCTAGGAAGGTACCTTTTACAATATCCCTTATTTAAAGGATTAGTTCACCTAAAAATGAAAATTGTCATTAATTACTCACCCTCATGTCGTTCTACACCTGTAAGACCTTCGTTCATCTTCGGAACGCAAATTAAGATATTTTTGATGAAATCCAATGGCTCAGTGAGGCCTCCATTGACAGCAAGTTAATTTACACTTCCATATGCCCAGAAAGCTACTAAAGACATATTTAAAACAGTTCATGTGACTACAGTGGTTCAACCTTAATGTTATGAAGCGCCGAAAATACTTTTTGTGCACCAAAAAAAAAAAAAAAACTTTATTCAACAATTTCTAGTGATGGGTGATTTTGAAACACTGGTTCATAAAGCTTCGAAGCTTTACGAATCTTTTGTTTCAAATCAGTGGTTCGGAGCATGTATCAAACTGCCAAAGTCACGTGATTTCAGTAAACAAGGCTTTGTTACGTCATACATGTTTCGAAACGTTTTGAAATTTCAATGGTTCACCACAGGGGCGATATCTCTGTGAACCCATGAATCAAGTTTATAGGTTTTACCTGATCTCTGATCAGTTTTATACATTTGTAGACATTTTAATTAGACATTAGTAGGCCTATAATTAAAAAGAATAACAACATGTACTTTATAATTCGTTTGTCTGAATCGTTGTCAAGGTTATTTCAGATCAACACGTGCAAGTGACCAATAAGTGTCACCGTGGAGACAGGTGTCAGATAGTTTCGAAGCCTCAACACAATTCGGCTCATTTGCTTCAACTGTTTCAGTGTTTCACAAAGCCTTGCTCTTCCCATCACTAGTTCACAGAGATCATCACTCCCCAGTGGTGAACTACTGAAATTTTGAAACGTTTTGAAACACTTATGACGTAACAAAGGCATGTTTACTAAAATCATGTGACTTTGGCAGTTTGATACATGCTCCGAACCACTGATTCGAAACAAAAGATTTGTAAAGCTTCGAAGCTTCATGAAGCAGTGTTTCGAAATCGCCCATCACTAGATATTGTTAAATAAAGTCGTTATTTTGTTGGGATTTTTTGGCACACAAAAAGCATTCTTGTCACTTCATAACATTAAGGTTGAACCACTGTAGTCACATAAACTGTTTTAAATATGTCTTTAGTAGCTTTCTGGGCATTTGAAAGTGTAAAGTAACTTGCTGTCAATGGATTTTATCAAAAATATCTTAGGTCTTAAGGGTGTGGAATGACATGAGGGTGAGTAATTAATGACATAATTTTCATTTTTGGGTGAACTAACCCTTTAAGTAATTTCCGCCCAAGGCACACGCAAAAAAAAAAAAAAATGGGGCGAGGCCTGGTTGAGTTTTTAATAGTGTAATTAAACTTGCGGTTATGGTAAGAGACGTGACATTTCCGAAACACGCTCGAAGCGGTTTACCAACCACAACATACTTGTCCAGATGACCAATCAGAACATATTGCTTTAAACAAAGCTAAAAAGCATTACTGACAGACTGGAAGACTGGTGCTGCAACAAAAAAAATGTAAAAAAAAATAAATAAATAAATAAATAAAAGAATAAAGATAATGTTTATATTGAACATTCAAGCATGAAAACCTATTCTAGTAGACCCCAAAAACAAAATCATATGGCCATCTGCATAATTTGGCTCTTTAAAGTCAGGTGGATTCTGATTGGCTGTCAATGTTCATTCATCAGCAGAAAAAAATAGCTCTGAAAGTGATTCCAACTATATTGTTTGTCATTATCATTATAGTTGTGGTGTGGACTTCCCTTTTCTCATAGATTTAGAATGATTATTAAAAAGATATAGTGATAGTTGTTGTTATAGTTATGGTCCTTATGTGAACAGGTCTTTAGAGAACATTTTTATCTGCTCTTTATCTTAAATGAATTAAATTGTGCAGCTACAAGATTTAATAACTGCTAATAAAAATAAAGCAAAAATGTGTATTTTGCTCACTGGTGGCTCTTTATCCTTGTGTCATAGGTAATGTTTGAGGTAGCGATCACGGCTAAGGGTTGTCCATCTAACGGCAAGTCAGAGACGATAAAGATCAAGCCACTGGGCTTCACTGAGGAGGTGGAGATTGTCCTCAACTTCATCTGCGAATGCGAGTGTCACAAAGACGGAATCCCAAACAGCCCAGTGTGTCACTTCGGCAACGGTATCCTGGAGTGTGGAGCGTGCAGGTGAGTTATATACTGACACTGATGGTATCATCCACACCCATACAATCCACACCCTCAACTGGCAGCACTGATATCGATCTACCTCTGCTTATATTCAGGTGCAATGAGGGACATATCGGCAGGACTTGTGAATGTAGCAAAGACGAGGTGAGAATAGAAGATCTAGACGCAAACTGTCGCATGGATAACGGTAAAGACATCTGCAGCAACAATGGAGACTGTGTTTGTGGAACTTGTGAGTGCAAAAAAAGAGACAATCCAGAGGAGAGATACAGCGGAAAGTTCTGCGAGTGTGACAACTTCAACTGCGACCGCTCCAACAACAAGCTCTGTGGAGGTACGACTACATTTTTGTGCATCTGTCCAGAGATACACACACAAAATAAAAACAGCATGTTGTTTAACTAAAACTAAAACCATAAAAACATTTTAGTTACTTGATATACAATATTAACATTAACTGAAATAAAGTAGGCTGACATATGTAAGGTTACAGTAAATGATTAAACGGATGAGAAGTTACAAACTAAAAGTGTTTCTCCATCTTTTCAGGTCACGGTCGTTGTGAATGCAGAAAGTGTATCTGTGACGCTAACTACGCCGGCAGTGCGTGCGACTGCTCTTTGGACACCTCCACCTGTCTGGCCAGTAACAAACAGATCTGTAACGGACGAGGCACCTGTGAGTGCGGCGAGTGTAAATGTTCCGACCTAAAGTTTCAGGGTCCGACCTGTGAAATCTGCCCAACCTGCCCTGGAGTTTGTACTAAGAACAAGTGAGTTATTAACAGAACACTTGCTTGAACAACTGGCTTATGCTCATCTAGCAGCACTAAATATACAGTATTTGCCTGTGTTTTTTCCTCACAGGGATTGCGTCCAGTGCCGAGCATTTGGTACTGGTGACAAGAAAGACACGTGTGAGAAAGATTGCGGTGGCTTAAATCTTAAAGTAGTGAAGAAGAAGGAGGATCTTCCTCAGCCCAATGACCAGCCCTACATCAATCACTGCAAAGAGCGGGATGCTAACGACTGTTGGTTCTTCTTCACCTACGCTACCAAGGAAGACAGCACCATTGAGGTCCAGGTGGTGGAGGATCTTGGTAAGTGCAGGATGAAATAAGTACCAGTAGATCTTGATTAAAAAATGTATTTATCTTGTGTCCCATAATGCTTTGTGTCTGTGTTCACAGAGTGTCCCTCTGGCCCTGCTTAAACCACTCCCCTCCAACAGTTAGTCTGCTATGAGCGAGAGATGGAGAGTTTATTGAACCTTTTGACAAAATATATAACAAAATTTGCAAAAAGTTGCATATGTATTGCATATATTATATAGAGAGAATATGGAGTTCACATTTGAGGAGAGAAAAAAATATGTGGTTTGGTGCAGATGTTATTCATATGGCCAAAAATTATGAAGTTCTGATAGCTTGTAGTGTAAATCATTGAGAGCTTTAAAGTTCTATAGTTTTAATTGTGGGTGACAAAATACAGAGAGATGTACAAATAAATGTTCCTCAAAAGCCTGATGTATCATTTTTGAGAGATACATTTTTACATTATTTTTCCATAAAAAAATGATGTATGTATAATCAAGTAAATCTAAGTTGCTTCAGTCCAGTAAATGTTCATCTTGAAATATTAATAATAATATAATAAAAGTTATTCTTATGTTTACTTTATAAAAATAATTAAAGATTTCACAGCAAAAAGACTGATCTGTACCATAACCTGAAGGTGGACATTTTTAGAATGAACTTTACTTGCTAAAAAAAAAAGTATGAACAAATTAGAGGCTTTATAAATGTGTTATCATATGCCATTTGCACTGAATCAATCAAAACTGCCAGCTCTTCTGCTTTTTTTCTTTTTTCAGTTCTGTTTTTCTCATTCTATCATGGTTTTTTTTCTGCCTTTCTCTCTCCAAACCTTTTCTTCTTGTCATGTCTAGCAAGAGAACCCAATATACAAGAGCCCCATTAATAAATTCCAGAATCCAAGTTATGGAAAGAAGTTTGTACTATTCTCAGCTCCTTGCATGTGCTTTTTCTCCCTCTTTCTGTCTGTTTACCTTTCTGTCACTTTAACATCAACCTCAGACCCATGTACAGTTGTGGTCAGAATTATTGGCACCCTTGGTAAATATGATCAAAGATGACTGTAATAATAAATCTGCATTGTTTATCCTTTTTATCCTTAATTCATAAAATTAGCAAAAATCTAACCTTTCATTGAAGGAAAAGAATTGAAAGTAGGGGGGAAATCACATTATGAAATAAATGCAGCAATCTCAACACAACATATACATGACGTCTATCTCAATGTTAAGTAGCTAGAAAGAGATTTTATCACTTTATTTGGTCCATTCTCACTCTATATTGTAAAACGACAGGCCTGAAGACATTTCTTGGGTCTGTGTTTTTTTAAACAATCAAATAGTAATGTGGAAATCTTTATTTCTTTCGGCTGCCCATATACATGTCTGTAAACGTGTTGCCATGGTATCAAGTGACATCATATTTCAGAATGACATCACAATGTCTGTGGACCATCTGTGAAAATAGAGTCTCCTAGACTGGATCCCTCCTGATCAGGAGACGCTCACTCTGGGAACGTCTGGGAATGGAAGCGGAGACAAAGCAAATGAAGCATCTAAGAGCGCTAATGTAGAAGCATCTCCCTAAGGAAATTAATTATTTTTGCAGGATGCGACAGGCACAAACTGATCCGTGCTCTTAAGCGTTGGCAGGACAAGAAAGACGAGATGACTCAAGTGCTGACAAAGGCATCTTGGTGTTTTTCACACACAAAGCAGAAATGTGCTTCGTTTTCAGCAGCTTGAAGGAGGTGCCAGAAACTTTTCTCCCACTCAAATGAACCAACATATGTCATTTTGCACTGAGAATTATATTTAATGAAAGATTTAGATAGAAATAAAAGTGTTAACTACTTTAAATTGTAAGAGAGATCCAACTGTAACAGCTCACTTTTTTAATGCTATTTAAAATGAAATGGTATTTTTCTTAATTGTAATAGTTGTTTTTGTGTCCTGAGGAACTGAAGTGAAACTCAACTGGCTTTTCGTCACAGACTATCACAAAAAAAAAAAAAAAAAAAAAACTCTTGAAGTTTAGATGTTATGAAGTCCAATCTGTCTGGTGGCTCTTTCGTATTCACAGTTCTGTGACCAACAGTAAGAAAAAAAGACTGAAGACTTACGTCCCATCTGCATCAACTAATTCAGTTTTTAGATTTATTCAGATTTATGGATTTCTCAATGACAACAACATTCCAAAGAGCTAAGTTAATATAAAGATTTTGTTTGAAATAATTGTCTTCATATTGGGACACTATATGAATTCATGCATAAACACTGTTTTTTTTTGTTTTTATTGCATCTTTATTTGTTTTCTAAGCAAAAAGTTCAAAAATCGTGGCTACAAAGAAGCAACACTAAAATTATATTCAAGATTGATTTTAAACAGGGGCACATTGTCAACTATACTGAGTAAATTATTGCAATAAGAACCTGCTGTTCGTTGAGAATATCTATTCTAAATCTTTCACAGCATATCTGTTTTTAAAATGTATTAGACAGCTCTTAAGTATGCCAGTGTGGTTTAATTGTGTTCACTTGTTTACACTATAAGAACTATTGAATAATTATTTAATGCTGGAATTTTACTTTGGAGAACAGAATTCACAAAAAGCATTGAAATTTAAAACATATATAATTACTGCTGTATTTGTGCAATTGGATTTGTGTCTCAAATACTTACTTGAATAGCCTTTGTGACACTCTATGTGACAACTACTCCCGTCGTTTCACAGCTTCTTTCAGACATGCCTGTTTCCGCTCATCTGCCTTTAGATGGCGCTGCTGTATAAGTTCAACTGGGCTGTTGTTTTTGACACTTGAGGGCATAAATCTCCATTTCCGAAACTGAACGTCCCTCCCACATCCAAGTTTTGTGCAGTGAAACTAATGAATGAACTCATATTCTTAATTAGAAATTATTTAAAATTCTTCTAGTCGGTTGTTTAAATCACTAATAGCCAGGGAAGCTAGGCAGAACAGTGAGAACACGTATTGTTTTAAACGTTTGTTGTGTTGTCGTCACGGTTACCTACATGTGAGGCAACACGGTGTGGTTTCACATCCAAACCGCTGCTTCAACACTTCTGCCTATGAACCACTGAGTTTATATATTTGTGTGTGTTTGCAAGTAGGTTCACTACTGAGAATATGTGACCGCTGTGCCACTTCCTCAGAGATGCTGCCACAGATAACCCCACAAACACAGCTCAGTCAGCTGACCTGTGATGAGGTTTTTTATTTAGCCTAGAAGCTTCTATGTTAGAAAAAATACTATAAATGATATAGTACTGTATAGTACAATATTTAACTATATTTAAAAAATTATGATAATAATAAAATAAAATAAAAACTCTGGTATAATAATACTGGTATAATATCACGTGTGATGAATTATAAGGTTTTTCTGAATGTATAGGTCTATGTGCTTAAATAGTTAGTAATCAGCTATGATCAGCTACATTGAGTCAGCACTGGGATATAATCTCATTCCAGTTAACCTTCATCATTGTCCATTTATAAACACTGACTCGTATGGTTGACATATTTCTTTCCACAAACAGTCAAACCCTTAGTAGGCCTACATCATGTCTATCCATAGAATGACTGTCTCCTCTCCTCTCCTCTCGTCTCCTCTCGTCTCCTCTCCTCTCCTCTCCTCTCCTCTCCTCTCGTCTCGTCTCGTCTCGTCTCGTCTCCTCTCCTCTCCTCTCCTCTCCTCTCCTCTCCTCTCCTCTCCCCTCCCAACCCTTATTATTATTTCCCCTCTCTCTCCCCCTCTCCCTCTTTCTCAGGAATGTCCTAAATGTGAACTGCTGCTCAACATCAAGCCAGATGAAGTCCAGTCATTCCACAGCTATTTTTAGAGTAAATCTGCAACCTCCCTGTGAAAGATGAAACACACACACACACACTAAAATCTTTTGTTATGCAAAGCTGGTGAAGAGCAGGGGCATTTCTAGAGTTTGATCACTACTGGGGCACAGGCCCCTCAAGAATTTTCCTAAATTTAGGGGGGTGGAAATTTATAAGTAGCTAGGCTACTTTTGGAAAATTTCGTTGTTGTTTTTTTTTTTTTTTTTCACAAAAACATTTAAATTTTAATTTACAGTAAAGGGCTTTGCTTAAATCGGCTGTAAACATTTTTTAGGTATCAAAAGTGGATACGGTTTGGCTGACAATTAAAATTACCTTGAACTCAGAACTCTGTTTTACCATGGTTATATTCAAACAATTACTAACAACATTATAACTTCATCAGTGCAAGTTTACATTTTATTTGATAGTTGACCATACCAAATTTCTATCTAAATTAATTTAAATAAACATAAAGGAATAAAAATAAATAAATAAGCTAAATAATAATAATTTAAAAAAATAATAATAATTCCTATACCTTACAGAGGAAACCCACTGGTTGGTGGCGACAAGTCACGTCTTACTGAGTCATTAAACCATTGATTCACATTCATGTTGCTAGAAAATTTTTGTTCATTTTGAAGCCATTTTTGCCACAAGCCCCCGTTAATTCCAGACCCTGGTGTGCGTCAATCAAGATCCAAGAGGAATGAAATAATAGACTAGCCTATCCTGTTTCGAGAAAGAAAACGTTGTACAATTAAAACAATTTTATAAGAACAAAGGTTTGTAGCAAACTTAAAATTTAAAGTTAAATTCATTACTTAAGGTATACTGATTAAAAATGACTGATTTCTTTATAAAAAATTGCATGTGAAAATAGTTCCCGAGCCCCTGGCCAAATTAGAAGTGATCAGCAAGCATTCTTTTAGCAGTTAACAAGCTAACGTTATCGATCAAATCGGTGCCAAGTAAATTGGACCTGGAAAACGGGATGTCCTCATTAAACTACAAATTAATTTAAATACTTTTCATCTGACTGCAAGTCGAGAATTCCGAGAATTCAGACGAAAAGTGAAAGGAGGAGGAGCACAGTGAGGGGGCAAGGCGTGAGATGGTGCACAGGATATTTTCACTAGCAAGATTTCAAAGCAAGATTTTAGGGTCTATGACGGGTCTAGCGATATAGGCTATATTATATATATATACACACACTATGTTGCCAAAAGTTTTGGGATGCCTGCCTTGGGACGCCACATGACATTTAATGACATCCCATTCTTAATCCGTAGGGTTTAATATGGAGTTGGCCCACCCTCTGCTGCTATAACAGTTCCCTACTCTTCTGGGAAGGCTTTCCACAAGGTTTAGGAGTGTGTTAATGGGAATTTTTGACCATTCTTCTAGAAGTGCATTTGTGAGGTCAGGCACTAATGTTGGACGAGTCTCCGCTCTAATTCATCCCAAAGGTGTTCTATCGGGTTGAGGTCAGGACTCTGTGCAGGCCAGTCAAGTTCCTCCACACCAAACTCGCTCATCCTTGTCTTTATGGATCTTGCTTTGTGCACTGGTGCGCAGTCCTGTTGGAACAGGAAGGGGCCATCCCCAAACTGTTCCCACAAAGTTGGGAGCATGAAATTGTCCAAAATGTCTCGGTGTGCTGAAACATTAAGAGTTCCTTTCACTGGAACTAAGGGGCCAAGCCCAACCCCTGAAAAACAACCCCACACCAAAATCCCCCTCCACCAAACTTAACACTTGGCACAATGCAGTCAGGCAAGTACCGTTCTCCTGGCAACCGCCAAACCCAGACTCGTCCATCAGATTGCCAGACAGAGAAGCGTGATTCGTCACTCCAGAGAACATGTCTCCACTGCTCTAGAGTCCAGTGGTGGCGTGCTTTCACTGCATCTGACACTTTGCATTCATTGCACTTGGTGATTTATAAATCATGCTAAATTATATTTTTTGAAAATGTAAAAATGCAAAAAGTTATGTCTAAGTTTATGTTTAGGGGTAAGGTTAGGGTTAGGGGATAAAATATATACTTTACAGTATGAAAATCATTATGTCTATGGAAAATGCCCATAGAACATGGAAACTCAATGTGTGTGTGTGTGTGTGTAGCCTACTTGTTTTGTCTATACTTAAATTGTGAAATACTTTGAAATTGAAATACATTGATTAGTCCTCACTAGTTTAAAAGGCTTATAAATCAACCAAAAAATGTTTTTATTTAAATCTAATGTTTTGCACATTTTTTTTTCTGACGGGTAGGTTTAGGAGTAGGGGTTGGGTTAGGTGATAGAAAATATCATTAACCTGATATAAAATCAATGGAAGTCTATGCAATGTCCTCACTAAGACTGCAAAACAAACCTGTGTGTGTGTGTGTGTGTGTGTGTGTAGGTTTGGCTATTGTGAAATATTACGACAGCTGACTAATGAGAACATTCTACTGGTCCTCACTAGTTAAAAAGACTTATGAATCGACCAAAACATGTTTTATTTAAATCTAGTGTTTTGCACACGTTTCACATGTTTATGTGATGGGTAGGATTAGGAGTAGGGGTTGGGTTAGGCGATAGAAAATATCATTAACCTGATATAAAATCAATGGAAGTCTATGCAATGTCCTCACTAATATAGTGAAACAAATGTGTGTGTGTGTTTATTCAGGTATTTTTCAAATCATATTTGAAATTCAGTTCCACACACAAGAAAAGAACATAGATGTAAGTTAAAGCCTACAGGAAATGCATTATGGTTCATATTTTCACACCTTCAGGTGCTGTTTGCATGCAAAGGCAGATAGAATTTTCCCACAGCAGTCGCCCTTATCATGACAGTTTCAGTTTTTTTGTTTGTTTGTTTGTTTGTTTTTTAGGTTAGGCTACTGATTTTCCCCGTTATGACTAGTTCCATAAACTTCATTTTTCCTCAGTAGTTCTTAATCACTGTATTGGTAGTAGGCTATAAGGTGAGTAATGACGTCTAATCAGTAATTTATGAATGCCAAGCAGTATTTGGGACACACCGGAAACTGCCCAGACTCTCCCGCTCTGACTGATCCTGGACCAGCAGTAAAACCGAGCTGAACTGGATTTCTACATAAAAGTAAACAAAGGAGCTCTCTGTCTGTGAAACCTTGAGCCTATAGTCGACTAGCTCTATCTACAATCAAGACATTTTATATACGACCATAATCAGATCTGAGAAAAACTAAACCTGATGTTTTGTATTAAGGCAGAGAACTTTCAGTATTTCTTGTTTCCTTTCACAGTAACACATATTTCATTTTATATGAGTTTAATGTATCGTTTAGGTACATTTGGAGTCTCTTATCAGATTCCAACAGTATTAAATGCGAGATCATAGAGGTGTTTCGCATCGCATCCGGTAAAAAATACGTCTTTTTGCTGCTTGAGGTGGGAAAGGTCTATAACTAAACAGACAAAATGAGCCTGTGACCCCGTGTTAACCGGGTTATGACTCATGGAGTTTCATTCGTGTTATCTATGAATTAGATAGGCTACAATACACATAGACGAAAAATATTGCAGTCATTACTGTTTGCTGCATCATTTGTGGGAAACATTATTCTCATTCTAATGAGATAAAACAACGCAAATATAAACTCGCTGCCTACTTGCGTAATAATAACTATTGCTTATAGATAGCCTATGCACAGCTTCCAAAATGGAATATAGATATGTTTGTTGTCATTTATGGGGAAACCGTTTATAAATGCTCTATCTAGATTTGTTTCGATTAACTCGGAGCTGCGTCGTGCAGAAAGTCTCTGAATATATTTTTCTGTGTGTGTGTGAAATGATTCTAAAGACTCGAATCACTGAGATGAATCAATTGAATCAGAATCTTCTCCACAGTTTGGTCGCAGTGTGGATGGGGTGGAGAGGTGTAGCATTATTTCCTGTGGGCGGAGGAAGGGAGAGGCTGCCACTGCAAACCCAACCTATCTTACAGCCCACCACCGCACCGACCACACATTACACCCATCCGAACCGAGGGCACGCCGAGACGTGGAAGGGCGAGCTGGACTCTCTGCCCACATTTAGCCATTTATTTGCCTCAATTTCCATGGTTTGTTTGTTGTAGGCAAAGGAATTGCGTGTTTTGGTACTTTGCAACCAGCTGTTGATTCAAACTGTCCCACGGAAACAAAGGCTCCTCGGACGAGAAACTGGACTGTTGGACCAAACGCTGTCGGAGGGTTATTTCCCTAACAAATGTGGTTTTGAAAGAGTGAACAATCGCCGGGGAACACGTGTTACGGTAAGGATCATCAAAATATCACTTTTTAAAGAACTTTGGTTCAGGAGTCAGGACCGTTTGTCGAATGGGATATTTCTAACTGCCTTTAGGCAAGCCAGTGATTGTGAGCTTTAGGGTTTGATCTGGAAAATGATCTTTGGTTACGAACTTTGGGTGGGGATCATGTCCCATCCATTTCACTTCAAAGGACAGCCATAGATCTGCCCCAAACGTGTTTCACAGATCATATCCAAAAAGTGTCCCTTCAGGCTGTCTTTTTCAGACGTCTGTTATCTTGGATCTATTTGTTGCGTCTTATGTGTCCCCAACATCTGTTGTAACTCGTCTACAAGCCTGAGAGAATCCCGGCGGGTCCGAGGGGGGCTCTGGGAGTTAACTGCCCCATGAACAATGCTTTATTTGGTAGTTGCTTGTGTAAATATGCCTCCCTGGAAGTCGAAATGATGTAGCCGTGAGTCATGATCCTGTTTAGAGGACATGCTGAACACATTAGACCACCTATAATCTGGCGGATGCGAACACATCAAATAATAATTGTTTCATAGCGCATCAGCTGGGAGAAGTTTGGCATTCTTACAGCACAAAATATGACTGCGGTTGTGTGATGAAAAGCACCATGCTCGTCCATTGTGATGTTTTAGGAGAAACTGAATCATGGCAATATAGACATGGACAGATCTGTTGAATGCTATTTGGCAAATTTTACAAGGAAAGATCCCGCAGCGGATCTGCATTAACTCTCACATTCTACATATTCAGGTCACGTGATCGTGTGGAAGAATGTTGTTGTATTTTTTTGACGGATGTTTTAAAGGTGCACTCAGTATTTTTTTCTGACTAAAAGATTTCCAAATAAAAGAAATGAATGCTTTTAAGATATATTTTAAAATGAAGTACACTTACATTGAATCAAGATTCCAGTAATAAAAGCTGCTTTATTGTAGGCTACTGAGCGGGTCGCCGCAATGGGGCAACATCACGTGACAAATTGAATTATTTTGCTCTTTAATTAATCGTGGCTAACTGGAAATAGCACATTCCTGCATGGCCTTGGTAACTGAAAAATGTTTCATGATACTGTATTCATGTCATTTTATCACTATAAGTTTAAGGCAACTATGTCGGCTTGCGTTTGCATGTTTCTGTGTTAGCCTACAATTAAGAGTAATCTGTTATAAAGAGTAATGTTGTCATGTACTCTACATGTAGGCAACTGCTAAGTTTCTGCCAGTTTTTGAACTGGTGTAGTACTATAAAGTTTGTTATTTGTCTCCTACAAATCCTGACAGTACCTACCCTTATAGAAAATAGTAGTCTCTGCCAAAACGGTATTGTTACTACAGCTGTTGTTGCTACAATAAAATTTGGTGTCCGACACCACAAAAAGAACAGTGACAAAATTCAAAGCTTAGTACACTGTTTGAAGGGAGGTCTGTGTGTATTATGGTTTAGTAGTTAACTATCGAAGCTATGGTTGCAATGTCAGTTATTTGTAATTCGGAAAGGCTAAAATAAAAAAAATAAAACTCTAATGAATGTAAAATGTTCTCGAAATAAACAATTTCCACAGTTAGAAATTGCAATTTGTGAGTACCAACTCTATACAAAGAATTTTAAACAAAGGGTAAATTCAGGCAAAATGTGTCCCAATCACCATGAATTCACCCTACTTATCTAGTATTTCCAAATAACTAAAGTCACGGAAATTCATTGGTCAAATGTGAGGGAAGACTGCATTGTAAATTTTTCTAAGGACATATTTAGTCTTGTTTTCTGTTGTCTTGTAGGATTATCTATATTAATTTCTCTTTAAACAGAAAATGGAAGACTGGCTCCTCCTGTGTGTCTGGGCCTGTGTGTGCACGTTTGTGTCAATGCAGTGCTCTGTTATTAACAGCAAAGTCTTTCACTGTGACCGATAAGAAAGGGGTTGGATATGAACATATAAGGGAAACAGGAAAAAGAGTCTATGTTTAAATCATACAAATTTAATGACTCTGTGATGCAGACCGAAAAGGATTCAATAAATTATGCTGTTTCCTTTTCATTGCAACTTTAAATGTAGGTGTTTAGGGTCAGCCATTATGTTGGGCATCTATATAAGCAGGGTGGCATGTAACCTGCTATTGTGGATAGGGCAGACAAAGGGGAGTGTAGAGAGTGAGTTAAATTGTTTGATTGTAATATGTATTCTATGCTCCAGATTGTTGCTTTGACTCACTTCCTGTCGCCCCAACTGCTATGACACATTAACAGTTAGATAAAATGGGGGCAGGGCAGCCAGGCATTGAAAACAAATTGGTCATTATAATCTGAAGGGCCCAAAGCTAGACTTTTCTAGAAGTGCTAAGAGACCAAAAGGGATAATGCATCTGCTGTAATAGTCATAGCTTACTGTGAGGAAAAGGAAGTTAGATTAAAATCTAGTTTAAAGCTAAAGTCTGATTTTTCTTCAGCACTGAACAGAATTGTAAATAGATGAAGCTTGTCAAGATATAATTTTGGCTTGAGAACACCTGGCTAAAAAAAGCAGTTTAAAGAGTCTGAAGGTATGGATGGATGGATGGCATACCAAACAGTTGGGCTTTAGAACAAAATCGTTTCTCAAACACTCCCCGTCTGCCATTGTTCAGAAAGAAAAGGTCCCACCCCAAACTCACACCATTGGTTGATCTAGAAGTCGATTTGACTGACTGGCTCCTTTAAATGTTTTGATAATGTTTTCACTTAATGGTTAATCAACACATACATGCCTTTTTGATATTTTAACTTTTAAAAATTGACATTGTACCTTTAATGTATAAGGAAGGCCTTCACTGCAGTGTGAGTTTGCGTCACTTTTGTGGAGGTGGAGTTTCCCCAGTCTGTGTCTGCCGGTCACCGTCTGTGGTAAATAATTGGCCATCACTCAGCAATGTGCGGGATGGAGGGGGGTTGGCAGGGTAAGGCAGTTTAATTAAGGAAATGGCCACCCTGCTGTGGAGGGGTTTATGGCCACTCTGTGTGCATGTTTGTCTTGACAGTTACTTAAATCAGCAGGTAGTGTATAACTGAGAACAGCAACTTAAAGGGATAGTTCACCCAAAAATGAAAATTACCCCATGATTTACTCACCCTCAAACCATCTAAGGTGTATATGACTACCTTCTTTCAGACGAACACAATCGGAGTTATATTAAAGGGATAGTTCACCCAAAAATGTAAATTGTCATCATTTACTCACCCTCAAGTATTTCCAAACCTGTGAATTACTTTGTTCTGCTGAACACAAAGGAAGATATTTGGAAGAATGACGGTAACCAAACAGATCTCACCCCCCATTTACTGCCATAGTATGAAAAATAAATACTATGGTAATCTTTTTAGTGAATCAAAAACACTGCGACCAGTGTAGTCTAATTCTTTGAAGCAAGTTCTTTTAATTAATAGTTCAAAAGACGATTTACTGCATTGAATCAGTCAGACAAATCTGAACTGAATCTTATCGAAGTGGTTACTGAATTAGTTGCTTTGTTTTAATATGGACTAGGCATGTGAATTTTCATGTTGTGATAATTGCTGAAGCTTTTATCACGGTATACAGTATTATCACGATATTGAAATAATTAGCAAAAAAAGTGTTGTCATACTATAAAAGGTTTAATAACTGTTTGTTCATTTTAGCGCCATTAAATAATAGTTAAAACTTTTGATTTTAATAATGTGTTATTAAATGTTGAAATTAACATTAACTAAGATTAATAAATGCTTTAGAAGTATGTTTCATTGTCAGTTTATGTTAACTAATGCTAACTAATGAAGCTTTATTGTAAAGTGTGAATGAACAGAATCAGAACATATGCAAACAAAACCTAGGGCATGCTGTAGTCCAGATTAAAATGATAAAAATGTTTAAATCTGAAAATAAATAGCATTAAGTCTTTAAGTATTTGGTGCTGTGATGAACATCATTGTGAATTCAAAAATCTGAATGGCTGTTTGAAACTAAAAGGTAGCGCAGCTGCTTTGTTTATGGGTGTTACAGGGGTAACCGCTGCATTTCTGCTGCTCCGTCAGCACCATCTCATTAATATGCATTTTCATTCAGCGCGTCTTCTTCACTTGTTCCATCATGCACTGCTCATGCGTGTTGGGCTTTTTACATCAGTGCGTGCCTCAGCATACAGCGGTTTTGTGCATTTTAAATGGTTGATGGGTAAATTATTATTAAAATGCATTCTATATTCTAAAAATCGGAATAATTCATAATAAATAATTATTGACAGTATTTTGAAGTGCCCATGATAACAATTTTGTGCATGTTCATTATCGTGATATATCGTATTATCGTATACCGACACATGGCTAATATGGACCGAACGTTTTTTAGTCAGTTCGTATTTCTCTCTTCCCACAACTTTTGTTTGTGCCTCACTTTGAAAGACAGTTTATGCACCCTTGTAATTTTATCAACAGAATATTGCCAAGAGAATGTGTTGCTTGAAGCAGAACTGTGATCTGATTGGTGTGTGGTTGATGTGTGCGGAACTTTGGAACATTAAGAATCAAAGACGCTCTCTCTCTCTCTCTCACACACACACACACACATTCACACTAGAAACACCCAGACCTCAGGGCTGCATTTTCAAGGCCTTGACTCACAACACAGCCTTAGGGAAGGCAGACAAGGCTGAACTGAGAAGCTCTCTGTCTCTCCCACACACATACTCTCTCTGGAGATAGTGTTACACAGAACCACTGAGAATGAAACGGCAGGCTAAAGAGCCAGTTGTCTTGCAGCTTAATCTGCCCCTGCTCTGTGTCAGTGAGACAGACATAAATGTAAATGTGTCAAATACATGACCAATGAGGTCACTTTGAGTACTTTGTGCACTGAGTTTATTTTTGAAAATTAGTCTACTATGATATCACTGGGTTTGAGATAAAAGAGCTCATAGATTTTCTGCAGAATATTACTATTATTACTATGATGATATCTTTCAAAGACAGTTTTTCATTTAGTTCATGGACAGGTGTGTTAGTGGACTTAAAATTGAAAGCTGATTGGTTGCTGTAAACCTACACTACAATTAAACAATTTGGTCTTAGTAATGTGAATTTAACACATTAAATGCATTAAATTCATCAAAAGTGACAGTGTAGACATTTATAATGTAATAAGATTTAAATATTACATATTGAACTTTCTATTTATCAAAGAATACTGCAAATAAAATGTTGCAGTTTCCACAAAAATAGTAAGCAGCACAACTGTTTTCAAAATTGATAATATTAAGAAATCAGCATATTAGAATGTTTTCTGAAAGATCATGTGACACTTAAGATTGGAGTAATGGTTGCTGAGAATTCAGCTTTGAAACCTGATTTGTGGTTGATGTGTGGATTGTGTAAATATGTCTCTTACCACAGTCAGTGAATCACTTTGAAGCTCTTACTGTTTGATTCTTTATAAGGGATAACCCGGAAAACATTCTCTGACACACCAGAGATATGTTCAGAAAGGAACTTTCCATGTCTGAGTCAGCAGACTAGACTGATGTTTCGCTCATTGTGTCCTTGAACACTTAAAGTGATATTCAGTTGTATTTTCTGATCTGAAACGGCATTTACAGTTAAATTGTGTGTTGCACTAGGATGCATTGGGCCTGTATTTGTACACATAAACTCTCCCTCTTTTTCTTTCTCTTATTATTTCAGTTTCAATGTCAATATAGTGTGCTTTGGAAAAATGTTGATTCTGTAGTCCAAAAAACCCAGAAGAGGAGTAGTGTTTTTTTAGCCACGTTTTCCCTTAGTTTTTCATGATAGCCATTGAAAATAATGTTCCATGACATTAATAACACAGTCATATGTCACATTTGAATTTTAAAGCTGCCATGTTTTTTGAAGCAAGCTGCTAATAAAGGACTGTATGAAACCGATTTTAATGACTGACATCTATTGTAGTCCTTTTATAGCAGTTTGCTTAGGTTTTGAAACTTACTTAGCAACTTTACACTTTTTGGACTGAACAGCTCTATTGGCGCAACAAAAATTTTACATTTCTATTGCCAGAGAAGTGCAAAATAAGGACAAACAATAATGCAAATAATGGAAAATATGATCAAATAAACAATAAATTCGACTAATTTATCAAAAAGGAATAATACATTATTTATGATATTATTAAAGGGATAAATATAGAAATATTAGAGTAAATATGCCATCATGGGACCAAGACAAATCACTCACTGTCCTTCATGGTGTCTCTTACTCTCACAAACACACACATATCTTGGATTCTGTGGTCTAAATGAACGCCACCAGTGTTCTGAAAGAGGCACTGTTTGCTTATCTTCAGGTGTTCACAGGTCTGATGTGTATGTGACTATGTGTGTGTTTTTGTGTAGATAGAGTAGCAGTTGAGTCTACTAGAGTTCACTCACCTGTCCAGTCTCAACAGCAGACATTCTTCTGCTTTAAACAAAGAAATGAGTGTGTGGTCACACATCTCCTGCTTCAAAACAGCTGGAGTTTTGCCTCTGCTGTGAGTGTATTTCTCAAGCTGGATTGTGAAAAGTATCTGTGACTGAAGTGTTTTTTAGGATGCTAAGTAACGCGATTGTTTGTTTGTACTTGCTGCCATGCCTAATAAGGCCAAATCAGCACTTTTTGGCACTGGTGTCTGTACACTTGATAGATTGAGGCAAAAGGACCTCCTCCTCTTTGTTTCATCAGCGAGGTGTTTTATGGAAAGAGCAGATCCATCGTCTTACCAAATATGGGAGTAGAGTCTCTCTCTCTCTCTCTCCCTCTTTTTTTCCGTGGATGTCTGTGTGTACTTGTCTGGCTTTGTTATGTGTGTGTTTCATTGCTGACTGTGGCAACAATAACTAGTTTTTTACTTGCTTTGTAATTTTTGACTTCACGATATGTGATTGTAAACCGTTAACCTAAGAGTGTTGCGGTGGGATTGTGTCTGTAAAACTGTCACTTTGGATAAGAAAGTGTTTGCTAAATGAAGAAGAATGATCTGTTTCTGCAGTTCTGTGCAAACTGTGTTTGAATTCTTTACTGAGATCACGCATTCGTGTTAGGAGAAACAGGAAATGACCTTGTAACACTCTGCCTACACTTTGAAAAGTCATGTAAATGCACACCCTTTCCTCTAAGTGTTAATGTTTTCACTTCGTTTCATTTAAATTAACAAAATTAAGCGTGTGTGTTTTTATATATATATATATATATATATAAATCAGGGTGTGTTTCTTATTAAACAGTTTTTTTTTTTTGTGCCTCTGTGTTTAAATAAATTCAATTACAATTCAAATTTTCTTAGCTAATGCTGAAAACTATGTAGGGAGCCCTTACTTATACATTACTATATTAAATGTTACAATTAACAACAGAGCCCAAATTATTAAATTCAGTTGCTATTTATTTTTAGATATAATAATCAATACTCAAATAAAAAAAAAAAAACATGTTTTGCATCAACTTCTAAATCTAAGTATAAAGTTAATTTTCTACTCCAATTCATTTTTGAACTATAATCATTTACATAGTTACTGTCATTACTTGTTTTCATGACTAATTTATTTAAACATACATTAAATAATCAAGACATTACTAACAGGTTAAAGCTGCAGTCCGTAACTTTTTTTTGGTTAAAAATGATCTAAAATCAATTTTTGAGCAAGTGCATATCCAGCCAGTGTTCAAAACTATCTTATCTTAGCTCGATTCACAACAGTAAGCTTGTAATAATGTTTTATAATAAGAGCGACCTGGTGGATTTCCGCGGGAAATTCAAGCATGCAGCAGTTCGTCTTTGCGTCATTACGTTATGTCTGTAAACAGAAGGAAGGAGTCCAGGCTAGTCGGCTTTATCATGTGAGGAGGATGCTGCTTGTAGCGGATCATTTATAGCCTGTTCTCACAGCAGCTGAAATAATTAAACGTATCATTTTGATGGTGGATCCAGAAAGATCCAAATGACAATCATCAGTGACAATTGGAGATTCACCCATAGTCAAAAAGCAAAAGACTTCGGACTGCGGAGTGGCTACAGAAATTGAAATCTAAGTAACACTAATATACACTAAATACACATAGTCACGCAATGCTGATGTTGTTAACATTAACAATTTGAGAACAAAGTATAACAGTAATAATAATTTGCACGGTTTGACGTGATCCGAACTAAGCGATCGTTAGATTTAATCATCATCAAAGTGGCAGAAATGTTACTTACTTTTTCAGATGATATTTTCCAGTGAAAATTCTTATTTTGGTCACATTTCCAAGATGTAGAATCTGTGATTCTGAAGTACAGTATCCACACCAGTGTAGTGATTGACAGCAAACATTAGATTCATCCGCTGAGAAGTCGTGCTGATGCACAACGCACGTAACGATAACAATTCCGCATATGACTGCAATTGCAGGTTTCAAACAGAGATGGCGACAAAGAGGAAAAATGCTGGACTGCAGCTTTAAGTAAATATAATAAATAGGCTGATAATGCATATGTGAAATGCTCCTCTCCAGAGTTCATTTCTCTAGTGAACTAACATGCTGTTGACACTAAATGCCTAAGGTAAATGTAATGCTACGTGAGATATTATTCTCAAGCTGTTTTATTGATGTCTTTCCGCAATTGAAACACATTGAGAGATTACATGTAAACATACTGGTCGAAGAGTCTCTTCTTCTGCGCTTTTTACTGGTAGCACACAGTGTTGTGTGTGTGTGTGTGTGTGTGTGTGTGTGTATGTGTATATATATATATATATATATATATATATATATATATATATATATATATATATATATATATATATATATATATATATAAAATTCCTTTTTTTTTTTTCAAAGAAATATATGGTGTTTTCAAATCAATATGTTTTCCTGGGTGATTTTGACTCTTGTTCTTGTGTTGTTTTCAGATGGATGTGAGGCTTCTCTTGATTTCAGTTCTGCTTGGACTCAGCAGGGCACAAATAGGTAAGAACTTAAGATTTCAAATGCATCATATATACAGTGGGGTTCAGAGGTCTGAGGCTGCTAGTGAAAATGCTTCTGTTGTGCAGTTTGTATATTTTATTTATTAAATTATTATTTATCAAAGTTTTTGTTATTATTTATTAGTTATTTAACTTGAGTCATGGAACTTTCTGTAGTGGATATAATTTTTTTTCTAGCTCGGTTTTACAGTATTGATAATCTGATTTTGTTCCTTTTTAAGTGATCTCTGTAAAATGATTTTTAAAATGAAACGGATAGTCTGTCAGAAAGCTGGAAGTGGCAATTTTGCAGGTTTGTGTGGGTTTCAGTGTGGTTTTTGATGTCGCCCTCACCTCATGGAAAAAAAGTGAACATAAAAAGTTTAACATGATCACCCTCTGTTTTTTAAAAAAAAATTATTTTTTTTTACAATGCTTCAAAAATGTCGTAAGACATGTTCCAAATATGATTGTTTTTGAGAAAATCTGTGAATTTATTCTTTTGTTTAAACATTTTGTTTTTGTTCTTTTGTTAAACACACATTTTCAGTGTGGTCTCAGACTTTTCGACCTCTCTGTATCAGTATGCATGTGTGTGTAGAAGCAGCTTAATGTTTTGAGTGATTTTTAGAAGCTCAACTCTAAGAACACACACCCGACCAGAGCCTGATAAAATCTTTGCAATACTGTCCAGATCATCTGTTAGACATTTGCAATGATTTTCATTCCAGGAATATCTAAAATATGGCTGCACTGTGGAATCCAAGAAAAGAACCAAAAGAAAACTTTACAGCATTAATTCAGAATGATAGGAAGGTGGGATATATCATATTTATCTAGTGATCTGCTACAGTTCTTCATGGTTTATTCTGGGAGAACTGGCCTCATGGTTTGCATTAGAGAAGGCAGTAAGGATGCCATCATTAATACAGTTCACATGACCTCCCCACAGCATATGGCCACTCCAGAACATCTTTGCGCCTATTTTAGAATGACAGTCTCATGAGAGAGAATCATGTTGCGCATGGTTGCCCACAGTGTTAGTTATTAAATGCTCTTTGCTTTGGATTCCCTGTGTTAGTGTTGGGAGGGAATTGAGAATGATGATGATGGATGTTTGTGCTTTGTGTGTGCAGATGTTAACGAATGCACCAAGGCCTCGGCCCAGTCCTGTGGCGAATGCATTCAGGCCGGAGAAAAGTGTGGCTGGTGTACAGACGAGGTGAGTTCAGACGAAACCATTGAAGAAGGAAATGGCTGTTTTTGCAGTGTTGTGCATTTAGGGAAAAATGTTATGGGGGAAACCATTTCCTGTGGTCAGATTATTTGTTTATCCAAGTCTGTAGAGGACATCCTGTGATTCTGCAAACAATTCTGTGCTGAAAACCTAAACTTGTATTTGGGAGAGCGAAGTATCCAAAGGATCCAGTGTTCTGAAATGTCTAGAGTGACATCATCTCCTGTCCCACCTTTATTCGCCTGTAGTTGATTATTACCCAGAGTTTCATGAGTCATTTCAGTGGATCTTGAGCACATATTACCCCTTAGTGTTCATGAGTCAGTGTCCTGTGTGATCATGTCTGTTCCTGCCATGTGGAGTAGATTATGGCAGGACAGGAAACGCCAATCATCTCAGACTACATTAGAAACTGGAAGTGTACTATCACTAAACTGCATGTAATGCAGGGTGGGGGGACTTATGTTTTGTAAGGAATGTGCCCCCTCTTAATTGTTTCAACAGACACACTGCACATCCTCATCCTGACTAGCCCAACACGGCAACATTGGCTCAACCAATATCTCAACCAATGGCATGAGTTTGGGGCATGACAATTCCATTTGGTGGCATTTGTGGTTCACAGTTCACCTTAATATAGCCAAAGCATTTTAATCACAAAGATGTTCCAGTTTAATTTATTCAAATTAAATATACATTTATTTATGCTTGTCATAATATGTCACTCAGGTTTGCACAATGCAAATCAGATAGTCAAGAGCAACTGTTTACAATCCCATGAGATTTGCCCTTGCAATTGTAATTGAATTCTGCATCTGATTTATTGGGAAAAGTATAATATAAGTATTTGATATATTTTTAAGATGTCATTGTTCTAATTATAAAGTTATTTTAATTACATAAATTATATTTACACTTTTTTTTTTTTTTTTTTAATATTTTAATTTATAAAGTAAATTTGTACACAATGATAATTTAGAGACTGGACATCTTGGAAGAACTTCAATTGAATATAGTGACATTTAAAATGCTCCTATTTAAAGGCTCCTAATTTTGTTTTGGAGGACTCCTACAACAGGTTTACATACATCCAAGGTCAAAAACACTAATTTTCTTAGGCCCTGTTTACACCTGCTATTAAGATGCGCTTTGGTCACTCGGACACATTCCTGTTTACGCCTGGTGTTTTAATCCATCTCTTTTGCTAATTTGCAAATTATTTTAAGGGGAGGGTCTATCTGTGGATAAATGTATGGGCTTTTTAAGATTGTTCAATCTAATGTATGAAATAAGCTCACACAATTTACATATGAACATGAAATGAGACGACGGACAAACATACGGAGAGCAGCAGCTTTTGTTTCTGCTCTGATAGCTGAAAGAGCACTGTGAGTGAGTGTTAGAAATCAGGAATGGTGAGAGAACATTGTGCTTGGTACATTTATCGTCTTTAAACCAAACCTAGATCTTCAGCTGACAAAGCTTAAATCCCGTCTGGCTAGCACACTTCCCATAATGTTTATGCGTTAGGTCAGTAGGCGGGGAGTAGGCAGTCTTTTTTTAGTTGTTCAAGTGCAATCGACCACATGAGTGTCTACACTACAAAAGCAATCTGGACTAATGTGTTTTCAACTACCTCTGGTAGCTCAAAGTTTAGACCCCGTTTACACCTGTATTTAGCATTGTCCACTTGTGATCCGATTGACCAAAATGCATCTTAATACCAGGTGTAAACAAGGCCTCATAATATTCATTTCACATCACCTCTTCAAAGGATCCGGTCTCTCTAAACCCCTCCTTTCTGTGAGCCTACTCTGCTCTGATGGGTCAGATGGCCCAGTCTGTTGTGATTGGTCTACCAGTCACAGCATGTGTCGGAAAATAAACATCCATTGCCATATCTGAATTTCAGCTCCGGAGGCTTCCTCTGCACTTGATACATTGTGATATGATCAGTAATGTCGGTTTTACCGTAACAATCTGAGCACGAGTCCTCATCCTTTGCAAGTGCATGCAAAGTGTCTATGACATGTCGACAGCACAAACCAAACCCTCAGCTACAACTACAGTGTTTGAGGGCGGGTCAAAGTAGTTGTTCACAGGCAGCCAACGAAGATCATAGACTGGCATTATGCAAATTTGTTACAAACCCGTGTAGGTTTGAGCAGGAAGAATTACTGACGACTCGTTTCAGGCAGTTCAGAATCGGTTCTTTCTTTTGGGAGCCATCATTTATCTTGCACATTGATCTTTGAAACTTTGCAGACTGTTTGCTATTACACACTACATGAAAGGCAATTTTCAAGAATACATAATAGGGACACTTGAACACATTACCAAGCATGAATATATTGTCTCAAAAGAACACAATTCTCTATACAAGTCCACTCAAAATCGCTTTATCTTTTTGTAGGGTTAAGTTCTGCTGGTGCTGGAGCCACCTGGTACTATTTTGTTTGATTGTTCATAATCTCTCTCTTTATTTTCTTCTCTTTCCTTTTATTCCCTCACCTCTTTCTGCAGAACTTTCTGAAGCAGGGTGAGCAGAAATCCACACGCTGTGACGAGCTTGATGCTCTGATTAAGAAGGGCTGTTCTAACGCCAGCATAGAAAATCCTCGGGGAAGAGTTTTAGTCAACAAGGACCAACCTGTAACAAACCGCACGAAGGATGGAGTAAAACTGAAACCAGACCAGATCACCCAGATTCAGCCACAGAAACTCACCCTTGACCTCCGATCAGGTACTGGTTACTCCCACCTCAACTCCTGGAACAACTAAAATGATTAAACGATTTGGGTCATCACCTAATAAAGTTGGATGTCATGTGAAGTGATGGCCTCCTTCTAGAAATGATCAGTTCACTCCCCTGAAAAGCTTCAGTCTAATCCCATGATCTTCTGTCATTCCAACTCAGGTGAAGCTCAGACGTTTCCTCTGAAATTCAAGAGAGCTGAGGATTATCCCATAGATCTCTACTACCTGATGGATCTCAGCTACTCTATGAAAGACGATTTAGAGAATGTCAAAAACCTGGGAACCCACCTGATGAAAAAAATGCAAACAATCACATCTGACTTCAGGATTGGTAAGGAGCCTTTGAGGATCCATGTATTATTAAAGTGCAATGTTATTTATGCTGCTCATTTCATAACACTTTCCCTTTTAATGTTTGTTAATGCTTCTAGGTTTCGGCTCCTTTGTGGAGAAAACTGTCATGCCATACATCAGCACGACACCAGCCAAGCTGCTGAATCCCTGTACATCAGACCAGAACTGCACCAGCCCGTTCAGCTATAAAAATGTGCTGAGTCTGACTGAGGATGGATCTCAGTTCAATAACCTTGTTAGCAGGCAGCAGATCTCAGGAAACCTGGACTCACCAGAGGGAGGTTTTGATGCCATCATGCAAGTGGCTGTCTGCGCGGTTTGTCATTTTTTTTTTTATTTTATTAACTCAAAATATATCTACAGTGCTTATAGAAAATAATCATACCCCTTTAAAAATAGTTACTTTATATGTTGTACAGCCTGAAATCAAAACCCATTCCAAAAAAAACCTTTTCCAGTTTTATTTACAAATTTTGCCTTACAACATCAAAGTAAAGAAAGAAAAAGCAACAGTTCTGAAAATTAATAAAAAAAATGATGAAATGTTTGACGAAAAGCAAACACAGCACACCACCCAAAACATACCATACCTACTGTGAAAAATGGTGGTGACAGCATTATGTTGTGGGGGTGTTTCTCTTCAGCGGGGACTGCGCGATTGGTCAGGATTGAAGGGAAAAGATGGGCAGGTCATTCACCTTCCAATACAGCAATTATCCTAAAACATACTGCCAAAAGAACAACGCAATGGCTTAAGGATAGGAAGGTGAAGGTTCTTGAGTGGCCAAGTCGGAGCCCTGACTTAAATCCAATAGAAAATCTGTGGATGGACTTGAATAGAGCAGTCTATTGCTGGTCAAAACAGAATTTGAACATCAATTCTGCAAGGAAGAATGGGCAAATGTTCACCAATCTAGGTGTGGAAAGCTAGTACAGATATATCCAAAAAGATTAATGGCTGTAATTAAAGCAAAAGGTGTCTCTACAAAGAATTAAATAAGGGGACTGATGACTTTACCAATGCTGTTATTCTAGTTTTTCAGTTTTTATTCATTTTCGGAATGGTTGTTTCCACAAAAATATTAAGCAGCAAAAACTGTTTTCAATATTGATGATAAGAAATGTTTCTTGAGCACCAAACCAGTAAATTAGAATGATTTCTGAAGAATCATGTGACACTGAAGACTGGAGTAATGTTGCTGAAAATACAGCTTTGCATCACAGGCATAAATTTTATATTTTCACAATATTTTCTATTTGAACATATTTTAATGTAATTAATTATTACATTAAAATATGTTCAAATAGAAAATATTGTCTACTGTCTACTGGATGGGTGTGTCCATATCACCAAATAAAGTGAAGTAGCCCTGACATTTTGGGACTAAAGTTTATGCTTCCTCTTGATTGTATCAGAATCAGATTGGTTGGAGGAATGTTACCCGTCTGCTAGTGTTTTCCACGGACGCTGGATTCCACTTCGCTGGAGACGGAAAACTAGGCGGCATCGTGCTTCCTAATGACGGGAAATGCCATCTGCAGGATAACATGTACACCATGAGCCATTACTATGTAAGTGTGTGTTACACCATGATCCACTACCGTTGTGTATTATCCTCAGTGAATATATGTTAAGATGTCTCATTTTAATCTGTCCCTTTTAGGACTATCCATCCATTGCACATCTCGTTCAAAAATTAAGCGAAAACAACATTCAGACCATTTTTGCAGTAACTAAAGAGTTCCAGCCTGTTTACCAGGTAAAAAAAAGCCTTTTGTGTCTATATCAATAGCCAAGATCCTGTAACACTCATGGAAACAAAATACTGCATAGAAAAAAAAAACTGGATAAACAGTTTTTTGTTTCATTTACAGGAGCTGAAAAACCTCATTCCAAAGTCAGCTGTGGGCACACTATCCTCCGACTCCAACAATGTGATAGACCTCATTATTGATGCATATAATGTGAGTAGATCACAGGAACTGAGACTAAAATTCAATTTAGTCAATTCTTTTTGGCTAATTTAGCTTTTTTTTTTTTTTTTTTTTGCCAAATTACAAAAATTACAAAGCATGTTGACTTGAAAAAACATTGCTTGAAAGTCTATCCTGCATGTGTAAAAAATTATATTACATGTCTTTCTCAGTCTCTGTCCTCTGAGGTCATTCTGGAGAACAGCAGGCTGCCCGAAGGTGTGTCCATCTCCTATGTGTCCCACTGCAAGAATGGAGTGAGTGAAAAAGGAGAAAATGGAAGAAAGTGCTCCAACATCTCCATTGGGGATGAGGTGAGAATTATTTCCTTCAGTTGAAAACTTTATGCAGTTGCATCTTTGTTTAATCAAGCGTTCAGTACTTTCCATTGGGTACATTTTCCTAAATGGAAATTATAACCGTTACCAGTTACTAGTGCTAAGTCATGCTTTAAGGCCAGTTTACACTAACAAAAAAATTGCGAACGTTCTGTTTATTATAAGTGTGCACTGCAGTTATGCCATCTGCTGCTTAAAATGCTTGAGCTCTTTAAAGTGGTCCTATTATGCTGTTTTACGTTTTCAACTTTTTTAGTGTCATGCTGCTGTTTGAGCGTGAAAAATATCCGCATAGTTACAAAGCACAAAGTCTACTACAAAGGGAGTTATTCCCTATATCAGTTAGCACTGTTTCTAAAGTCCCTGAAATGCCTCGGTTGTAGTCTTGAGTCTTCTTCTAGGAATGTACACTTTACAATATCCCTTGTTTAAATAATTTCCGACCAAGGCACAAAAAAAATAAAAAAAAATAAAAAATGGGGCAAGGCCTGGTTGAATTTTAGTGTATTTAAACTTGTGGTTTTGTAAGAGGCGTGACTTCAAAGTGGTTGACCAATTACAACATGCTTGTCCAGCCGACCAATCAGAGCACATTGCTCTTTTCTGAAAGAGGGGCTTCATAGAGACCAAAACTAAACAAAGCATTTCTGACAGACTGGAAGAGAGGTGCTGCAACAATGTAAAATATGTGAAAAATAATGTTTATTTTGAACATTCAAGCATGAAAACCTATTCTAGTAGACCCCAAAAATAAAATAAAGACTGCAAAAGGGCATAATTTGGCCTCTTTAAAGTCAGGTGGATTCTGATTGGCTGTCAATGTTCATTCATCAGCAGAAAAAATAGTTCTGAAAGTGATTCCAACTATATTGTTTCTGTCATTATCATTATAGTTGTGGTGTGGACTTCACTTTTCACATAGATTTAGAATGATTATTAAAAAGATATAGTGATAGTTGTTGTTATAGTTATGGTCCTTATGTGAACAGGTCTTTAGAGAACATTTCTATCTGCTCTTTATCTTAAAGGAATTAAATTGCGCAGCAACATGATTTAATAACTGCTAATAAAAATAAAGCAAAAATGTGTATTTTGCTCACTGGTGGCTCTTTATCCTTGTGTCATAGGTGATGTTTGAGGTAGCGATCACGGCTAAGGGTTGTCCATCTAACGGCAAGTCAGAGACGATAAAGATCAAGCCACTGGGCTTCACTGAGGAGGTGGAGATCGTCCTCAACTTCATCTGCGAATGCGAGTGTCACAAAGACGGAATCCCAAACAGCCCAGTGTGTCACTTCGGCAACGGTACCCTGGAGTGTGGAGCGTGCAGGTGAGTTATATACTGACACTGATGGTATCATCCATACAATCCACACCCTCAACTGGCAGCACTGATATCGATCTACCTCTGCTTATATTCAGGTGCAATGAGGGACGTATCGGCAGGACTTGTGAATGTAGCAAAGACGAGGTGAGAACAGAAGATCTAGACGCAAACTGCCGCATGGATAACGGTACAGACATCTGCAGCAACAATGGAGACTGTGTTTGTGGAACTTGTGAGTGCAAAAAAAGAGACAATCCAGAGGAGAGATACAGCGGAAAGTTCTGCGAGTGTGACAACTTCAACTGCGACCGCTCCAACAACAAGCTCTGTGGAGGTACGACTACATTTTTGTGCATCTGTCCAGGGATACACACACAAAATAAAAACAACAACTTGTTGTTTGTTAACTAGAACCATAAAAATTTTAGTTACTTGAAATACAATATTAACATTAACTGAAATAAAGTAGGCTGACATATGTAAGGTTACAGTAAATGATTAAACGGATGAGAAGTTACAAACTAAAAGTGTTTCTCCATCTTTTCAGGTCACGGTCGTTGTGAATGCAGAAAGTGTATCTGTGACGCTAACTACACCGGCAGTGCGTGCGACTGCTCTTTGGACACCTCCACATGTCTGGCCAGTAACAAACAGATCTGTAACGGACGAGGCACCTGTGAGTGCGGCGAGTGTAAATGTTCCGACCCAAAGTTTCAGGGTACAACCTGTGAAATCTGCCCAACCTGCCCTGGAGTTTGTACTGAGCACAAGTGAGTTATTAACAGAACACTTGCTTGAACAACTGGCTTATGCTCATCTAGCAGCACTAAATATACAGTATTTGCCTGTGTTTTTTCCTCACAGGGATTGCGTCCAGTGCCGAGCATTTGGTACTGGTGACAAGAAAGACACGTGTGAGAAAGATTGCGGTGGCTTAAATCTTAAAGTAGTGAAGAAGAAGGAGGATCTTCCTCAGCCCAATGACCAGCCCTACATCAATCACTGCAAAGAGCGGGATGCTAACGACTGTTGGTTCTTCTTCACCTACGCTACCAAGGAAGACAGCACCATTGAGGTCCAGGTGGCGGAGGATCTTGGTAAGTGCAGGATGAAATAAGTACCAGTAGATCTTGATTAAAAAATGTATTTATCTTGTGTCCCATAATGCTTTGTGTCTGTGTTCACAGAGTGTCCCTCTGGCCCTGATATCATCCCCATCGTAGCGGGTGTGGTCGCAGGAATCGTTTTGATTGGTTTAGCGCTTCTGCTCATCTGGAAGCTGCTCATGATTATTCATGACCGCAGAGAGTTCGCCAAGTTCGAGAAGGAGAAAATGAATGCCAAGTGGGATGCGGTAAGTTTCTCTAATTTACGTTACATTCCATTTTCAAGTATCCGTTTAAAGTTATATTCATTGTCATATCATATGTAGCCCCTTCAGCGGCCTACATGATATGAATATGTAATATTTCCTCAATATAGGTTGAATTTTTTTTTTTTTTTTTTAAACATTTTTAATAAAGCACAGTACAGCTAGTTGTAAGGAGAAATGTGGCCTCATTGTGTGGGGTGTGGCCTCTCTGGCACCAGGGGAGGTCACTGCTGCCACCTGCTGGTCGCTCCTAGCATTGCAGTTAATGAATCCTACAGGATATTGCAGCAACAGACACAGACGAAAGGGCTTGGTGCTTCAAGAACATTTTTCTTTGGCTCTGAGGCTTGTGAAAATGCATATAGATCTATTTAAAGCATAGTGCATCAGAGAGAATTACTGCATTAGAAAAATTGTCAATGTTAGCACTTGTGGAGTCATTTGTCTAACATTTAGAGGTAGAATTATCAAGGGGGTCCTGTATATTAACCCTGTAAAGCCTGACATATGAAATAATAGTCTGAAATAAATATATATATATATATATATATATATATTTTTTTTTTTTTTTATAAATAAAGCAGTTTATTGAACCTTTTGACAAAATATAAAAGAAAATCTGCAAAATGTTGCATATGTGTTTTATGTTTTGTATCATATTTGATACATCAGGCTTTAATGGCATACAGTGAGAATATGGAGTGGAATTTATATCGCCAAAAAGTAAGATAGCTTGTACTGTAAACAAATGAGATCTTTATAACAATATAATAGATTACTTACATAAAATGCATATAAATATCCTTTGTCACTCAATATCTCCCAATAATGTGTCTTATGTTTGATGATATTTAAATGCTTAGTTTTATGATGAAAGTTCTATAGTTTTAATTGTGGGTGGCAAAATACAGAGAGATGTACAAACAAATGTTCCTCAAAAGCCTGATGTATCATATTTGAGAGATACATTTTTACATTATTTTTTTCCCCATAAAATCTAAGTTGCTTCAGTCCAGTAAATGTTCATCTTGAAATATTAATAATAATATAAAAGTTATTCATATGTTTACTTCATAAAAAATAATTCAAGATTTCACAGCAAAAAGACTGATCTGTACCATAACCTGAAGGTGGACATTTGTAGAATGATCTTTACTTGCTAAAAAAGTATGAACAAATTAGAGGCTTTATAAATGTGTTATCATATGCCATTTGCACTGAATCAATCAAAACTGCCAGCTCTTCTGCTTTTTTGCTTTTTCAGTTCTGTTTTTCTCATGTTTTTTTTTCTGCCTTTCTCTCTCCAAACCTTTTCTTCTTGTCATGTCTAGCAAGAGAACCCAATATACAAGAGCCCCATTAATAAATTCCAGAATCCAAGTTATGGAAATAAGGGCGTCACACTCTGAGTCTGTACTCTTCTCGGCTTCTTGCATGTGCTTTTTCTCCCTCTTTCTGTCTGTTTACCTTTCTGTCACTTTAACATCAACCTCAGACCCATATATAATATGGACGGCTTGTAAAGTGTCATTTGCAGTTATTTAATTTAATTCACTAATTATTAGGACATGCCTTTTCTACAATGTGAATGTGTGTTAAAAGGGAGAGTTCACCCAAAAATGAAAAATTCAGTCCTCATTTACAAACTTGTATGACTTTAATCTGTGAAACACAAAATTTTGAACTCCGTTTCCACAGAAAAAAAGTCATACAGATTTGGAACGACAAGGAAGTTTGGAATTTCACCAATTTTTGGGTGAACTTTTGATTCTTAAAGGAATAGTTCATAAAAAAAATGAAGATTTACTCATCCCCAGGCCATTCAAGATGTAGATGAGTTTTTCACCAGAACAGATTTGTAGAAATATGCAGTGAATGGGTGCCGTCGGAATGATAGTTCAAAAACTGCTGATAAAAACAACAATAATCCACAAGTAATTCACATGACTCCAGTCCATTGATTAACATCTTGTGAATTGAAAAGGTGTTTGTAAGAAACAAATCCATCATTAAGAAGTTTTTAATGTCAAACTGTTGCTTCCAGATAGTCCTCTATCCATTAAATAGCATTAAATTAAATTAAAGTCATATCGTCTGAATCAGGAGAGAAATATGCACAGATCAAGCACAGTTTACAAGCGAAAACATTTTAAAACAAATATGTTTGTGGATTTTGATGTGAGAGGACAACAGGAAGCAATATTATTGTTTATGGACTTATGTATTGATGTATTTTGACCAGAAGCAACGGTTTAAAGTTAAAATGCCTTAAAGTGTAACTTTGCTGATTTTCAACAAGCTTAGTATTGTTAGTGTCTGTAGTATATGTAAATTAACTATGTTTACTCATTCTTCGTGTTATCTGGATTGAAATTTGTTTGTCAGCAAAAGTCCACAAATTATACTTCCCCTTTTTTTTTTTTTTTTTTGTCCCTGCCCACGGACAGTCAGATCGACAGAGGGTTATTAACAGAACAGTTATTGTAAGGGTAGGTTTATCACTGAAAATCAGTGTCTTTAAACAGCATTATGGTAAAAATGGAGAAAAAAAATGGCAACAACTTTCCTGTACATGACAGCGTTTTGCTTCGGGGGGTTGGGCGAACCTGACAGAATGGCAGATTCTTTAAATTTTTTTCAGTCTTTCAGTCCGTTTGACCTAAAACACTTGTTTGTAGTTATCCAGTTTGAAATGGTGATTACAAACAGAAATTTTTCAGAGTTTCGTTGGCGGCGTTATCTGCATATTTACGATTCTTTGCAGCCTTAAGCCACTGCCTACAATACGCGGGATCCTTCACTGGAACCCGGAAGCAACTCACAACCGGTAAATGTTTACCCATTGAATTCTTGCACCCAGGAAGTCGACACTATAATGACTAAAAGTTTGTATTTGACTCTGGTCAAGCGTATCCATAGCAGATTGGTGGGAGTGGCCTTGGATGGTAACATGCCCAGTGCATTATATATGTTGAAATTTTCCTACCTATTTGGCAAATGGGAAGACAACAGCCTTTTCCTTCTGTTTTTTCTAGTCAGGTTGCACCAATTAATTTTTTTTTTTCACCTATCTACTGTATAGTCAGCCAAGTTTCATTGATAGCCCATTTTGCCAGCGTTGAAGAATTTGTTTCTTACAAACACATAGCTTTTCACTTTACAATACGTTAATTGATGGACTGGAGTTGTGTGGATTACTGTGATGCTTTTATCAGATGTTTGAACTCTCATTCTGACGACATCCATTCACTGCCGTGGATCTATTGGTGAGCAAATGATGTAATGCTAAATTACTCCAAATCGGTTCTGTTGAAGAAATAAACTCATCTACATCTTGGTTAGCCTGAGGATGAGTATATTTTCACTTTTGGGGTGAACTATTTCTTTAATGAGTGTAATTCAAAAAATGTCCAGTACTAAAACTTTTTACATTGCTGCATATACAAAATGATTACAAATACAGTGTTTGTGTTTGATTGTGTCCCTTTTGTAATGCTTGCTGGTTTTTGTATACACTTTTTTTCCCAACCAAAGTTTACTGTATTTGCTGTGAAGTGCCCTAACCTGGCAATTGTGTAGCTGTTTTAAAGGTTGACCTAATTATTCTCTCTTCATGTTGGTCTCTAGGGTGAGAACCCCATTTACAAGAGTGCTGTGACAACGGTGGTCAACCCTAAATATGAGGGCAAGTAATGGACGAATCTGTCCATCTCCAAGCAACACTGTATGCAGAACAATTCAAAAGGAACGGAAGAGTTGAAGTTCACTTCTTTTTTTTTTCTTCTTTATTTGTGTTTGTTTTTAAATCACCTTTTGGCTGTGCATTTGCCACTGTTCAGTATAATCCATTAACCTGTGTTTCTATGCATTGATTTGGAACTGTACAGTATGTATAAACTTGAGTTTTTACTTTTTTATGCAATCTTAGACTATTTCAATTTTGATTTTTAGCCACAGATCTGCCTTGTTTTTCCTGAATGGTAAAACCAGTCGTGTTGGGTTAGATGACAGGGATTTTGTAAGTAAGATGTGGTCAAGAATGCATTAAGAATGTTATACAAAAAGACAAGACACAATTACCAGAACCACTTGCTTTAGTCCAATATCTGGTTGATCATTAGAGTCAGTTTGTGTCTTAAGATGGTACAGGAAACTTTCTGAACCTGTGGATGGAGTGTCCTGTCACTGGTATAGTAGGTAGCTGTAGCGGACCACTGCTGTTTGTACACATGGTGCTTTTAATGTAGATGCATATGTTGTCTGCATAATTCTGGGTGATTTGAGTCCAGTCTATAATGTTTAGGTCTGTGTGACCTATGGATCTGTGTGCTCACGTCGCCTTTCTTTGGTCTGCGAGTCAGATGGTTTAGTGACTTTTTTTTTTTTTTTTTTATTGTGCACATTAATAAATCCAAAATGGACAGATTAGTATCTTTTTAATTGTCACAAAATAATAGACAACATTTGTTGTAATTTCATATATCAAGTGTTTGATTCAAATGCCTTTGACTTGGCAACATTTGAGTTGTTTGAAAAATGTTAGAGGGACATTTTCTGTGAATGGAACAATCAACTATATTATTATATTGAAAGCATAAGTGTAAAGTCATATGAAAAGATCTTCAGGTTTTAGATTTGTTTTAAGAATGAGGAAATGAAATCTCAGGTCCCGAATTTTTTCTTTCACTGATGCCAAATATTTACGTCTACTGTGCAAGACCTGTATTTTATTGTTTCTGTTAGTCTCCATAAGTGGACTTGCTTCAGATCTGTTTTTGTAATATAACATTGTTCATAAATAAGCCTAACTGCTCAGATTATTGATTGTAAAGATCAGTGTTATTTGGAAGATAACTTTTTTGTTTTTTTTTAATTTTCACTTTTTTTTTTTTACTTTTTTCTTTAAAGCTTTTAAAAGCTTAATCACATTACACACACAATTTGCATTTTAAAGTGCCTTTTTCTTTTTTTCTTTTTTTTGCATCATGCCACTGTCTTTTGTGTCTAGGAGTTATTTATTAAAATAAAGAACCCAAAACACTGGACTGCATTGTTATCTGTGTTTGTGGGTCAGCATGGTTTATAATGCAATGTAAGGTCTTTATATTCTAATATGGAGATTTTAAAATGTTTACTCAGTTTGCTTACAAAAACAGAAATACTCAATGTGAGTTCTTACACCAAAACACTGTTATTTGTGCATTATGACTATGTTTAGAATTGATCAGAATAGCTTAATACTCACTAAATATTGCGCAGTGTACACTATAAACTATACACTGCCTGCTATTTACTACTTAAAGGGTTAGTTCACCCAAAAATTAAATTTCTGTCATTAATTACTCACCCTCATGTCGTTCCACACCTGTAAGACCTTCGTTCATCTTCGGAACACAAATTAAGATTTTTTTGATGAAATCCGAGAGGTATATGACTCATCCATAGACAGCAATATAATCACCACTTTCAAGGTCTAGAAAGGTACTAAAGACATCGTTAAAACAGTCGATGTGACTGCAGCGGTTCAAAACGACGAGTACATTTTGTGCACAAAAAAATAAAACCAAAATAACGACTTTATTCAATATCGTCTCTTCCCTGTCATTATCCTTACGCAGTTGCCGCAGTAAGCATAGTGAAGGCTTCCGTGTTTATGTCCGAATGCCGGCTCAGTATTGGCAGAGGCTGATCACGTCAGCAGCACGACACATACGTGTGATGCTGACGCAGGAGCTGGCCAATAATGAGTCGGCGTTCTGACGTAGAACCTGGAAGCGCTGGACGTAAACAACTTATGAGAATGACACAGAAGAGAAGATATTGTTCTACATCATTTTTATCATCGTCATTATTTTTGTTTTGTTTTTGCGAACAAAAAGGTTGAACCACTGCAGTCACGTCGACTGTTTTAACAATGTCTTTAGTACCTTTATGGACCTTGAAAGTGGTGATTATATTGCTGTCTATGGACGAGTAACATATCTCTCGGATTTCATCAAAAATATCTTAATTTGTGTTCTTAAGATGAACGAAGGTCTTACGGGTGTGGAACGACATGAGGGTGAGTACCTAATGACCCTATAAAACCATAGGCTTAATTTCCATTTAACAGCTCCATATCCCATCTGGGTATTCTATGTATGTCATGCACGCTTTATGTAAGCAATAAGAGAGGCTGTGCTGTATCGTGAACAAGTCATGGCTGAAGGGCATTGTTAGGCCATGACTTATTCACGATACAGCTCTAGCCTTGAGTACCTTATTGCTTTTATAAGACGGTTACCACACAATACAAATATTAAAGCCAAAAATATGTAACAATGCAACTTTCATGAATTAAACTCTTACTAAAAGCCTTCCTTCCGCCAGAAAAAATAGTCCCTGATCATGAACAGCAACAGAAGTTACATTATTACGCCATTAGATGGTGGCAAAGACTGTCTTTATGAGTGTGTCAGTCAGTAGCGAAGACTTTTACATTGAAAAGACTGAATTGTTGTGAACACAGAACAAGACGCAACTGACAAACAGTGTTTCCAATTTAGGTATTTTGTCACTAGACTTAATGACTTCCCTGTCCCTTTTGAGACTTTTTTCAAAAGTTTAGGGACAAATCTAGCAACTTCTTGGACAAACCTTATCTAGATTCTTATTTTGCCCACTGATCTCTATTCACATTTATATAGATAAATGAATTTGCCATTGTGATGTCATATAGTTACATTTAGCTACCAGTTTTAGCTATTTTCAGTTGAAAGCAGTTGGCAACACTGCTGACAAATGCTTTGACTAGCGCTGTCAGTCACAGGAAAACCCCTTAACTGTTAAAAGGACAAGATATTGCAGCAGATGTTTAAACAGATTTTTTATTATGAACATAGGACTGACCTGAAATGCTAAATCTGAATGCAGGTAATACAGTTTTTTTCAACTGCTTACACACATTTTAAAAACTCTTTTTTTCAAAACTTTACACACAAATCCAAGAATTACACAGACAAAATGCAAAATGCCTCACATCTCTTGCAAAATGAAGCACTGCATTCAAAATATCACAAACACATCTCAAAAGCAAACATTTGTCTTACTTTGCAAACACATTTGCCATAATATTCTATTTTTGGATATATCATATACACACAGTTATTCAAAACCTAAAGCTCTTCTTTCATGAGCTCCTGTGTACATTTCTGTACAAGACTGAGAGTAATTGGCAGAGAGATGTTGAAAAATTCATGGTAAGCATGAAAGCAAGATTGAAACCAAACTATTTTTTTTACTGTAAGTGTGAATACAGTATTACACAGTACGAAAGAAAAAAAATACATCAACCATGTGTAGTTGAACCAAAAAAAAGAAAAAAAAGCAACCAAAAAAAACTAGCATAATTTTGAAACAGGTGAATATTCCAAAGGAATGGTGTGTATGTGTGTCCTGGTGGGGGACCAAATGTCCCCATAAGTATAGTAATACCAGTGCATTTTGACTTTGTGGGGACAGTTTTTACAGTAAGTCCCTTTTTTACACTTGCGTATCCAACCTTGGATGGAGGCAGCGTCAGTGTCTCCACATGCCTCCTCCATTGCCTGGAGAAGTGTTTTGTTGACATTGGGATGACGATCATGCACTTTCCAGCACCATATGGAGAAAAAAAATCCTCAGTAGGGTTTAAAAATTATGAATATGGAAGACAACAGAAATGGGAAATGGTCTTAAGTAAAGCAATGAGTGTTTCCACATGTGAGGAGTAAGTGTGAGGCACTGATGAATTAGTGTGGCATTTTGATTGGTTGTGTTTGAAAAAGGAAATCAAGATACTTCCTGTTAGATTTTTGTGTGTTACATAGAGAATTGTGTGTTTTGTTTTGCAAAAAGTGTTTTATGAAATTGAAAAATTAGTCAAAGGCCAAGAATTAGTGTATGGTTTTGCAGATTTGGGGCCTCATTTATAAAGCGTGCGTACGCACAGATTTGATCTTAGAGTGTGCGTACGCTTAAATCCACGCCAAAGCTCATATTTATAAAAACGGTCTTTGATGTGGAAAAGTGCTTAGCGCCACGTCAGGGTTTGAACAGATGTACGCATTTTTCCTGGTCAGATTACTGCAGGATTTTGGAAATCGCCAAGGATTTAGACGATGACTGGTGATCTTTTATATGTAAATGACATTAATTTAGTGTCGTTTAAAACCCGGAGCTGCGCACAAGTTCAAGATCATTTGCGATTTATAGATTTCACATCTGAAAGAGAGGCCAAGGCCTACGCTCGTTTTCTGTGTGTGCGTTCATTCTATGAATCACACGTACGCACATCGGAGAAATGATCAAATTTAGGACGGTTTCTGCGCAACATTTTATAAATGAGGCCCCTGGTGTGTGGTTCTGCTGTTTGAGTGTCAGGTTTTAGAAATTGTGTGACAAGTAAGGATTTTGTGTGTAAGCAGTTGAAAAAAACTGTAAACTCACTCACTCGACCTCTTTCTCACAATACTCTTCTACATAATACAGTAAGCTTCAATGAACAATATCAATTGAGAACATACAGTTTACATTGCTAAGGGTGTTGTGTAGTGATACATGAATCGTGAATAAAACACAGCTATTGACCAATCAGAAGGACAGGAACTAACCGTTTTATAAACTTAAGTAGTAAGTAAGAATGCTATTGGAAACACAGGAAATATGTGGTTTCCCCAATGATCTTTAATGCACAACTAATAGTGTTTGAGAGTTCTCTCATGTCACTGCTACATATCAGATTGGTTGGATGTTTCAGAATAAACTGCACTTTATGTGATTTTGCATATGTTATGAGGAACTGCATTTTGAGAGGTTAAAGGTCACAAGATTCAGCAAACTATGCAAGGCCTGTTTTAAATGCTAAAAAAATATGTGATAACCATGTTCTGATTAAATGTTTGTGATGCATTATGAGAAATATTTTATATAAAATTATATAAATTATATTATTATAATTTGTTAGAATTATTTTGACTTTATGCCTGATGCTAGTCAGTTCTCTCTTTTCCTAATGTGGGTCTGTTCTGGAGGAGGAGCCTCACTCTGACACATCCTGACCAAACCACACAACCCTTTAGTTTGTATTTCCTGTGTGTGTGTAAGGTGTGAGACTGCTGCTGCTTCTGTTCACACGCCTGGATTGTAACTCAAGACATCAGGATAAGTTGATCATATCAACATTTATATCATAAACACACATCTCTTGAATGAGCCTTAGGAGCATGTGTTAAGGTAAGTAAGCTTTTTTCCCCCACAATTATTTATTTATACTTGTTTTAAAATGGACATGAAATCTCATGACGTTTTACTAGTCATAGAATATGCAAGTAAATATTGTGTTTGTATGTTTGTCAGATCAAAACTGTTCAAGCAAATCCATATAACAAGGCAACCTATAACAATGTAGATCAGGGATCAATCATTTATGCTGATATGGCTTTATTCTGACAGTGTGTGTGTGTGTGTAGCCTATATGTATTTGTATGTAAATCAGAGTAGCAGACAAGTAAGAGCCTGTTTCCTGGGGCTGCTTTTTCTTTCTCAATATCGTATTTGTTATCAAAGTCAATGATTAACTGTCTCTTTCATTGTTCTGAGTCAGAGACACTCTTGTCTGCCTAACATTTTTTTTTTTTAACGGCAACCTACTTTTTGGTGCAAAGAATTATATATTTCTTAAATTAAAAATGTATTTTAAAAAATATATTGAACAATCATTCACAGTAAAGTTTGCCATGTGAGAGTCAGACAAGGATTTTGTGTATTTGCAAATAAGTGATTAGTCTTTCTATCTCTCTGATCTGTTTCTGTGTAATTTATGAGGTTCTTCTGCATTTAGATGGATATGAGGGTGCTGTTAATATCAGCTCTGCTAGGATTTGTCTCTCATGTCAGAGCAAAAACAGGTAATACAAGTCATTTATTGCCAACAACACAGCTACTTTCTATAGCCTTAGGGGACATTCTTTTAATGTTTAGGTTTATGAGTTTATCTCATAGTAATATTGTGGGAATAAGTGAACTGTTGATGTCTTCTAAAGTAGTTGTGTATTTGTTTTGCACTTAGACAGGAATTTATGCATTTCTGAAAATCCCCAAACATGTGGGGAGTGTATCCTGATCGGGCCACAGTGTGTGTGGTGCAAAGATCCTGTGAGTTATTTTGATTGTCACTTGATTGTCAACTTCTCGTCTGACTCTGAAAGATGATCCGAGTCTCTCTGGAACATGTGAACTTAGCAAGTCTCTGCTTGCATCTTAACAGGATTTCAAATCTTCACGCTGTGATGAAAAGGAGTCTCTGCAAAAGGCTGGTTGCACTCCACTCGGCATAGAAAATCCCAGAGGAAGTGTCACCACCGACAAGAACAAAACTGTCACAAATCGTAAAATTGAGAAAGGGAATCTGAGGCTGGAGGAGATCACCCAGATTCAGCCACAGAAACTCACCCTAAAACTGCGATCAGGTACTGGACCTGGGAACCAAAACATCACAGGATGTGTTGTGAAATATGAATCAAAACAAATTCATTCAAATTTACATTTCTGTCATCATGTACTCACCTTCATGAAATCACACCCTAAACCCTCAATCACTATTCCCTATACAGTTCACTTGAAGGAGTGAATGAAAACAACTGAGCAAATTCGCAAAGTGTTGAGTGTAAATTGGCTGTACACTTGTTATTGCGGTGCAGTGTGTGGGATAGAATGAGTGCACTCGATAACGTCCACTATGGTTTTGGACACTACAACAAATGGCTTTGTCCTCAAATAATGCCCTATTGAAGGTGTGGGGGGCGATTTCAGATTGAGCCTATTTATTTCTTCCATGGACCACAAAAAGAGAATTTCTGAATAATATATTGGCCAAATTACTTAAAATATGTGTGAATAAGGACTGAGAGGATGCCTGTGAATGAAAAATGACCAAAAAAAGCACCAAAAAAGCATGAAAGTTCTATAAATTTGGTCCATGCGACTCATGTGCCATATTCAAAGTTATCTAAAACCATATGTTAGCTTTGTAAGAGAAATGGGCCGAAATGCTGCCTTCACGTGCTATCAGAATGATCATAAATAGTTAAAAATTTTGACATGAACGCCCTTCTCAAGTCGTATTTACCACTGGGAAACTGGGGATAATTTGGATACCAATTTCCCAAGATGGGTGGGCCATATAGTTGCACGGGTATATTTGTAGCAATAGCCAACAATACATTGTATGGGTCAAAATTATCGATTTTTCTTTTATGCCAAAAAATCATTAGGATATTAAGTAAAGATCACGTTCCATTAAGATATTTTGTAAATTTCCTACCGTAAATATATCAAAAATGTATTTTTGTGAGTGGATATGCATTGCTAAGGACTCCATTTGGACAACTTTAAAGGCGATTTTCTCAATATTTTGATTTTTTTGCACCCTCAGATTACAGATTTTCAAACAGTTGTATCTCGGCCAAATATTGTCCTATCCTAACAAACCATGTATCAATGTGGTCCAGGGTCACAAATATGGCGGAGGCGAGATTTTTTTTTTTTTGTAACCACTTACAAACAGACAAACAAGATACATAATCAAATCACTGAATATAACAACATATGATCAGCCATAGGTAGAGCATAGTAACAAACAGAGATCACAATAAAACAAACTGACACAAATAATTATATATATATATATATAAATCAAAAGGGGCTTTTTAAATTAATTTATATGTGTCCAAAAGAGAAATCAACTTGAGGGCTTTCTTGTTTTTAACCAATTTTAAAGATTTGCACAAGAGTTTAACCTCATTCATCCACTGGTTAAAGTTAGGTTTAGATTTAAACCATCTGCACTTATGAATGAAAAACTTTCCAAGACATAACAAAAAATTAATAACAAAATCAAACTCTTTGTTTTCCAGACAAATACGAAACCTATCTTTACAGTAAGGGGTGGGAGTTCAAGATTGTTGCTGTGACTGCTATTCTTAATTAGTTTTTTTTTTCTCCCACAGCTGCTACATCTCTTTTGTCTTGCCATTAAAGTAGCCTACTGCAGTGCATATTTACATATATAAATAATCATTTCAAGCGTATTGTATGCTTTATACACAGCGAAAATAGCCTGCATTTGACAGAAATTCCAGAATTGTCAGCAAGTTGACTATCTAGATAGCGCAATGGATGTTATGGTTTCCAATTAATGGGAAGCAAAATATTATTTTGGTTTTAAAAGATTTTGCCAATAAATAGACAAGAATAACCTGTCCTCCATGATTCCTGACAACAATGCACTTGAACACGTCAAGCTCGTAATCATCACACATTCAGAAGTGGGAGTAGGAAATTTCCAATAGCTCGTGCGAGCAAAACAGCGATTCTGATTCATGTATGAATCTTACTTTTGAGTCAAATCTTTTCAATGAATCAGCTGATCTAATGACTTGTTCACGAATCGAACTGATTTGTTCTCGAGTTCAACTCACTGACTCAATGATTCGGCCAGCGGCGGTTAACAGGTCAGAGGACACGAAGATTAATTTATGTCTATTCGACAAACAGAGCTATCGTATAACTTCAGAAGATGTGTAATTTTATGCTCATATTGAATGGACCTCTTTCGCGATATTTTATGATGCTTTTCACTTGCATTAGCCTATAAAAAAATACCAGGATTTACATTTTGTGTTCTGCATAAGCAAGGAAAAGGTCATACAGGTTTTCAGCGACATGAGTGTGAATAAATTATGACAGGCTTTTAATTTGATTTATCTATTTATTTATTTTTCACTAATAAGTGAACTACTTTATTAATGTAGTAAAGCTAATAAGAATCTCAGTTTACCTAAAAAGTAGCAAATATGCTGATAGCATATTGTAGAGTTTATGACCAAAAAACAAACTGTTTTTCAGGAGAAAAAAATTAAAACATTTTTATCAAGATTATTTGAGCTCACATGAGAAGTGGCATGTGACTGATATTTCTTTTTCTCTCTACAGAAGAGTCTCAGAAGTTTACTCTCAAGTTCAAGAGGGCAGAGGATTATCCTATCGATCTTTACTTCCTGATGGACCTCAGTGACTCTATGCGAAGTAATCTTGAGAATGTCAAGACCCTTGGAGCTGACCTTGCCAGGGAGATGCGGAACATCACTAAAGACCTGCGGATCGGTTAGGAGGACACACAGTCTCACATTCACACCTGTGTATGATTTTAAAACTGCTAAATGATCTGCTAACTCTTGCTCTCAGGTTTTGGTTCTTTCTTGGAGAAGCTTGCAATGCCTTTCATTCTGATGACGCCAAAGTATCTGCAGAACCCATGTTTTCCAAACGATTGCACAGCTCCCTTCAGCTACAAAAACGTCCTGAGCTTGACCAACGACAGCACATTGTTCACCCAAGAAGTCGGCAAACAGAAAACCTCTGGAAACCTGGACTCTCCTGAGGCAGGATTTGATGCAATCATGCAAGCTGCTGTCTGCATGGTGGGTCGAGCTCAGCATTCCATAAATGTCACAGAAGTACAAGCAAAGTCTCCAGTACATGTTAGCACATGCAGTGTTGTAGTACATGTCATGGGAATGGCTTCTTTTTGTTCCAGTAAAATACTTTTTCAAATGTTAAACGGGTCCAGTTTAGAAATCTAGTTGAATGCAAATTTTCAGACACCATCTTTATATACTGGTTCTTCTGACTGTAGCCTGAGGGTTCTGATTTAATTTTCAAAAACTAACCATGTAGTCAACATGCGATTGAGCCTATGTAAAATAAGAAACACACACTCTCATTAATCATTCTCTTACTGAGCCATAGGGAGCAGCATGCTTTAGCCACTGAACACGTTTTGACAAAACCTGACCATTCAAAGCTGTGTTCTGTCTGTTGTGTTTTCTCAGAAAGAGATTGGCTGGAGGAACGTCACTCGTCTCCTTGTGTTTTCCACGGATGCTGGATTCCATTTTGCTGGAGATGGAAAACTGGGGGGCATTGTTCGTCCAAATGATGGGAAATGCCATCTTAGCAATAATATGTACACCATGAGCAACTACTTTGTAAGTGTGTGAGTTTTACAGCAAGATAGAAGATAGATAGATAGACAGACAACTGGAAATGTCAGAGTGTCTTTCATTTCAGTTATTTTTTGCAGGACTACCCCACCATCTCTCAGCTGGTAGACACTCTGAGTGACAACAACATTCAGACCATCTTTGCTGTGACAGAGCAATTCCGGGCTCTTTATCAGGTGTGTGCATGCATGTATTATATCTTCTCCTGATTGCAACAACATCATGTTTATCATCTCATAAAATAAGCATGAGTTTTAACTCAGATTGTTGTCTGTGTTGATTCACGGTGTATATGTGTGTGCACAATAGGAGCTCTCTGATCTAATCCCTAAATCAACAGTGGGGACACTGTCTGCCTCCTCTACCAATGTCATCAAGCTCATCATTGATGCCTATAATGTGAGTACAAGTTTTGCATCAAATGTCTATCAAGTGTGAAGTAATGGTTGGCTGTGGTCAGCTTTAGTTCCTTTTACAGTTCAAAAGAAAAGAAGCTAAAACTGCTGTTATTTTTCACACAAAGGAATTCACTTTACAGCCAGTTCCCATGTATTAAGGTTGTTCATAATTCATAGTTCTTAAAGTGTGACCAGGAGCCAGTTGCATAAAACGCTAAGACTAGTCTTACAAGTTAGACATCAAATTTGTTTCTTTAAACCTGTTCATAGCTTTTTTTAAATAAGTTACATAAAGCCATAGATTGGCCTAATTTGATACAGAAAAGGTTTTTCTCCATATAGTGGACTTCAATGGCTACCAACGGTCCAAATTGCAGCTTCAAAGCGCTCTACACGATCCCAGACGAGGAATAAAGGTCTTATCTAGCGAAATGATCGGTCATTTTCTAAAAAAATAAATAAAGATTATATACTTTTTAACCACAAATGCTCGTCTTGCACTAGCTCTGCAATGCGCCACGCATTACGTAATCACATTGGAAAGGTCAAGAATGGAGTGAGCAAAAAAGGAGAAAGTGGGCGAACGTGCTCCAACATCTCCATTGGGGATGAGGTGAGAGAGTGAATCTGAATTTGTCCATGCATGTATAGGAACTAACTGTGCTAACTGTAGCTCAGGACAGAAGCGTGTCGCTCTTTCCATATGGCAGCAAACTTCTAGCTCATTCCCATTCACCAATCCTCTTCTAGTTTGCATACTTCTAAGTAGGGACTAGTATCGGTATCGGGCCCGATACCAAGCTCGTGTACTTGTACTCGTACTCGTAAAAATACCCCAGATACCTCACGTGACGGAACTGACAGAATTTTCCGTGCACAGAGACACCGGCAGCAGCAGCAGAAACAATGTCAGCCTCAGAGGTGTGGAAATACTTCAAAATTAATGATGACAACCCACACATTGCTAACTGCATGCTTTCAATCACAATTCGTTATCGATTAGTGAAGGCGGGATAGGCGGAATCGCGCTGAATGACACAGACCAGAAGCACTCTCTCGCGCGCGCGATCAGTTCTCCTCGCGCCTGAACGGTCAAATGCACACATAGTAGTCAAAATGTCCATCGTGTGGAGTATCTCACGTAAATACAGTTGGTTATGGCTTAAGTGGACGGAAACATTTGGGTGAAAATAGGATATGTGTCAATATCCATGGATTCGGTCTTAAAGGGACCGTAGCCTATTTGTCATTAATGTTAATAAAACAACAAAATATGTTAAATAAATGTATACATGGTAAATAAACCTACTGTATGTGAAAAACAAGTTTATTTAATTTGTATCTCTATAGTATTTGTTGCATTTGTTTGTAAATGTATTTTTATATAACAACAATTATATATATTGGAAATTATGCCCTTTGAAGGTTATTGGACACTGAAATTTTTGTTCTTTAAGTTTGTGACAAGCACATAAAAATTATTACTTTTTTTCATTAGAGTAATAATAAAGAAGCTGTCCTACATTCATTAGTCTGTTGTGCTTGGAAAACTGCAACGTCACCAAAAAAAAAAAGAGAGAGAGAGAAATAAATGTATAAGCATCGATATCGGTATCGGCAAGTACTAGAAAAAAAGTATCGGTACTCGTACTCGGTCCTTAAAAAATGGTATCGGTGCATCCCTACTTCTAAGACACATTCTAATTGAGAAGTCGAAGATGGATGAATTTCTTCTTATTTGAAATATAGCCAACCTGACTTTGTCTGACAAGCATAAGAGCTACAGCAATAATGAAATTGTGAAAGGAAAGACTAGGAGAGGAGGGCAACATGTGGGAAACAGGAGCCCAAAAATAATAGAATCAAAACTAGTTCCAACTAGCTATCTTTGTTTTCTATTCTGTGCAAATCAGTGCTAAAACAATCAATGTGGATAATCTGATGGTATGTAGGTTTTTAGCTGAAATACTACAATCTGAAGTGCACTCTATGAAATAATTTGACATAACACGAATCGTTGAAAATAACTTGCAACTCTCCAGCTGATCTGCTGCATCCTGTGTAGCAAACTCCGATGAATATCGCTTAGTTAGATCTGATAATTCTGTACGTGAGCTCACAACCAATGATACACAGGAGCTACGCAAAGGACCGCCTCCCTCATTTCCATGTTGTTCATTAGTTAAATCATTAAATCAATCAAAATCGGTCATTTTCTAAAAAAATAAATAAAGATTATATATTTTTTAACCACAAATGCTCGTCTTGCACTAGCTCTGCGATGCGCCACGCATTACATAATCACATTGGAAAGGTCACGCATCCGACATCATTGTTTTACCTTTTTTTGTAAAGCACGTTCGCTTTGTAGACACTTGCTCAGTACTTCCGCCTACATCACGCGTGACCTTTCTAACGTGATTACATAATATGTGGCGCATCTCAGAGCTAGAGCAAGATGAACATTTGTGGTTAAAAAATATGTAATTTTTATTTGTTATTAGAAAATGACTGATCGTTTCGCTAGATAAGACCCTTATTCCTCGTCTGGGGTTGTGTAGAGCGCTTTGAAGCTGCACTGAAACTGCAATTTGGACCTTCAAATCGTTGGTAGCCCCTGACAAATCCTGGAATGTTTTCCCCAAAAACCTTAATTTCTTTTCGACTGAAGAAAGTCATAAAGACATAAACATTTTAGATGACATGGGGGTGAGTAAATTATCAGGAAATTTTAATTCTGAAGTGAACTAATCCTTTAAGACATTGTCTTAACATATGTTTATGAAACCGGCCCCAGAAGAATAAGAAGTATAAAGTACTAGTTCACCCAAAAAAGAAAGCTTTAATCATTTTCTCAGCCTAATGTCATTCTAAACCCATATGACTTTCTTTCATCTGTGAAAAACATAAGTAAATATTTTGAAGTATTGAATTTCAAAATGTCTTCTTTTGTATCCCACATAAAAAAGACATTCATACAGGTTTAGAACGATGATGAGGCTGAGTAAACAGAATTGTCAAGAGTGAGCTATGAATATTTTATTTTCCCAGCACTAATATACTCTCTTTGTTCAATTCTGTCTATCAGTCGTTGTCCTCAGAGGTCATTCTGGAGAACAGCAGGCTGCCTGCTGGTGTGTCCATCTCCTACGTCTCCCACTGCAAGAATGGAGTGAGCGGAAAAGGAGAAAGTGGGCGGACATGCTCCAACATCTCCATTGGGGATGAGGTGAGAGAGTGAATCTGAATTTGTCCATGCATGTATAGGAACTAACTGTAGCTCAGGACAGAAGCTTGTCGCTCTTTCCATATGGCAGCAAACTTCTAGCTCATTCCCATTCACCAATCCTCTTCTAGTTTGCATACTTCTAAGACCCGTTCTAACTAAGAAAGAGTAGTCGAAGATGCTAGGATGAATCTTATTTGAAATATAGCCAACCTGACTTTGTCTGTCAAGCGTAAGAGCTACAGCAATAATGAAATTGTACAAGGAAAGACTGGGAGAGGAGGGCAATATGTGGGGAACAGGAGCCCAAAAATAATAGAATCAAAACTAGTTCCAATAAGCTATCTTTGTTTTCTATTCTGTGCAAATCAGTGCTAAAACAATCAATGCGGATAATCTGATGGTATGTAGGTTTTTAGCTGAAATACTACAATCTGAAGTACACTCTATGAAATAATTTGACATAATGCGAATCAGTGAAAATAACTTGCAACTCTCCAGCTGATCTGCTGCATCCTGCAAACTCCGATCTCTATTGCTTAGTTAGATCTGATGCTTCTGTACGTGAGCTCACAACCAATGATACACAGGAGCTACGCAAGGACCGCCTCCCTCATTTCCATGTTGCACATGGAAAAGTAAAGATACACTTTACAAGAAGGTTCATTAATTAACCTTCATATTCTCTTTGGGGTCCGTTTAATGTTTCCCTTATTAAAAAACATAGTTCCCTTCATCTGAATGACATGAGATTTTGTAACTTTTGTTACATTATCTATCTAAACACACACAAAAAAATGAGCTTGTTTCGGTTGTTCTAAAGGTATGTAAAAAAAAAAAAAGTCACACTCATCTTCGTGGTCCGAACGGACCCCACATTGAAAATGAATGGGAAAGGAGAAAATAAGAGTTTTTTATTTATCATTTTTTAATAAAATAAATAAATCTGCCAGAAATCTGAAAATTTCAGCACAGAAATGAAGGTCTGGTACTAAAGCACGAATGCAATTTAGAACAGACATGCTCACTCACACGCACGCACACATACACAAATACACAGAAGTGGGCCTGCCAGTATTTATATAGAATTTGGCAAACAAAATCAGCCACAAATGTAGAAAAAGATGCAGATATGAAGGGGTGAGATGTAACACACACAAAAACACACATGCACACACACAAACACATTCACATGCACAAACGCACACCCAAATACACAGCTTCTGTTCATTTCTGCTTACTGCTGTTGGTTGTATTTACATTTTTTTATTATTATTAATTGTTTATGTTTAAGTTTAAGTTAATGCTTTGTTTTACTTTTGGTTTATTGAAATTTTTTGAATATAATCTGAGTTTTAAGGATTTTTTTAGTGTCATTTTAATTATATTTTTGCAAATTTATTTGACATTATTGCAAAGAAATACACTCCAGAAGTCACTAAACAGCAAATTCTAAACTTTAACAAAAATACTTATTTGAATGTATTTTAGTGTTTAAATATATATTTTCACAAAATACATCAAAAAACTTGTCCTATGATCAGTTGGCCTCATCCAGAATATATATATATATATATATATATATATATATATATATATATATATATATATACACACTACCACTCAAAAGTTTGGACACTGTAAGATTTTTAATGTTTTTAAAAGACGTTTCGTCTGCTCACCAAGGCTGCATTTATTTAATTAAATATACAGTAAAAACAGTAATATTTTGAAATATTATTACAATTTATTTTTTACTCTTTTTCTTTTTTTTTGTTACAGTGCACAGTTTTTTTTGTGAATCTTTAAATGTGCACAAAGAGCTTCTGTCTTGTAATGTGCACAAGGCCTTATAAGCATTATAAAGAACGTGGCACAAATACAAGCTTTTGTTTCCCTGTACACCCTGCTGGCTATTTCCATTTCTATAAATGATATACTACCTGGAATGTAAAACAATGTGTTGTGCCCCATAGGTGAATTTTGATATAGAAATCACAGCTAAGGGTTGTCCATCCAATAATAAGTCAGAGACAATAAAGATCAAACCGCTGGGCTTCAACGAGGAGGTGGAGATCGTCCTCAACTTCATCTGCGAATGTGAGTGTCACAAAGACGGAATCCTAAACAGCCCAGCGTGTCACTTCGGCAACGGTACCCTGGAGTGTGGAGTATGCAGGTTTGAGAAGCTGTCACTCTCTATCATGTGCAAATGCAGAAAAGTACTAAGTATGCCAGTTACTCTGATTTAATGTTTTCTTTCTAATATCAGGTGTAATGAAGGCCGATTAGGCAGATTATGTGAGTGCAGCCAAGATGAGGTCAAAACAGATGATTTGGATGCAAACTGTCGCAAAGATAACGGGACAGACATCTGCAGCAACAATGGAGAATGTGTCTGTGGAGCGTGCGAGTGTAAGAAAAGAGACAACCCAGAAGAGAGATACAGCGGAAAGTTCTGCGAGTGTGACAACTTCAGCTGCGACCGCTCCAACAACAAGCTCTGTGGAGGTATGACTGTTTGAGGTTTTGCAATTCTGTCTTTTACCTTACCTTATTTATTTATTACAAATTTTAATGTTATTGTAAATGAATTTTGCCATTTTATGTTAAAATGCATACGCACTTCTCCTAAATTAAAAATATAGAACAGTTAAAATTAACATGAAATGGCATTTGCATCCCATTTTAATTAGAAAATTTATTTCTCTAGCATTTATTTAGTTTTTTCTTAAATAGCAACCATTTTGATTTCATGTTGATGTTAATGGACTAAAAAGCTGCTGCATTTGCTTGAACACTGCAAAGAAATATTTTCTTACTCAGTATTGTTGTGTTGTTTTCCAGTACAAATATCGAAACATTCTTAAATCAAGATACATTAACTGAATATTACAAAATGACTTAAGATATCGATTCTTGTGTGAAAAATGTATAGAAATATCACTTACTTTTAAAATGAACTTAATTCAAAGGAAAAACAAGATTATTTTTCTTTTCCCATTGACAGATATTTTTCTTTTTTTAAACTAACTCACTAAATTTTTTTTATATATTTCATTGTCATTTCATTGTCAAGTAAAGCTATCTTGAATTAAGAATGTTTAGATATTTGTACTGGAAAACACTACGTAAGAAAATATATATTTTTTTATTCAGCCAATTAGGACGGTTTTATCACTAAGGCATTCTTTTCCCCACAGGTCATGGTCGATGTGAGTGCAAAAAGTGTATCTGTGACGCTAACTACACCGGCAATGCATGCGAATGCTCTCTGGACACCTCCACCTGTCTGGCCAGTAACAAAGTGATCTGTAACGGTCATGGCACCTGCGAATGCGGCGTGTGTAAATGTTCAGACACATATGAGGGTCCGACCTGTGAAATCTGCCCAACCTGCCCCAGAATTTGCACTCAACACAAGTGAGTTATTGGCAGAACACTTGCTAACAAGGTTAGGCTAACATAGCTAACCCAGTGGATTGAATTACTCATTTTTGTACCTGAATAACTTTTCTTTTAATTTCAGTGGTGCACCAAAACAGATTTAATCTTAGCTAGCAGCACTAAATATATTCCTGTGTGTTTTTCCTTCAAGGGATTGTGTTGAGTGCCGACAGTTTGGTATGGGTAGCAAGAAACATACATGTGAGAGCAGTTGCAGCAACTTCAGTATTATAGCAGTAAAGAATAAGGAGGATCTTCCTCAGTCCCGCGGCCAGCAACACATCAATGACTGCAAAGAGCGGGACATTGACGACTGCTGGTTCTTCTTCACCTACACTACCAAGAATGATGACAAGATTGAGGTCCATGTGGCTGAAAAAAAAGGTAAATGATAGACAAAAGTACCAGTATGAAATATTTTTTGCAAATATTAAATACAAATATTAATTGATTTTATTATTTAAAGTCACCATGAAATCAAAATGGACAATTCTTATTTTTTATGGAATATTGTAGTGCTTCATAAATGTAAACCTAATTGATATTATTATTATAAGTCACCATGTAATATTTAATCAAAAACATTAGCTTTTCCTCCCCCTTGCAACAACATCTTTTCTCTGACATGTGCATTGGCACGAGAGCTGGACAATAATCCCTCACCTCCAGCAAACTGTCACACACAAGATTGCAGCAGTAGCAAACAACGATTCAATCAATTCCCAATGGACAAAATTAAATCCTGCCCTACGTTTTTTCATTCGAGAAGCTGTTGTTGAGAAGCTTGTTTCTGCCACTGAATAAAAAATAAAAAAGGTAACTGCAACTGACTTTTTTTCTAAGAATTGTGTGATATTACCTCACAATTGTGAGTTATAAAGTCAGAATTGTGTGATATAAACTCGCAATTGCGATTTATAAAGTCAGAATTCCATGATATAAAGTCACAATTGTGTGTTAAAGTCAGAATTGCGAGAATTGTGTGAATTCTGACTTATTTTCTGAGAATTGAGTTTATATTTCACAATTCTGACTTTTTCTCAGAAGTGTTTATGTCTCGCAATTCTGATTTTATAACAAGCAATTGCGAGTAATAAAGTCAGAATTGTTAGTTATAAAGTCAGAACTGAGATATAAACTCGCAATTCTGAGAAAAAAAGTCAGTTTTTCCTCAGAATTGGACTTGATAACTCGCAATTGCGAGTTTAAACCTCACAATTCTGAGAAAAGAAGTCAGAATTGCGAGATATAAAATCACAATTGCGAGAAAAAAGTAAGAATTTACTGACTATTTCTTGCAATTGCAAGTTTCTTTCTCACAGTTGTGAGTTTATTATGAGCAATTCTGACTTTATTTCTTGCAATTGCAGGTTTATTTTTCAAAATTCTGAGAAAAGTCAGAATCGCAAGATATAAACTCACAAATATAAACTCAAAAAAAAAAAAGTAAGAATTGCGAGTTTGTATCTCGCAATTCTGACTTTATTTCTTGCAATTGCGACTTTATATCCCACAATTGTGAGTTTATAACGTGCAGTTGTGAGTTTATAACTCGTAATTCTGACTTTATTTCTTGCAATTGTGAGTTTATATCTCACAATTCTGACATTAAAACTCTTATTTTGTGGCGGAAACAAGCTTCCATATCACTCAGATATAGAGAAGAATAGAGAAGAAAAGACTTTGCAACTTCTGTTTCATGCAGACTGAATTTCTTAATTCATAGATATTGAAAACTAAGTTTTATCTTGTGTCCCACAATGCTTTGTGACTGTGTTGACAGAGTGTCCCTCTGGTCCTGACATCATCCCCATCGTAGCGGGTGTGGTCGCAGGAATTGTTCTGATTGGTTTAGCGCTTCTGCTCATCTGGAAGCTGCTCATGATTATTCACGATCGCAGAGAGTTTGCCAAATTCGAGAAAGAGAAGATGAATGCCAGATGGGACACGGTATGCAAATCTTAATTGATATTTATTTCTTAATATTGCAAATAAATACATTTTGTTGGGTTCATGCTGTATATGCTATGGGAAGAACATTGGGATGATAATACTCATGAATGTATGGTCTTTCTGTTTTGTTTAGGGTGAGAATCCCATCTACAAGAGTGCTGTGACAACTGTGTTGAACCCTCAATATAAGGGTATTTGATGGATCTTCCGTATAGCTTGCAGCAGTGGTTCTCTGTTCTCGGTTCAACTGGTCTTGGCTTCAGGAACCAGATTTTACATTGGTGACTTAATACAGTACCATAAACTGTATCTCAGATGCCAACAACAAATGTTATGATTGCTTTTAAAATTTTATAAATGTATTTATTTAGCATTTTACTGTGTGCAATTAGCATTGTTTTTACCTTCTGTCTGCTGTTCAAATTAAATGCATTTTTGGGTCACAACCTGCCAGTTGAGAACTGATTTATTAGCTAGTTTTCTATTGCTTGATTATTTTTTTAATGTTTATATGTTAATATTAAATTTCTCCTTTCCTGTGCTCTGCTCTGAAATACCATATTCTCACAAGAAGTCACAACCAAGATCCACCAATGACTTCTTATTATGACATAATTTCTGTAAAGCCAATAAAACAGTGTTGGGATTTACTAAATACATTCTTGACTTATTGTGTAGGTGATTTATTTTTCTCCATGCTAATCAGTGGCTGGTTGTATTTGGGGGAGGGGCATTCTCATTCTAGAGAGCAAATGATTGGACAGAAATCTGTGTAGTGCAGGATGAGTCATCAATATTTTTGTCTTTACTGCAACAGGCGCTTATAATAAACAGAATGTTATTGTACGCTATCATGTGAACGGGAAAAGCAAACATATGGACTAAATGCCACAAAACTAATGACAAAACGTTTAAAGGCCATATAAATTTACCCCTAAACAATCTCCAAACGGAAAACTTAAAAAACAGTTTTGTTGTTGTTTAGTATTGTTGTATATTCTTGACAAGTTCATAAAACCTGCTAACACAAAGTATTATTTATTATACTATTATTTAATACCCAAACCTCGTCTTAATGATCTGAAGACAACAGAATGGGTTAAGAGTATTTTGCAGTAATTAGTTCTGCCACAGCATCTCTTCATGCTGCCACTTAGATCATTTGCCTGAAGCTTCCCACAGGTGATTGGTGCCACTCACTGACCAATCAGACGGCGTCTCGCTGCCATTGCAAAGTTATTAACCCTGTGGCAGTCTCGGACTCTCCCCGGGGTCTGCTTACAGCCTTAATCTGACGCAAATAACTCCTTCATTTCCCTGCCGGATCTCTTAACGGGTACGTTGTCTTCATTTAACCGAGGAAATTCTCTAATCGCTCGGAAGTGTCGAACGGAAGGCAAAGGCAAGAGAGGGAGAGAGAGAGAGAGAGAGAGACAGTATGTCTGACGACTGTGCCGTTTGTTTGCCAAACACCACCTTGATGCGTTACACAGTTACGCCGTCTGAAACATTGAAATGTGGCAAATTCAGGACAGACCCGTGGAGATCGCTAGATCTAGAGCTGGTAAGTCTTCACTATATGTCTGCCTCCCGTTTCAAGTGGATTGATCGATTAATGTCGTTTTAATAACATAAAGGGTTGCTGAATGAGCGAGTCAAACTGAACTTGGCAAGCGAGCGTCAGCATATTCCCAACATCATTATGTCACATCAACCCGGAAAATAAACTCAAAATACATTACTAAATTAGGTCTGCTATGATAACTGCACACTTTGATAAAATGTCGGAATTTTATGATCGCTCGCGAGCTATTTGTGGGTTGAAACAAAGACGAAGGTGCACTTTTCGCGCAGGTTAAATATCTGCAGAAGGTTTGACTGCGGATGGCCGCATCATCTCCGCACATTAACTGCGAGACTACGTGTCATCCTCTTTAAAAGCTCGCCACGATTCGTTTTTTTTTTTTTTTTTGTCCTGTCAGATGTTTTTTTTTTTTTTTTTTTCCCTCTCGGTTAGCCGAGCAGCTTTTACATTCTCTTCCGCTCCGCGAGCTTCATATTGCACGAGCGCCCGTTGTTCATTTACGTAAAATCCGGATTGAAGTGACATAATTGTGAACGGTCAAATGGATTTGCGCGAAGCGATCGAAAATGCGTTATTGTTCTCGGCTTTAGCATGGTGGCGCTATTGCAGATTTGTCTTTTATTAATTTAATGTGGAAAAACAACACACAGCACTGCCCCTTTGTTGGTACAAGAACGCTGTGTGCATTTGCACTTATGTCATAATTTGGCTGTTGTCCCAGAGAAGGCAAAGCCTTCACCCATGAGGTCAAGAGTATGGTCATGGTCAATGCTTATTTGTCAATGTGTGTGACAGGGATGGACGCCACCGGATGGATTGTTGCCCCTCTGGAGGGTGAGACGGGTCCCCTGTGGGCAATGACAGTCTTCTGGGAGTGGAGGTAAAACTATACCCTTGTGCTAGATCATAGGTGCTTTATCTTAGACATTTCATATCAGATAATACTTAAACATATGTGGTTACATCATATGTTTTTAATGAGTGGCTTTTTATAATTCCGCACTGTTAAATCTGGATGTTTTCTTGTTACTTGATGTGTTGTGGTTTTATTATGATCCAAGTATGAAGGAGAGAGTATATAGGACTGCTTTAGCAGACTAAATGAATGCTGGACAGGGAATGCTGCATGTTTTTGCAGTGAAACATGATCTTGTGGGCGTCTCATTACCGTCATGAGGCACTTGTCTTCATTGTTTCCAGTGGGAATGGTATTTTAGATTGTGCTGTAACATCACTAAGATAAAGCAGGGGATGAATCTCCTTTTCAAGGCAAATTTTGGCTTTCGTCATCTTCCTTGACCAGCGTTTACACAAGGTTCACTTGTCTTCATTACCAGCTACATTGCTTCCCAGATGTTCCTGTGAAAATCAAGTGATTTGGTGTTAAAATTCTTTTGACTTAAACATAAAACCTTTATATGCAGCTGTCAAATAATTTATAGTACTTTAATAAAGGAATGTTTGTAGTCAAATACAAATTGAGCTTAGCATCGACAGCATAAAGCACAGAATATGATTTTTCAGTTAATAAAACCAAAGGAAATAATGTTTGAAATACGTAACTGTTACTGTTTAACTTTTGGTTTAACTATTGGTCTCATGAATTAGGTCAGTAGACTTACACAAACCAGACGTTCATCCACCTAGAAAAGTAATATCACTTAAGAAGTATGATTGAATAACTTCTATAGCCTACCAAACACACATGGCAAACATTGTAACTAACAATGAATGATTTTTGCTTTTTTACCTTGGTCAAAAAATATGGCTATATAGTCACACACACATGTTTGCTTACCTTTGTGAGGACATTCATTGATATAATGCAGTGCCTAACCCTACCTTAACCTAGACCAAGTCTTAACCCTCAACACAGCCCTTTAAAGGGGTGTCAGAAAGTGAGGACCAGCCAAAAGATTCTCACTTTACCCTTTGCCCTCACTCTGATGGTCTAAAACTCAAACTAGTCCTTACAAAGATCAATATACAAGTATATACATGCACGTTACCATTTAAAAGGCTGGGGTCAGTATTTATTTATTTATTTTTTTACAGAAAAAAAGAAATTACTTTTATTCAGCAAATTGATCAAAATTGATAGTAGATACATGTTACATTATATTTATATACATGTTTATTTTTAATACTAATATATTATTAATATTTATTTATAGCTAATTTAAAAAGGTTTTTGACAAAATGTAAAATAATTCAGCTTCTGTAGCTGGGGAAGTTGGGGAAATGGTCTCGTAAAATAAAGTTTATTTTTAAAATACACAACAATACAGCATGCATCGGTAATTGAAGGCAACGAAATGCACTAAAATATAGTATTAATGTCTCTTCTGTCATTAGGTCACCTGCTTTACCTTGTGTAGTCATTAACTACAAGATGAATTGTGTATAAAATTGAAAAAAAAAAAAAAACAGAAGCCAAGTATTAATCGTCGTCTTTCCATAGACTTTATTAGTCGATTTACCTGTTTTTATATCAATTAAAATATTGCATCATACTAATTCACACCGGCCAAAAAGAGATGTTTTGAAGAGGCGCGCTCTGCAAAAGGTATGGGAGTGGTTTTCACTCCCTCCCCCCTTCGCTCCGCGCGCCACAGGCGCATGCGTTGTAAACCCATGTGGGAATGGCTGATCTGGGATCGGGGGGTTGGGCCGCCGAGCACGAGCGAACCGTTAAAGAGTGTTTTTAATGTCCGCCATGTTGGCCATGGCGCACTGAGCCTGGAATCAGGGACCGGAGCGCGCTGGAAACACACACCGAGAGAGAGCGACCGACACCCGGCCTCGCGCCTCCGCTCGCCCCGCCACCTCCACCGAGCGACCCGTGCACTGCTGGACACCGAACCGGCATCATCCATGAGAACTTTAATCGGACCAGTAGGGAACATTAGGGGATCGGATAGATTTATGCTGCATCTCGAATTATAAAGAAAAATGAGTAAACTCTCGTTTCGGGCGCGGGCGCTGGACGCTTCCAAGCCTCTACCCGTCTTCCGCTGCGAGGACCTGCCCGACCTGCACGAATATGCGTCTATTAACCGGGCAGTGCCACAGATGCCCACGGGGATGGAGAAAGAGGAGGAATCGGTACGTTTTATTGCTTAGAGTCTTGTATTTTGGAAATAATTTCATTTTTCTTGTCAGAGGCGCGTCCCTTGCTTCTCTGCGCCAGTGTACACAAAATGGCCGCCATTTCTCCTGCAGAAACGCGTCAAATCTGTAGCTATCGTCCGATACGGTCGAGGTTTATTATATTGGGCCCAAATATTAGAAGTTTTTCTCTGCAAGTATAACCTCGGGGGTGACTACTACGCAGTATTTTTGCCGATAGACGAGTTACGGAGTACAAAGGAGTCACGTGACCACGGGGAAAGCAGCCATTTTGTTGATTATCTTAGGGCTCCGTGGAGGTGCAGTAACGCGCACTGAACCAAAGGGGGCGGCAATCTCTGCCCCCCTCCAAACAGAAATCGCCAATTAACACCAGCAAAACAATCAGTGCAGTATTGTTTCATATTTGAGTAGTTAAGTGTCTATGCAAAAAAAAGGAGCCATAAGCTTTGGTCAGAATAGCTGTCGGGTCAATGAAAGCATTAGTATGTTTATTTTTAATTGCATGTGTTCTTAATGAAGGTATGCTGAGAAGAATTTACATTTTGTGTGCATTGGTGAATGCATCTCTGAATTGACAGAGGAAGCATATCTGGCCCTACCGGTCTGTTTAGGTGTGTGTATGCAGTGATCCGTTTGACCGGGGCAGGGGCGCACATGAGGCCTTGTTTTCTTTTCTCAACACAGGCAACTGAAGCTCTTGACATCTTCATTTCATCTGTAGATCAGCATAATACAATCAAACATTAGATACATGAAATAAAATGCAGTCTTCTTTTTCAGCAGCTACTATTGAGATCAGATCCATTAAACTTAAATTATTTCCCCCATGACATTTGTCTGTGTATTTCTGTTTCCAAGTTGTGATTTTATTTATTTATTTTATTTTTTTTTTGCATAAAAGCAAAGAAATAAAGCAACACGTTTTAAACTACATTATTCATGTTCCACATATCTTTGATTTACGAATCTTGAATGAGAATTTACACATTTTTTTTAATGTGTGCGAATGTGCTGGGGGAAATAATATATGCATGTAGTAAGTAAACATGTCTGTCTAAAAGTGAATGTGTTAAAATGCTAGATGGTGGTGTTAACCTCAGCACTCTGGGACAGGTGTCAAGACTCTTTTCTGTTAGTGTTTCTGTGAGGTGGCAGATGAGTGCATGCGCTGCTGTCCCACTGACAGTGTTTTATGTGTTCATAAATAATGGGTTATCGGAACCAACATTGGTGGTTTGTCCATGTGGATTTTTATCACTGGATAATATCAAGCGGGTGATGTGATCAAAAGTTTGGAATAATTAAGAATAATTAATTTTTTTGAAAGTCTCTTATGCTTCTGAAGGCTGCATTTATTTGATCGAAAATATAGTAACAGCAATAGTGTGAAACATTTCAACTTAAAATAATTGTTTTCTATTTGAATATATTATAAAATATAATTTCTGTGATGGTAAAGCAGAATTTTTTTTTTAGCGTCATTATTAAATACGTTTTACAGTTCGCACACAGAAGCGCCCGCATTGTCGAGCCCTGTCTTTGTGAAATATCCAGAGTCTGCAGCGCATGTGGGAATGTCAGCGGGAGTAAACAGTTCTCGCGCACACAGAATGAGCAGGTGCGAAATGCATAGGGCGAGGGGAGGTTTTCCATGAGTTCATCGATCGTGGCTTCGTATCGTGACCAACTTGACGCATGCATGTGGCGCTGATGCAGGAGCCGGCCAATAATGAGTCAGTGTTCAGACGTAGAACCTGGAAGCCCTGCTAAGTTAATAGTGAATGAGAATGACAGGGGAGGTTGTTGTATAAAGTTGTCATTTTTGTTTTGTTTTTGCGCACAAAAAGTATTCTCGTTGCTTCGTAACATTAAGTTTGAACCACTGTAGTCACGTTGACTATTTTAACAATGTTTTTACTACTTTTCTGGATCTTGAATGACAGTAATTTTGTTGCTTTCAATCAAGGATAAAAAAACATCTCGGATTTCATTAAAATATTTTAATTTGTGTTCCAAAGTTACGGGTGTGGAACGATATGAACTAACCCTTTAATCAGATAAGAGAGTTTCAGTAGCCTAACAATCATTGTTTACATTTGTGCTAGTAATGCAAGCAGTGCAGTCACAGTGTCTTAAGTTACATTATAGGAATGTATAGTTTGGTAATGTAAAGTAATCAGTAATCATAGGGTTTCATTCATGCTTTTTGATGCCACGTTAGGGTTATACACCAACTTGTCATGGTCTATGGACCACCTGAAATAGCCTTGGCCCCCCCCATGTATAAAACTCTAGTTCCACCACTGTACACATTATCATTCAAAACTTTGGGGTAAGATTTTTTTTAAAAATAAATAAATATAATAAACAAAGATGCTTTAATTTGAAATTACAGTAAAGACATTTTACATGTTACAAAAAATATATATATATTTCACATAAATGCTGTTCTTGGATGTTCTGTTCTTCAAATAATTCAGGGGGAAAAAAAGCTTCCAGAAAAATATTAAGCAGCCAAAACGGTTTCAACATTGATAATAGAACACCAAATCAGCATATTAGAATGCTTTCTGAAGGAATATGTGACACTGAGTGAAGTCTGGAGTAATGATGCTGAAAATTCAGCTTTGACATCGCAGGAATACATTTTCATATACCTATATCTATATATATGTATGTGTGTACACACACATACATGCATACATACATATACACACACACACACACACACACACACACTCACTCTACTGGTCAAAAGTTTGGAGTCGGTAGATTTTTTTTAATTTTTAAAAAGTTTCGTCTGCTCACCAAGGCTGCATTTATTTAATTAAAAATACAGTAAAAGCAGTAATATTGTGAAATATTACAATTTAAAATAACTGTTTTCTTTTTGAATATATTTTATAAAGTAATTTATTCCTGGATTTTCAGCATTATTACTCCAGTCTATCAGTGTCACATGATCCTTCAGAAATCATTCATGCTGATCTGCTGCTCAAGAAACATTTATTGTGTACAATTGTACAAAATATTTTTGCAGGATCCTTTGATGAATAGAAAGTTCAAAAGAACAGCATTTATTTGAAATATAATCTTTTGTAACATTATAAATGTCTTTACTGTCATTTTTGATCGATTTAATGCATCCTTGCTGAATAAAAGTATTAATTTCTTTAATTTTTTTCAAAAAAATAAAAATTCTTCCTGACTCCAAACTTTTGAATGGTAGTGTATAATGTTACAAAATCTTTGTATTTCAGATAAATGCTGTTCTTTTGAACTTTCTATTCATCAAGGAATCCTGGAGGGAAAAAAAAAAAAAGTACACAACTGTTTTCAACATTGATAATAATCATAAATGTTTAGTTTGTTAGAGGCCAGTGTTTGCTCTCTTATATGTGAATATATGTGAGAGAGTGGAGCATGTTTTGAGCATGTGCAGTTTTGTGTACTGGCATGCCAATGTTTTGGTTTGGTTCGACACAGCAGAGCTGGATCTGTCAGATGCAGTGGTTTCCTTGCATTGTTGGGAACTAAGGATAGACCACTAAGGATTAAGTAGGGATGCACCGAAAATTTTTGGTAGCCAAAAATATTTGCTACAATCAGGGAAGCCACTGTGGCTCTTTTTTCCTACATCATAAGTGACTCAGCGCACAGATGAAAATGGTTTTGGAGAGCCGAAATCAATGACTGAAATAGACGTTTAACTAGCGCTTCTCTGATAGCACTTTTTGACTTTGTTTAGTGTCTGTTTAGTGCAAACAACATGGATAACAACAGTTTGTTGTGAACATTAGCTCTGGACTGACAAAATTAATTTCTTGATTTAAATCATAATGATATGATTTTTATTAGGTTTTTATCGATTAGTGAAGGCGGGATAGGCGTAATGGCGCTGAATGACACAGACCAGAAGCGCGCTCTCTCTCGCGTGCGCTCTCTCTCTTCCTTGTGCACAATCCCAGTTCTCTCAGACACTGCGCGATCAGTTTTCCTTGCGCCTCAATGGTCACACAAATGCACACATAGTTGTTAAAATGGCCATCGTGTGTAGTATCTCACGTAAATACAGTCGGTTATTGCTTAAGTCGACTTAAACATTTGGGTGAAAATAGGATGTGATCCATGGATTTGGTCTTAAAGGGACCATAGCCTATATTTGTCATTAATGTTAATAAAACAACAAAAGATTTTAACTAAATGTATACATGGTAAATAAACCTACTGTATCTGGAAAAACAAGTTTATTTAATTTGTATCTCTGTAGTATTTGTTGTATTGTTTGTAATTTTTGTGTGTAAATTTCTTTTTATATAACAATTATATATTTGTAATTATGCCCTTTGAAGGTTATTGGACACTGAACACATTCATTAGTCTCACTGTGTTGTGCTTGGAAAACTGCAACATCACCAAAAAGAGAGAGAGAGAAATTAATAAATGTATAGATATCGGTATCGGAGAGTACCAGGAAAAAAGTATCGGTACTCGTACTCGGTCCGTAAAAAATGCATAGGTGCATCCCTAGTTTTTATGTATATTTTGCTAAATATGCACCATATTGCATATTCATTACATTTTTAATTAACCTATTAGTGATGTTTTCATTATTTAATGTAGGCTATGTTTGAATAATTCTTTCATGAAAACAAGTTATTACACTTAATTGTCATTTGTAAAGTGTTTTTTTTTTTTTTTTTTTTTTTCCTTCCACCAACAAACTGGAGTAGAAACAATTATTATTAAGAACTGATTTAAAAACTTAAATGTATACAGTTTTAACTACAGATGTGAGACTAGTCAATTAAATGATACTAGTCGTTTACACAAACATATCCAAGGCTATTCTGAGAAAACACTTAATGAGCAGTTCAAAAATGGAAAAGGTTTTTTTTTTTTTTTTCTTTCCCTCATGTTTTTAGAGCTCCAAGGTGTTCTTATATAGGCCTCTTGTAACGAAATAATAAATGCTGCATTATTTATTTGGAGAAATAAGTAATTGCAAATGTTATTTGGTATTTTATTTTTAATTTATTTTGATAATGAACAGGCTGCAATGTCAAGCAGTGCTAGAATTAATACTCTGGCGTGCACTTGAATTGCTTCCTTACACCAGTGAAAACAACTTAATATACTCCATTTATGGTCATACATAATCTGTAAAGATTCTAATTTTATCTGTGTACACTCACAATAAAAATAAAGAAAAAAAGTACGGCTTTTTACCGTCTCAAGTTTCCTTTTCCTTGAGCGAGTTTGTGTGGAGAGCGTGCAAAAAAAAAACTACTTGTCACAGTAGTTTTTCTTTTGTTTTGTTAATAATTGTTTGAGTGAATATATTTTGCGTATTTATTCCTTTTATATAGGCTATATGAGTTTATTCTGTGCTGTAAAACTAAACCCCTGGAAAACCGTCATTTTTAATGAGTCATAGACACTTATTCATTATAATTTAATTTAATTCTAATGTAACAATCTTGTCGGTTAAAACCGAAATGAACATCCTTAGTGGGTAGGCCTATAGGTTGATGTCAATCCACAAATCCAATATAGGCCGTTACACACATTTTCTTTCTCAACCGTTTGTGACAAAACTGTTTATGGGAATATTTTCACATAACTGAGTGTATTTGTCCACGAACTAGCCTATGAGGCGCGTTTTCGATGTGTGTGCAGCTCAGAAAACAGTGCGCGGTAGCTACAGAAGTTTCTGCTTCATCTCGCGCTTGAAGAATGGATTAAAAATAAAATCGCATTATTAATGAGCAAAAATCGAAATGTTAATTTTACAAAGAGTAGGCCTATTTGATTCCTGGCCTTAAGTAAATGAAGTAATTCCAGAATAGATTTTTATTCCCTATAAATTAGCTATTAGCATAGGCTTCAAAATATTTCATTCATACTATTTCATGTGATAAAATGTGCATGGTAACTACGAGACTGTTAAATATATTTTTTCCCTCGATATTGGCGATCATTGTCTGTAACTGACTTTTATTGTCATCATCATGATACTTGAAAGACATCATTGATATACGATAATGTCATATCGCCCAGCCCTAGTACCCTGTTTATTGTGCTGACAGTGTGCTGTGCTATTTGACTGTTTCAGACTGCTACTTCTCATCTGGCCACTGTGTTTCACACTTTCACAGTTGCGTTCCACTTTTTAGGTTTAAAATGTATTAAATTTACCATTGATGGGCTTTTTCTTTTAAGGGCTGTGTTGTTTATATCTTTGTATTTGTTTATGTATCATAGCAATTCTTTTGCACATTTATGTATTGGTACTTGTTTGCATATTTTACATTTATGTGCATAATTTTTTAATTATAGAAGAACAATTATGCACATTAAGGCAGTCTAAATGAGCTCAAGACTGGTGAAATTCTGGCAATTATCCAACAACATTGTAATGCATAATAATGTATTTAATATGAGTTTTTTATTATTAAAATGTGCTGTTAGCAAGGGCAACACAATAGTTTTCCGTTTGTTTGTTTTTTTGGTGCAACCATTCAGATTCTATTGGATATGCTGGTGTGATTGAAATTCTGGTCCTATATGCTGCTCTGAAATGAGTGTGAAACTCAAAATAATGTCTTAAAGTGGTGTCAATGTGTTATGATAGATAATCTTAGCATTTAGTCACATGACTTGTCACCATTCACCCAATCCCCACATAAACTTGCACTTGCAACTTAATTAAATCTTGTCGTTTGTGTTTATGTAGGAACACCATCTCCAGCGGGCGATCTCTGCTCAGCAGGTGTACGGGGAAAAGAGGGACAACATGGTCATTCCCGTCCCAGAGGCTGAGAGCAACATCGCCTACTATGAGTCCCTCTATCCGGGGGACTTCAGGATGCCCAAACAGCTCATTCACATACAGCGTGAGTCATTCAGCCTTTACCCAGACCAAATATTACATTATATACAGCTGACTTTACTCAGCTGTGACATGAAAGGGAGCAGACAGGAAATAATACAAACCCATTTCACACTTTTTTTTTTTTTTGTTTGTTTGTTTTTGTTTAAGAGCTCTTCATAACCGACTTCAGCACTGGTAAAACATTGATTATAATATAATACAATATTTTGTCTGGCTACTTTTGAATGCCTGTCGAAGGAGAAAGATGCTATACTAGCAGGAACTCACAAGCCTAAAAAGCCAAACCTTGATCATTTGGTTTGGACAAATAAATTGCCCTAAACTCCAACTGGTAGTTGGAGTCGGTAGCTATGTTTCCATCCACCAATTTTTATACGCATTTTGGAATATCGCCAAAAAAAAAACACTGTATTAAAATGCCAAGATGCGCATACATTTTTAAAAATGTGTGCTCAATTGAGGCGGATACTTTTTTTTTTGTGTGTGTGTGTGTGCATAAACTATAAAGGAAACGCGTTTGCCTCAATCTACAACTAAATTTGCCTGACTTTGCCTCAACAGTGATTTGTTTGGATACCTGGACTAACCAGCAGACCAATTTAATTACAGCGTTTACTGTTTCGTCTGTGCGCTCTGAGTTACTTGTGATGTAGGAAAAAAGAGCCACAGTGGCTTCCCTGATTGTAGCAACTTCCATTTTTATTAGATATTTTCCACCAATTTCTCATGAAGTGACATTTTGTTCTCTTGAACACGTGGGATAGAAACGCTGCTTTATTGGCAGATGTTTTATGCAATATTTAATGACTACAGTTTGTTGCTTACAGTCAAACTTGGATTATCGTGGTTTTGGTTCACAGTAAAACTGTTTTGACTGTTCTTTCCCACTCTCTCCAATTTACACAGCGTTCAGTCTGGACACAGAACAGCCGGATTATGACCTGGACTCAGAGGATGAGGCATTTGTAAATAAGCTGAAGAAGAAGATGGACGTAGGGGCCCTGCAGTTTGAAGAGATGATCGACCGGCTGGAGAAAGGCAGTGGACAGCAGGTACTAGATGCAGGCAGAACTGGGAATAGTCAGAACTGTAGATCTCATTTAAAAAAAGCAAACTCTAGATTTGGAATTTAATTGTGGTTTTGATCTTGAGCCCATGCTCAAGTGCTTTGTCGAGTGTTTTGATCTGTGCTCAAATGTTTAATTTCAGAGACCCTTCAGATGGATTTTATTATTAAGCAGGTCATGACAGACAATGTTTTTATGGATTCTGTAAAATCACAATAATACAATATAAATTAGCAGATAGCTTTTCATATAATCAATTTTTTACATTTGCTTGTTTATTCATTTGACAGATGCTTTTATCCAAAGTGACTTGCATTACATTGAAGGTATACGTTTTATCAGTTTATGCATTCCCTTGGAATGAAACCCATTACCTTGGCGTTGCTAGCGCTATGCTTTGCAGTTTAGACTATAAGACAGCTTGGAATTGATAACATTTGCAGATAAGAGTGTAGCTGTAACATGTTTTGCTTGCTTGAGGGAAATAGTGTGTATTTGTTTCTTGTTAATAAGCATATTAAAGCAACGTATGTTTAAATGAATGAACTGTTTCCAAGACTGCACTAGTGTTTCAGTAAGGGCATGCTTGTTCTGCAGCTGATTTATGGGTAAAACCATAGACCCGGTAGAGCTAATGATTATTCATAGGCTGATGTATGAGCCAGGCCAGCTGATCAGCAGTTATTAGTTCATTCTGATTGTCAGTCTTTGTCACTGTTTGTCACTATTGTCAGCCTTGTGAATGGACAACACACCATCTTTTTTAAATGTGTAGAGAGTGAATTGTGACTTCTTATTGTTTGAACTGAGTCAGGGCTCAACAATAAGGATATCAACTAGGGCTGGGACAATACATCGATTCTCAATTCATGATACAATGAATCTGGATCGATCCTGATATATTCTCTCTCGAATCGATTCTGAGCTTAGTTAAGATTTTAACCACACAATCAAATGCTCACGAAGAAGACTGCTGGAGAGCGCTTGTGCATTTGGCTGAGTAAGTGGTTAAATATATTTGCACCTCCGCTCAGAAAACTTTTATGATGAGATTAATGTAAACAGCCCACTGCAAACACCCTTGTAATTCGCTTCAACCTTTTCGAACTTAATGATTTAGGTTTAAGTTGTGTGTGTACAGGAACTGGAAGCAAGCAGAGTATGTTTGTTTCTAAAGCATGTATAGTGCCATCTGTTAAAAACTAAGCTCATAAATCGATTTGAGAGAGAATCGCGATACATTTGGAAAAATATCAGAATCGATCCACAATCGTTGTATCGCAAATCTATAATCAGTGTATTGTCCCAGACATAATAACAACCCACTGTTGTTGTCACCACATCTTACCGTAGCTGATCATGTGCATGAGTTCTGAGAATCCGAATCTTACTGCCGTTCAAAGATTTTGGGGTCTGTCAGATTTCTTTAAAAATATTTTTGAAAGTCTCCTGTTCACCAATGCTGCATTTATGAAAAAGAAATAATAACAGTAATGTTGTGAAATATTTCAATTAATTTTTTTGTTAATATATTTAGTCATGTGATTTATTCTTTTCAAAGCTGAATTTTCTGCAGCCATTACTTCAGTCTTCAGAAAGCTTTCTAATATGCTGATTTGCTGGTGTGCTGCTTAATATGTTGTGGAACCCATAATTTTTTTTCAGGTTCCTTCGACAAATAAAAAGTTCAAAAGAACAACATTTATTTAAAATGTAAATATTTGGTTACGTTATAAATGCCTTTACTGTCACTTTTTGCATCTTTACTGTCAATTTAATGCATCTATACTGAATAAGTGTTCATTTTTCTCAAAAAAATCTTACTGATCTCAAACCTTTGAACAATTCTTTTGAATTCTGCTGAATTAATTGACTAACATTGATTGATTTTGACCATGTTTTGGAATCGATAGTTAAGGTCCGTTCACAACAAGATCAATGAAAACTATGTTAGCGTCTACACCATCGTCTAACATCATTTTCATTGTATGAGGCGCACTCTTTGAAGTCAGTTTATTGTAATTGGCTGTCAGTGGTTTTATCATTCACCTCATGAGAGTGACCCCATCTATTGTTCTTGGTGTGAACAGGGATTGAAAATACGTTTTATGCTGTCATTTGTTTTAAAACCATACTATACTAATCTTTTTATTTTGGCTTCTTTTCTGTATTCGCAAAAACATGTTGAAAATGTCTGTCATTTGTGGTGGGGCTAGTAAAATTGTTTGCAGGGTAAGTGAAAATCTGATTTACAGGCAAAACTATGTCTGAAGAAAAAAATCCTTGTTGAGCCTTGACAGTCTTTTGACCACTACTAATGATATTAATGTTTATTAGCCTGTTATCTTGGCAAGAAGCTTAATTAGAAACATTCTTTCTCTCAGCCGGTGTCTCTGCAGGAGGCCAAACTCTTGTTAAAGGAGGATGATGAGCTGATAAAGGAGGTGTTTGAGTACTGGAGCAGGAAGAGGAAAGCATGTCAGAGCGGCACTCTCATCCCTGTCGTCAAACAGGAGAAGCGTGACGGCTCCAGCACCAGTGACCCCTATGTGGCCTTCAGGCGCAGAACGGAGAAGATGCAGACGCGAAAGGTATGAGGGGAAACACTCAACAAGGAATTGACTGCTTATGGAATAACAAGAGAAAAAATTTACAAGTTCTCTTCCTCTACAGAATCGTAAGAACGATGAAGCTTCTTACGAGAAAATGCTGAAGCTGCGTAGGGACCTGAGCCGGGCTGTCACCATCCTGGAGATGATCAAGAGACGAGAGAAGAGCAAAAGAGAACTTCTGCACCTCACGCTGGAGATTGTAGAGAAGAGGTACACGCACACATCATGCACCTTCTCATTTGTGATCATGTACAATCTGGAAATATCAAGAAATGTGTTGACATTGCTTCAGGAATAATAAGACCAAATAAAATATTGGTCTTAAATTTGTGATGTCCAGGGCTTAACGTTAACACCCGTCAATTTCAGCAGTGGCATGTAACTCAGTCACTCCTACTAGCCACTTTGGTGTGTTGAATTTTTATATATATATATATACACACATACACACACACATACATACATTTTTCAACAGTTGTCTTTTAAAAAGGCTTCTGAAATAATAAACTAAGTGTAGTGTTGTCAAAAATATAGATTTTTCAATACATATCGATACTGAAATATCTGAGACTCTTCCACTAATCATTTTCCTCAGAATAGATACAGGATTCCAGCTGCGCTTTCTCGCGCTCTCATCTCTCCGACATCAAGTTGATAAACCCGCCTTATCCGACAATATTGTTGGTGTTACAGGTCTTGAATTTCAGCATGGGATTGCATGTTTTTTGCATAATTTGACTCATTCCTGCAGATTTTGTGCTCACACCCAAAGTGCGTGCATATAAAGCTACCTCTCAGTACTAAATTGAGTTCTTTTTCACTGCTTATTGTGCTCAAACAGTCATATACACACAAAATAATGTCGGTCTTGGCGTGTATTCACGTATTCTCAGTCAGTTATGTTTTAAGTGAACGTAAAAAGTTAAGAAAACGCATGTGTAAAAGTATAATCAATGAAATTTCTGTAGTGAATATAATATTTTATTATAATATTGTGTGTGTGTGTGTGTGAGTAGGAACAGCATGGCTGATTTCGGAGGGGAGGTGATGGCAGAGGTTTTGGCTCAGAGAGCTTTGGAGAAACCAGTCATTCCTCTGATCCCAATCACAAACAGCAACCAGTACAGACACACAGAACATGACCGGGACTATAAGATCAAGGTACACACACTCTGAGCTCTGTTTGTCTGGGCCAGTTGGCTTCCCCTTATGCCCAAAACACATTCCATGCAAGTACGCAAGCTAATGCGCTCTGTTGCATTTCTAAATATTCTCCTCTGTTTTGCTTCTGTTAAATTATCTTGAGTTTAACTGAATAAAATGGGAATACATAGAAATATTAAGTACAAAAGAAATATTTAATGATGGTTATTTAATAAATAATGTTTGTAATGTTTGGCTGTAGATGGATAAGCCAGAGGTCGTACGGCAAAAACGAAAATATGAGAAGAAGGCAAAGCCACTGCCGTTGGCAGGCTCTGTGCACTCAGGCCCGGCAGTCTTTAACACTAAAGACCTCAATCAGTATGACTTTCCCAGCTCAGACGATGAACCCTTCTCACAGGTACACATGCATTAAATCACAGAGATTCATGGGAATCTTTTCTGCTTTCTCTTGGTTTAACACTCTTTTTCATTTCCTCAGATGTTCTCTGGTTCTTCAGAGGTCGAGGAGGAGAACGATCCAGATGGTGTGTTTGGGTTCAGGAGGAGAACAGGCTGTCAATATCAAGCTGTACGTTGCGATGCTTCTTTGTATTCTTGAATTGGAGCGAAAAATTGTGCGCTCTCATCCTGTATGAGGCTGCAGTCTAGGCCATATATTAATTAGTAAATAATTCTGTTTTTTCCTTGAAGGTGCGTTCAGGACTCGTGGGCGGTTGGCCCTGGTCAGACCCTGCCGAGGGCGGGGTAGCTGATGTGCGGTATCGCTATTCTCTCACCATGCTCACGGTCCCGCGGCGATGCCTGGGGTTGGCACGGCGACGAGTGGGCAGAGGGGGCAGGTGAGTTAAACAACTTACCTAATTGAACTACAGTTAATTTATATTATCTCAGCAGATAATTTCATATGATTATTTGCAGATCAGTTCATTTGTATTATCGTCATTTAAGAACTTGTATATTATGTATATTTCAGTTAATTTGCAGTTAAATTTGTTTTATTAAATCACATTATTATTTGTTGTAAAAAAAAAAAACGATAATACAGATTAAATTACACAATTATCTGCAATTATATGAAAATCTTCAATTGCATTTTAAATTTGCTGGGAAAATACAATTTAATTCAAATATGTATTATCTTTATTTATAATATGCGATTTTAATTTGTATAATTTGAATGATTAAATTGTATGATAGTTAATTCTTATTATCTTCATTTGATCTCACCAATTAATTAATTACATTCATTTGCACTTAATTACATATATTAACATTTACTGAGAAAATACAAATAAAAAAGAATATGGTCATATTACTGCAGTTAATTGCTTATATATGTGCAAATTAATATAAATGAAGGTAGTACGAATTGTGTGTATATGTATGTGTGTGTGTATATAAAAATATATATATATAAAACATGCAATTGTGTTTCTCAGTAAATATTGTGCAATTATTTGTGAATAAAAATTGTAATTGGCATATCACGCCATTGAGTTCAAACATTTAATTGACTGTCCCAATTTAATCTTATTTAAAAACATCATATACTGTAAGAAATATTTAACCCACGTTCACTCTGCAAGCTGAATTTTTTTTTTTTTTATCTCTCCTCTGTTTGTAGGGTTTTATTGGACCGAGCCCACTCCGAATGGGATAATGTGTATCATGGGCTGGACCCGGATTCCCCTGCATTCCCATCGTTGTCTCCCACCCAGCAGCCCAGCATGGATACCTCACACACCAGCACAGATACCTCTGCCCGCTCCTCCACTTCACCTGACCTCACACAAATCCTGCTCAATATCAAAGCCTGTCGCTGGAGGCATTTCAAGCCTCGGACGGCACCGCCAGATGATCCCGACAATCCAGAGCACTGGTCTACACGGAGACCCCGCCGCGGTTTCCTCATCCGCCCAATCAGCACACTTCAGAAACAGAGAGGCCCCGCCTCCTACACCAGACCACCTGCCCCTCCACCCACACCGGGTGAGTCCACTGTTGCCAAACCATTTGTATATAGCTGTTTATCTCAGATTTATCAAGACAGAAACTTTTATTTAGTCTAGTTTTGTAATAACTTATAAAGTTGTTTTTAAAAGGTGGGTTGTAAACCACTTCTGACCCAGAAGCCTTTTTTGCTTTATCTGAGTCCATGTATGAAAATGTTAAATAACTTTCATTAGCATAATTTAAGGTTCGATAATGTTAATTACTCATGTGAGTACTTTTTGCATTTATTGTCATGTCTTGGATGTGACATCACTGATCTTTTCTCTGTTTTCCTGCAGCTTTCACCGCTGAGCAGTACCAGCAGCACCAGGAGCAGCTCTCACTGATGCAGAAACAGCAGCTTGAACAGGTTCAACTACAGCAGCAGGCCGGCAGCACAGCTGTCACAAACAACCCCCAGGTCAGCCTTCTATGACAATAGATGTCCACTGTCCATTAAATCTTTTCTAGTGCCTCATTGCATGTTGATGTGTGCAAGAATTTGTTGATTGGCTTTCCGATTTCAATTTCAATTGAATGGTTGACTTCTTTACATGGGACAATGTTTTAAGACTTCTGTTTTGGCTAAATAGTCATGTGAATACATTCTTCCATTGTTGTCTTGAGGACACATTAGTTTGCACTACAAAATATAAGTTAATTCTTTGTGTAGGGGTGTGTGATATGCATCGTCTATGGTGATGTTGTAATGCAGTTACAGGGCTCCGGACTGCGACTAAATGGTGGATTGCAAATGTGATATTTATTTTATACAACAGTTAACATAAGTTAACATTGTGAGTTACATTTTAGAAACAATATTGTTTTTTTTTCTTTATTTTGCCAATGACAATTTTAAAATGAAACCACAGCAGAATGGTCTTCGTGCAACAGACAGCTATTTTTATTTATTTATTTTTTTACTGACTGAATCCTCGTTTTGAACGAATCAGTTTAATTAATGATCCAATGACTCATTCAATAAAGATGATCACTTGCTTTGTTCCTGAATGAATCAGCCGTTTGAACAAATTGGTTGAATGACTGACTCATTAAGACAGTGACTTGCTGCCTCCTACTGGCAGTTTTAGTTTTAAAGTACATTTTAATTAAAAAGTTAAAATTAGAAATCGTTTCATATTTAAATTTTGAATTAAATTTATGTAGACTAATAGTAAATGCAGTGTAAATATATTAATGCCACTTCTGGTGCTGCTAATGTGTCACCTCTGCATTGCAAAGATGGATTTTGTTGATAATGATTTCATTTGACTGACTGGTAACAGCCCTATACTGTTATTAATCTAAATGAATTAAATGTAAATGTTAATTAAATTTTATAAGTTTACAAAAAATGCCCTTTTATTGGTAAAAATGCTTCTGGAAATCAATTTAAGGTGGCAAATATTGCCCCTTAATTAAAATGTTAATTTCTGTTACTGCTGTGAACTAACCACCGCATAGAATATGAATGTCTTCATGAATCAGCTGTCCACAACAGGCCTAAACCAGCCATGGTACCAGCACAAAAACACACTCGGCAAAATATCTTGTAATTATTATCATCAACAAACTTTCGAAACCACTTTCAAAATGTTATTGCACAATATTGCAAAAAGTATTCATTTTTATTTCTTCAGGCTCTAAAAAGCCTTAAATTTGACTTGTGCATTAAATGTGCAGCAACCCTGAGTCCTGTTCCCAAAATGGACGTGTTTCCACAGTTAACATTGAAAATCTAGGTTTAAATCATCATAAGGTGTTTTTTTTTTTTTTTTCCCCCTTAATTTAAAAAATAATAATGCTGTATATTTATAACACTTTACACTACATGTTTTAATACCTTGGCCTTAAATGACAGGAAACTGGTTAAAGCTGCTGCATGAGTGTTTCTTGAAATTAAAATCTCACTGTTGTTGGTCACATAAAAACATAATGGAAAATGTCTTAAACTGTTTTCAGTCTTTACAGAGCTGCTGTTTTGTACAGTTTTATCATTTTCAAATTTATTAACTCGAATATTTTTTTTTCTTTTTTCTTTCTCAGAGTTTGGTGTCAAAGACTATAGATATTGCCAGTGCTCAGTTTGCTGCCTCTGCACTGCTGACTTCTGACCAGCTGATGGCGCTGAAGAGTAAAGAGGAGGGAGTTGGTGTCAATGGAGTCGTTTCAGCCTCAGGTTGGTCTTTTAAACTGTACACTCACTTATTTATAATGCATATGCATATAATGGTTTATTTTTCACTCTTGAACTTTGTTTGACTCTGCAGGCGTCTATAAGGGCTTACATCACACAAGCTCTGCAGTGTCATCCATCCTTCCAACTGCTAGCCCTACCTTCACCTCATCCCCCTCCCCTGCTGTTGCCACCACCACCACTAACAACGGAACCTCCTCGGCCAATCATCACGTCAGCACAGCCGGCCCCGCCCCTGGCCAAGCGCTGGTGGGCGGGGCCGTAAGAGTGAGCGTGCCCTCACCAGCAGGCACCTTGAGCGTGCGGCAGCTGCAGCGTCAGCTCACTGTTCCCGCTTCTGCCCTAAAACTTGCTGCCAATGCCAACAGACCCATCCCAAAGGTCACCACAGGGTCAACTACCCTCGACATGGGGCCCAGGTGAGAATCCGTGTGGCATCTAAGGAATATTCCTGCTACTCTTGATGTAAGACCAAAACTGACGGAGTATTTTAAGTTAATTGCAAGTGATCGCGCCAGCACCTCCATGTCATGCAGTAAGCGCGCTATACTTCAGATTCCACACTCATTGGATATGCGCCTAATAATAGCACACATTTATCTAGATTGTTGTTAGAGCGAGCAGCCATGTAAAGTTGCTACTACTTGCATGTTTCAAATAAGCCATATTTGAAGGCCCCGAGATATTTGCGGCAATGTGTTGTTTTTTTTTTTTTCATTCTTCGTTTAGGGGTAAAACAAAGTTTGAAATACGTGAGCAGCGATATACTGTTATCGAACATCTGACATTGACCACACTGTTCAGAGTGTGTTTAGATTAATATGTAAATATGTGCAGTGCAATTTCCATTTTAAAGAAAACAAAAAAACATTTGAACATAATGATATAGCAGGGCTGGACAAATATGGCCTAAAATCAAAACCTTGATTAATTGAACATTTTACCTCGATTATGATTAATGAACATTTATTTTTTTTATTTTATTTTTTTTTTTCTCCATAGTTCACTGACAAGGTTTGTACTGTAAATATTATTGACTATTAAAGGTGGGATATTTTTTCCTATTGAAAGAGTGATCTGACATAACAGCTCACTATCAGCAGTTATTTTATCTATGGTTCCTAACATTTCTTACAGATTTCTGCTCGTTGTAAATCAGATAAAGATAAATTAGCACAGTACCAGTACGTAATGAGAACAATTGCGTGTGTGAATGTCATACCGTCTCTATTAATTGTGAAGCTGTGGGTTGTAAATAGTTACTTTAAAAGTAGAAAAAACATGCTATAATTTGAGTTTTTAGCTACTTTAGTGATAAATCATAGGACAGTGCTGACAACTAATTTCTGCGTTCCTCTCTGTGCGTGCGATCTTCACGTTTTGCACTGCTACTGTTTGTATGAGTGTTCATGTCACAGTGCAGCTGCGCAAGCACGGTAGCTCGATGTAATACACATCCGATCGTCTAAAATCGCTTGAATGTCCAAACTGACAAACCTTAAAACACAGACAACTGCCGTCTGTGTGTGTTGACTCGGCATTCACCTCCGTGTTGCTTTCATGCCACTGACTGGACGGGGCAGAGTCACGTGGCAACATACGCAGTAATGTGTGTTTTAAGGGGGAAGTATTAACAGGATTAATAAAACAAAATAATCGACATGGGAAAATTATGTCTGTTAGAGGTTCTGAATTTCGGTTTCGATTACTTTTAGATTAATCGTCCAGCCCTACAACATGGGTATGTTGGCACAAACTCTGCAAATTAGCACTCCAGTAAAGTCAACTCGCGTTTATTTATATGGCATTTTATTCAGAAGATCACTTAAAAGCAAACCGCTTTACAGTATCAAACATGGAAAAAGTGTCAGTGCCTCATTTCATCAGAAGCACAACTTCGTTTTCTACTATAGCCAGTATGTTCATGTTTTCACCCGCTTGGATCTTATTTTGACGGACTCAAACAGATGAAATGAGGCGCCTCAGCACGCAACGCATATTACGTTATCGTCATGGACCCCAATGGTAGTACAAAGGTGTTTTGCAGCTGGAGCAAACTTTTCTTGAGAGTTCCCTTTGGCAAGCCGTTTTTAGTAGCTGTTTTTGTTCTTCATTGTGTGATTTACCAGACTAAAGTAATGGGTTTAATTTGAAGTCACATGATCAGTTCATTTAATCGAATTTTGTCTTGCAGGGAAAATCACGATCAAGAGAAACCACCATTAAACAGTCTAACGGACAACACAGTCGCCATGGAGGTCACGTAGCCCCGCCCCCTCAACCGTTCACACACCACCTCATAATCGAGGCGTCTCCTTTAGGTGCTATGCATCGTAGCGACGCTGTTTCTGTGGCAGCCGTTGGGACTTAATTGCAATGCTCATCTTTTTTTTTTTTTTTTTTTTTTTTTTTTCTTTAAAAATTTTGTTACTGTTAAAATATCAACATCTGTAAATTATGAAATATGGAAAATATTCTATGTACATACATATTTGTAATACACCCCCTTGTATATAACATTACTTGAATACAGAAATTGTTCATTTGTGATGTTTTGCACTTGGGAAAAAAATCAGAAAAAAACTGCGATTTTCGTAGTGTGTGTGCAGTTTGTGCGTGTGTGTCGGAGATTGTGAATGTTCAAGTGTTTGTGAGACTGTATCTGAATGTATGTGTCACATGCATGGTGCAAAACCTGCTGTTTTATCTATTTATTGTGAGGTGTTTACAGTTTTGTTTTTTTGTTTTGTTTTCCCCCTTTAAATTCTTAATTTTTTTTTAATACACTGTAACCTCCTGGGTTTCTCTGTGTGTGTAGCTAAAGCAGTTGTATGTGAACATCTCTTGTTGGAAAAGCAGCAGGGGTTCATCTGTCTGTCTTCTTTCTCATGTGGCTGCTTCCACTCCACTCAAGCACTATTTTTTTTTTTTGTTGTTTGTTTGTTTTTTTTTTTAATCAATGCTGCTTTTGTATGATTTCCAAGTCTTTTTTTTTTTTTTTTTTCTGGAATCTGAGACCCTTTTTCATTTGGGGTTTGTGAAACTTAGAAAATGGGTTTATTTTTATTACCTCTGTTTTGATGACTGATTGTACGTCCCCTGTCTGTTATTTGTAACAGTAGTTCATAAGGGAGAGGACTACAGTGACATCTCAGTATGTTTCTTTATCATCATCATCATTCCACTTTATATGAAAATAAGGAAAACGAACAAAAAAGGGACGTTTTGTTTCCTGTAAGACTTCATGGTGGCACCCTTCCTGTGGGGCCAGCATGAGCTCTCTTCTGTGAAGAGGACGGTACCTCACAAGGCTACTCGTAGTTGTTGTTTGTATGTACCACAATCTGAATGCCCGTTCCAATGGCATCATCTATCTTTGAGGTGTTTTTTTTAGTCCCACCTGGAAGAATGAATAATAAAAAAAACTTATAATACAAAAAATGTTTAATAAACCCAGGGCATTAAGTGTTTGACCAGCACAATTCTGTCTGTCATTTTTATTTCAGATTTTCAATGAACAAATACAGCTCTTTCTCTTCATCACCCATACAGTTTTATGTAGAAATTCTATACATGTTAAATACAAGTGTCTCTTGCAAAGTATGATTGTCAAGTCCCATTTAATTAAATTGGCTTTAATTAATTAAATTAGCCTTAATTAAAGGAAAGAGTCACAGGTTTTTGAACAAAATTTTTATTTTTGGTTGAATCCATTTTAAGCGATACCTTCACCAAACCTGCTAACATTTTAGTTTAACATCTACAGAGACATTTTCATGTTTATTCAATTTTCATACATAGCCAGAACCCAACATTGAGAATTAGGTGGTGCAGTTTTTTTATGGCCACAATACTGCAAAATCAAAACAAATCACAGATTCCAAGACTCTTCAAATATATCAGCAATAAAGTGTCCCTAAAAATAAAGTTTAACATCTGTTGAATTACATTTTACAAATCTTCACAGCGATCCTTCATACAATAAGAAAATACTACTATCATTACAATACAAGACCTAACTGCATTTTGTATTCATTTTATTTACATTGTTTCACCCATCCACAGTTCTTGGTACAGCTGCAGCTTCTGGAGTTTACTCCTGTAAACTGTTATCATGCTGTACCATTAGTTTCCAAACAAGGGCCTTAAAAACATGACCGAGACACGAGAGAAATGTCATTAGACAAATTAAGAAATCTGTCTTGTGACAGATCATGCTTTAGTATTGTGGCTACAGTCAGAGTAAATGTACTAGATATGTTGAGTTCATAAATACAAAGCTGACTAGTAGGTTAAGATCCACACCATTACATGCATGATGAAAACCTGTACATACAGGTGCTGGTCATATAATTAGAATATCATCAAAAAGTTGATTTATTTCACTAATTCCATTCAAAAAGTGAAACTTGTATATTATATTCATTCATTACACACAGACTGATATATTTCAAATGTTTATTTATTTTAATTTCAGTGATTATAACTGACAACTAAGGAAAATCCCAAATTCAGTATCTCAGAAAATTAGAATATTGTGAAAAGGTTCAATATTGAAGACACCTGGTGCCACACTCTAATCAGCTAATTAACTCAAAACACCTGCAAAGGCCTTTAAATGGTCTCTCAGTCTAGTTCTGTAAGCTACACAATCATGGGGAAGACTGCTGACTTGACAGTTGTCCAAAAGACGGCCATTGACACCTTGCACAAGGAGGGCAAGACACAAAAGGTCATTGCAAAAGAGGCTGGCTGTTCACAGAGCTCTGTGTCCAAGCACATTAATAGAGAGGCGAAGGGAAGGAAAAGATGTGGTAGAAAAAAGTGTACAAGCAATAGGGATAACCGCACCCTGGAGAGGATTGTGAAACAAAACCCATTCAAAAATGTGGGGGAGATTCACAAAGAGTGGACTGCAGCTGGAGTCAGTGCTTCAAGAACCACCACGCACAGATGTATGCAAGAAATAGGTTTCAGCTGTCGCATTCCTTGTCAAGCCACTCTTGAACAACAGACAGCGTCAGAAGCGTTAAAGATAAAAAAGGACTGGACTGCTGCTGAGTGGTCCAAAGTTATGTTCTCTGATGAAAGTAGATTTTGCATTTCCTTTGGAAATCAGGGTCCCAGAGTCTGGAGGAAGAGAGGAGAGGCACACAATCCACGTTGCTTGAGGTCCAGTGTAAAGTTTCCACAGTCAGTGATGGTTTGGGGTGCCATGTCATCTGCTGGTGTTGGTCCACTGTGTTTTCTGAGGTCCAAGGTCAACGCAGCCGTATACCAGGAAGTTTTAGAGCACTTCATGCTTCCTGCTGCTGACCAACTTTATGGAGATGCAGATTTCATTTTCCAACAGGACTTGGCACCTGCACACAGTACCAAAGCTACCAGTACCTGGTTTAAGGACCATGGTATCCCTGTTCTTAATTGGCCAGCAAACTCGCCTGACCTTAACCCCATAGAAAATCTATGGGGTATTGTGAAGAGGAAGATGCGATATGCCAGACCCAACAATGCAGAAGAGCTGAAGGCCACTATCAGAGCAACCTGGGCTCTTATAACACCTGAGCAGTGCCACAGACTGATCGACTCCATGCCACGCCGCATTGCTGCAGTAATTCAGGCAAAAGGAGCCCCAACTAAGTATTGAGTGCTGTACATGCTCATACTTTTCATGTTCATACTTTTCAGTTGGCCAAGATTTCTAAAAATCCTTTCTTTGTATTGGTCTTGAGTAATATTCTAATTTTCTGAGATACTGAATTTGGGATTTTCCTTAGTTGTCAGTTATAATCATCAAAATTAAAAGAAATAAACATTTGAAATATATCAGTCTGTGTGTAATGAATGAATATAATATACAAGTTTCACTTTTTGAATGGAATTAGTGAAATTAATCAACTTTTTGATGATATTCTAATTATATGACCAGCACCTGTATAGGCTTACTATACAAGGAATTCTTGTATTCTGCTGTAAATTGTTCAAAAAAAGTAAATGTTTTGCTTAACTGGTAGCTGTTGTTATATCACAGTTTTCATTGTTATTGATGTTTCATCAAGATCTTTCTGTTAATCTTAGTCATAACTTACTGTCGTAATGTCTCCACAGAAAAGCCCTGGGAATTCAGTTGAATCTTCACCTGCTGATTGCAGCTTTCATTTTTCCAACTTGTGCATTTTTCAGACTGTTTATGGCATCTGTACCTTCATAGCCAGATATCACAAAGCATAGCTTCACTACAGAGTATTTAACAAACCTGACTTCTGTTTTGAGTATAATCACTTATAACAATGAGTTGTGTGGGAAACAGACCAAAATTTAAAGGGATAGTTCACCAAAAATTGAAAATTCTGTCATCATTTACTCAGGTCGTTCCAAACCTGTATGAATGTCTTTGTTCTGTTGAACACAAAGGAAGATATTTTGAAGGAAGTTTGTAACCAGCACTGTTCAGTTTCCCACATTCTTTAAAATATCTTCCTTTGTGTTCAAAAGAACAAAGAAATTTATACAGGTTTGGAACAACCTGAGGGTGAGTAAATGAAAAGGTGATCTAGGGTGGATGTCAAGAAAAATACATTTGTGAAACGATTCTCAAAATTTTGGTTTGTTCCTCACAAAAAGCTATTGTATGACTTCAGAACACTTTATACAGGTGCTGGTCATATAATTAGAATATCATCAAAAAGTTGAATTATTTCACTAATTCCATTCAAGAAGTGAAACTTGTATATTATATTCATTCATTACACACAGACTGATATATTTCAAATGTTTATTTCTTTTATTTTGATGATTATAACTGACAACTAAGGAAAATCCCAAATTCAGTATCTCTGAAAATTAGAATATTGTGATCTAATCAGCTAATTAACTCAAAACACCTGCAAAGGCCTTTAAATGGTCTCTCAGTCTAGTTCTGTAGGCTACACAATCATGGGGAAGACTGCTGACTTGACAGTTCTCCAAAAGACGACCATTGACACCTTGCACAAGGAGGGCAAGACACAAAAGGTCATTGCAAAAGAGGCTGGCTGTTCACAGAGCTCTGTGTCCAAGCACATTAATAGAGAGGCGAAGGAAAGGAAAAGATGTGGTAGAAAAAAGTGTACAAGCAATAGGGATAACCGCACCCTGGAGAGGATTGTGAAACAAAACCCATTCAAAAATGTGGGGGAGATTCACAAAGAGTGGACTGCAGCTGGAGTCAGTGCTTCAAGAACCACTACGCACAGACGTATGCAAGACATGGGTTTCAGCTGTCGCATTCCTTGTGTCAAGCCACTCTTGAACAACAGACAGCGTCAGAAGTGTCTCGCCTGGGCTAAAGACAAAAAGGACTGGACTGCTGCTGAGTGGTCCAAAGTTATGTTCTCTGATGAAAGTAAATTTTGCATTTCCTTTGGAAATCAGGGTCCCAGAGTCTGGAGGAAGAGAGGAGAGGCACACGTTGCTTGAGGTCCATTCTAATTATATGACCAGCACCTGTAGTACAAAACAAATACCTGTATAAACTAGTTTATCTACACAGGCAGGATTAACAAACAGGACACAGAACATTTAACTCATAACAAAGTTATTATTTATTATTAAGTGAATTATATCTCTGTAATTTCACACATAGTTATTGAGGTTCTTTAGACAGACAAAGACTAATTTCTTCACCAGGGAGACTCATAAAGACTGGTTCAACAGATTCAGTTTTCATCAGGCAGTACAAGTTTAGATCTGGGGAGAAACAGGAAAAATTGTGAAAATTACAATGCCATACTTTATAGAATGGGGTTTTACATTATCATTAAAACATACTTATAATATCAAATCAAAACTCACTTTATGTCTTCTGTACATTTCTCTCCACAGAACTCAATGGTCACTCTCTGGTTGCAGCTGAGCTCCTCGATCTGCTCGGTGTGACGAGTGCAGCGGTCAGAGGATTTACTGCATCTGAACCTTCACAGCAGCACATTCACCACTTTCAATACAGCGCAAGACACTTCATTTTAAAAGACATGGATTTCATTAAAATAGTACCAGTATTTGAAAGAATATCTCATATTCGCTGCCAGGTGCATAATTGTGTGAGATCACAGCACAGAAGTGTAAATGTGAAATATACTAAATATATAAAAATATATATTCATACACAAAGTATCAGATTACACATTCATCAAACACTCAACACTCACTAGCAGATTATTTAGAACTAACACAAAAAATGACTATAACTAAATAAATTGAAGATTACAAACCCTCTAATGTTCACAATGCACTCCGGACGTTTTGCAGATTCTTTCAGTAACTTGATTCCCTCTTCCATTAAAAGACCAGGGAGCCACTTACCACCTTCAGAGCCCCATAAACCAGCATGAAAACTACAAAACAGAGAATGATAAGATAAAGCTGATATAAAAATGTGTGATTCTACACTGCAACAGTTATTGTAGAAAGATATATTAAGCACACTGCAAATATAAATGCACATAAACTAAAGGAACACACACAGAGCTAAGAACTCTCACCCGATCACAGCCAGTCTAGGGCAAGACCCAACCAGGAAAAGGATTCTGGAAGCCCAGGTCTCCGTCAGGAGGGGAACGGAAAGATTTATCGCACTTAAACCAGACACAGATGGCAGCTGAGACAGCAGAGCATCGACCTGCCTGTCAAAATCTGCACTTCTATAGACAGAGAGAAGCTTTTAGGGAATCTCCATACACAAAGAGCAAGATGGGAAGGTGAGGGTGGTTTTTAAAACATACTGTTCTGTTACACAGTTTACACTGTGAAATGCCTGTAAGAAGCTCTTGACATTAATACTGGACGCCTCTGAACATGGATATTTCAGAACGATTTCTGACAGTGACGGCTCGTTCTGTGGGCTTGAACACCATCTCACCACATTCAACCTGCCAACAAGAAACACATTTATTTCCTCAAATATCTCAATCATAAGTTTATTTGTCCAGTAAGTCTTAGTTAAGATGTTGAACAATGGTGAAAATGTGTTGTGTAGCTACTCATTAATCATTCATTAATAATTATAACAGATCAAAAAGGAATTGATTGGAGTCCAGGTGTGTGGGAGAGATCCTTACACAAGCTTTCCTTCAAAGCTAAAGAGCCGGAGAGACGAGCACAGACTCTCTGCATCATTTGTCTTTAAACTGCCAATCAGAGTACAGAGTTTTAACATTAATATCTAAACTTAAAAACCAAGAATTTTTGTTTTAGATGTGTGAGTGGTGACGGACCAATCATTGATGAAGGCGTGTGCAGTTTAAAGTATGCAAATGTAAGAAAATGATACTGATACCTGATCTCCTCCCATTTCGATTTGCTCTGCAGGAAGTCAGTGAGGATGAGGGCAGTGTCATCTGAGATGCTCTTCACCAAAATCTGAAGTCCACCCACGCTCTTCTGTTTGTGCAGAGCATTAAGAACCTGCAGCACACTTTGATCTGACAGACAGCCGCTATTCAGCCTGTAAAAGAGGTTTATAATCTGATCAGTTACAATGTGACATTTATCAGTCACAAACAGGATTAGCGGTTCTGTGCTGAAAAGTCACTGATTTTTACTTCAGTTCTCTCAGATGCTTTCCTTCTCCAAGAGCTGAGAGCAGATTAGTGACATCTGTGTCTGAAAAGTTTTGCACAGTCAACCTAAAAAAGAAAAAATAAATCAATAAACCATCAAAAATCACTTAACACATTGATCATGTAACTTTTAAACAATTTCTTTATTGGAAACAAACAGATAAACTATGGAAGCCCACCTCTAAATAAATAAATAAAATTAAACTGTATTTCTCATAATTATGCATGCATTTCTCAAATTTGTGACTTTCTTACAATTTGATCTTTAACTTCCACTTTTTTCCCCTCATAATTGTGGCTTAAAAATCCTACAAATGTGACTTTACATCTCACAAAAACTTTCTCACAATTAAAGGTGCAGTAAGCGATTTCTTAGAAACACTGTTGATATTTGAAATCCACCTCCCTTCATTGCTTCGCCCCCTAAAATGCACGAACACGCAATGCAAGATTGGATGTCTCTTTATTACAGCTGAAGCGGGAAAAAAATGCTCCAATGACACTCAAAACTGTCCTGTTACTACAGCTAACATTACAACAACAGTACCAGTGTTACCATGGCGTCTGTTTTCAGGCCCCCCCACTTAGGTCTCTCCAGCTCTGTTAAGCTTATCTAATATTTATCTTCGTCCTAAAGCTCTTGCCTGATGATAACCCTTCTTTTTTCAGTGATATGTCTCTGACTGTTCTTTATCTTTTGTAATGTCTCTCAGTCATCCCTCTTTCTACAGTCTTTTTCAAATCTCACTCTTGCTCACTCTCTCACCTCCCCTATCATGAGTGGACACACCCCCTACTGCTGATTGGCTACAAGTGTGTTGTGGTGCTCAGTCCGATACACTTTCAATGGCATTTCACAGAAAGTGCTTACGGCCTCTTTAAGGCTGGAATAAACTACACAAACTTTTGCCCTAATTTAAAGTCTGGACGAGTCAAGGCTAGTTGTCGAAAGTCAGAACCAGTTTGCAGATTTTCACTTTAACGTCCAAAACATAAAAAATAACTGTTAGCTGTCAATATTCCCAATTGGTTCATGACTAGATTTGCACACTTACTCTAGTTTTGGGGTCCTGCACAATACAGGCTGAAGCATCTTCAGCTCTTCAGCTGCAAAGTTGATCTTTAGGCTTCTGAAGTGAGGACAGCAGTCCAGACAATACAACAACGCCCAGCAGTCTGTCCTGCTCAGTTGATCCCAGGACATGTCTAACTCCTGCCAAGCTTCCATGGCTTTCTGCACAAACTCTTTCTCGTGGAGCTCATAGAGACAGAGGAGAATGAAGGGCAAGTAATTGTAGTCTCCATTTGTGCTAACATGGAGGATCCATTCTTCCAGCTGTGCCTGTACAAAGGAAGGGACGGACAGATTGTGCGTCTCTTCAAGTGTGCTGCTCACTTCTTTATTAGAGAGACCACAGAGAAACTGAATCACAGGCAGGAAATGAGGTTCAGGACATCCATACTTCAGTGGGAAGTTCTCATCCAAATATAGGGCAAGATAGCTTTGCGTTTGAGAATGGAATCGCTCTGTTAGTTTATCCAGAAACTCTCTTTCATCTAGTGAGATGTAGTACAGAGCGGTGAAGAACTCCTGAAAACTGAGATGCATGAAACTGAACATCGTCTCCTGGCAGATTCTTCTCTTAAGAAGGAACTTGCACAGAAATGGACTGCCTGAAACTGTTTCTTGCACGCTTTTCTCTTCAAACAGGACTTGCTTTTCCAGCATCCCTCTCTCTGCCAGCTGACCCAGACTCCTCAGCAGGGTCGGGACGGACTGACTCAAACCCTGGCAGTGATGCTCCAGTAGAGTGGACACAAAGTCAATGTAGATGGAGGTGGTGGTTTCCAGTCCACTTGTCGCATCCGCACCATCACTGAACCTCTCCCGCATAACCGTGCAGATGATCCAGCAGATAACAGGGATGGAGCAGGCGGTGATGAGGGTTTCATTTGCCTTCACGCACTCGAAAGCACTCCTGAAGAGTTCTTCATCCTGAAAGAACCTCTTGAAGTACTCCTCCACCTCCCTCTCGGAGAAACCGATAATCTCAGTGAAGCGCTGAGGGTGCTTCAGCAGGCCGCCCAGGGTTTTTGTAGCTGTAGATCTGGTGGTGACCAGCAGGAAAGACTCGGACAAGATGTGGCCCCTCAACAAGGACTTCAGAGAAGCCTCAGTTGGAGCTTTTTCAGAGAAATGCCTGAGTTTTGGCATATTCGACGTGTCACTATATGAAAACCTGAGCTCATCGAATCCATCAATGAGGATGAGAACTTTCTCTGGTGACTTCTGCAGGATCTGTGAGATCTGGGCCGATGTTAAACTGGAGTTGTAGCTCAAGAGCTCCGCCAAACTCTGCTCTCTAGATATGTGGTTCAATTCTTTGCATTTCAAGTGAAAAAGACAATCAAATTCCTCTCTGCTGAGGTTTCCTGATGCCCAATCCAGCATGATCTTTTGAGCTGTGAAGGATTTGCCATGCCCAGAGTTCCCCTGAAGAATGACAGCACTAGGATTGACTCCCTTATTATCGGCACTGAAAAGCGCATCCAAGACCGAGCTGCCCTTGTCCGCATTATTCCTAGAGGTGAGGAGCTGCTGGAAACTCTCTCCCACGGAACACATCTCTTCTTCTCGCTCTCTCTTCTCTCTGTGTCTCGTGATGATCAGAGGTTGTGTATAGCGCTCGGACAGCAGCACATATTCACCAGGCAGAGAGTTATACTCACTCACATATTCATATTCCTTCTGGATCCACTTCTTATATTTGTCTGTGTATAATACATTGTTAGTGGGGAACGGACATATCAGCTAATAAGCACTGTTGAACTTCATTTAAAAGGGAAAATTCAGCCAAAAATGAAAACTGTGTCATACTTTACTAACACTCATCTTGTTTCAAACCACTTCTTTTCCATAATAAAAGTGAATGGAGATTGGGGACCAGTAAAGCCCCAAAATGACAGAATAAAGCATCATGGTCCGTGCAACTTGCATCATATTCATAGTGTTTTGAAGTTATACAGATACAAACCAAAGATATGGACCAAAATTTAAGGCAATATTCACTCTTAACCATCCATTCTGAAGCTTTAAAATGATAGAGCGTCGATTCCATTTGACCACAAATGCCACTGGCTATTGTATGGCTTTATGACAAGTCAAATTAACCAAAATTTTGGTTCTTTTTTTTTTTTTTGCAATTTTGTAGCATTACAGCCTTAGTCCTCATTCATTCCCATTATATGGATTAGAGTGTTGAGTAAATGATGACAGTATTTTCATGCTTCTGTGAACTATCCTTACAAAAACACCTGTTACTTTGCATATTTTTAATTTTTTTTAAACAGGCGTCCAACCTAAGCATTAGCATTTAAGTCAAATGAAACTTAAGATGGTGATAAATTAAGATGAAATACTCACTTAAGCTTTTTACAAGAGCTTCTGCAGTTTCAGCAATGCTACCTGTAAAAGGTATTTTACAGGTAGCATTTAACAGAACATATCTCGGTACAAATGTCTAGATGCATGTGGTATAATAGCCAAAATTAGTGTGCACATACCCAAGGATCTAAACAGAGATTGCTCATGCTTTTCCAGACTAGAATAAAAGGCAGATTTAACCTTGTTTCCTCCAGAGTGCAGTACTTCATAAAACTCTCTCATTTTCTCCTGGTTGATATCTGCTGCTCTGATCTTACAGTACGGCTCCCACTCCAGCATACCAGCTGACCGCAGCTCATCTGCTATCGGCATCACCATGATTACTTTCTGGACAAGTGTCGCCCAGTGAGCATCCACAAACCGAGCACCTGGTGGAGAGATAATAAAAGGGTAATTGGTCACAAGAAAGGAAGTCAAAACAGCAGATTTTAGACATTCAACATATACATATTTTAAACAACAAAGAGTAATTTGGACATTTAAGTCACACTTAAACTTTTCAATTCCATTGTAAATAGATCAGCTGTTCTCAACCTTTTTGACTTGAAAAATTCAAGCGCCCCCTGCATAGTATAATATATTATTAATAGAAACTGAGAGTGTTCATATTGGTAAATTAATTAACCACAATTCTTTTTTTGCAATTCTCAAAAAATCATCGGTAACACTGTACAATAAGGTTCATTAGTTAACATGAACTAATAATGAACTGCACTTATACAGCATTTATTAATCTTTGTTAATGTTAATTTCAACATTTACTAAAATCTTGTTAACATTAGTTAATGCACTGTGAACTAACATGAACAAACAATGAACAGCTGTTTTCATTAACTAACATCAACAAATGTATTATTATTAATATATTATTATTATTTAATTACTGATATATGATTGAGTATGATGAGTATTATATTAAGTATGTTATATTAATTATATTATTAATAATAATATATAATTTTAAGTCATTCTGTCTCCCCCTTGGAAGTTTGCTAAGCCCCCTAGTGGTCCCCAGTCCCCCCACATGAAAAAATACTATAGTATTTACTATAGTAAATTGTAGTATACTACACATATTATAGTATTTACAACACTATGTTAATTAATGCTACAGCATACTGTAGTATTACCTATAGTGAACTGATCAACTGTAATAAATACTGTAGTATACTTTAGTTTTTACTACAGTAAACTGTAGTGTATTGTAGTACACTACACTATACCCTATAGTTGTAGAAAACTTAGTACAGTATTGGGTAAAGTAATTTGTTTATATTACTATAGTTGTTATATTACTGCAAAAACTATAGAATTACCACAACAAATAAATGCAAGTAGCTACTTTACTATAGTATGGTTCAAAAACACTATAATTTTTACTATAGTATTTTTTTCATGTGAGCTGAAATTGACTTTTCATGAAATGTCTCACTAAAAGTGTGCCTATGATTTGCAATGGCATCCATACATTTTTATGTGTAGCAAATGAAAATTTTGGCCCAAATAATTTTTCTCTTCTTTTACTTACGCTCTGAGTCTTGGTCCATGGTGTCTCATAAGTGTCTGTGACATGTCCAGTCTACAAAAATAAAACAAAGGTAAATCTTATGGACCTAGTGTGAAAAGTTCTAGCAGTTGATGAAGGCAGCTTTTATTGACACATGGTTAAAATTACTCTATGCGCTACATGCACTTTATAGTATTAAAGTACAATAAACCCAAGTCTGGCCTTTTTAAAAAAACAAACAAAAAAAAAAACTGTACAGATACAGGAGGTGTTTGAACTTTAACCACTTGAAACGCACACAAAACGACGACGACATCACAGAGAATCTCACCTGGCTTCTCAGGGACGCGTTTTGAAGAAACCTGAACGCGTTTTTGTTACATTTTAAGTCGCTTTATTATCAACACTGCTTCTTAGATCCGAAAATCGCGTAACTGTACATTGCCTCGACATGAACTGGATATCTGAGTTCTCTGCCCCGCCTATCATATTTTCGACCCCTCCACTGGAGATAGTGGGATCGATCTGAGCTGCGTTTCCCAAAAGCATCGTAGTAGAACATTGCCACTCACGATGCTTTTAGGAAACGCTGCTCACAATATAATTCTTATTATTATTTTTGTAGCTAAATAAATAGACATGAAATTTATGATTTTTTTTTCAGGGTTGGAGCTAAACTCTGCAGGACAGCGGCACTCCTGGACCGACGTTGCCTTCTGTCCTGATAGTTCATACTTTTTTAAAAGTGAGTAAAAGGTGTTTTAGTATAATTGTACACATTAAGGTTGTGGTACACGTCTTTTTGCTATGAAATCTTTAATTATTTTCATAAACTTAAACGTAAGAAAATCTTTTATATTGTTAAATAATAAAGGAGAGCAGCTGGACTGAAGTAACTTAAGTTTACATGATTATCCATAGGCCTACAACATTTTTCAATAATTGTTGATTATCGTTGTATTGCATTTAATTATATTTTAGCCACCATAATTAAAACTACAGAGCTTTGATCATAAAACATATTTAAATGTCATCTTATTATGATATATTATTAGAAGGTACAGTGACAGCCGATATTTATATGCTTTTATACGGTTATAAAAATCGAATTCATTTACAATTTATCAGAATTTCAGTTTACGCTTTGGCCATACAAATAACATTTGCACCAAAATGCATATTTTTTGTTAATTTGGTCTCTGAATAAATTTGAGGTGTTTTCAGGTGTTTTTTTTCGAGTGTGAGCTCCATATCCACACTATATGATACTATATGGGCCATAAAAGCCTGATGTATTAGATGTGGTGGCTGTACTGAAGTGCACGATGAAGGAGATCTATTCAATATAATAATCCAAACAATAAACAGAAGCATATAGGAGGCACACTGTCATAAAACAATGCTAGACAAAGAACAGATAGAAACTGAACTAGAAACTAGAAGATGAACAAAGAAACTCAAACACGAACAACAGAGAAACAGATCAAAAAACAAACTCAAAATGTGACAGATACAAAACATAAAACACATATGCAAACTTTTTTTTAGATTTTATTTTAGATTTTGTCTAAAGGTTTAATAAAGTCTTCCATTTAAAAAAAAAAAAAAAATCATATGTCAGGCTTTATCGGGTTAAAATTAACTCCTCTGAGGTCATTTTTATTATAGTCAGTCTTAGTAACTGCAGTGAGGCGCTGCTATTCTAATCTGCACAGATAATAAGAAAGCCACAAATATGACCACTTCATTTTTTTAGTGTTTACCGTTGTACAATTATAGTATCAGATGCTTCTGGTTTCTTTTCACTTTCACTTCTTTCAGTTGTGGCCTAATGGTTAGTGAGTGCGAATGGTAACCCAAAGATTGCTGGTTCGATTCCACGATGACTGAGGTGCCCTTAAGCAAGGCACCCAACCCCCAATCGCTCCCTGGGCGCCACAACTCCAGGTGTGTATCACGGTTTGCAGTGCATGTTCACTGCTCACTACTTGGCCTTCATGTGTCACTTTCACTTTACCGATTGATTACCATATTCATAAATGGTAAATGATGGTACTTCAAGGAATACCGTGGTATTACCATGAAACATGTAAAACCAGGTTCAAACATGTTATTAAAAAAATACATGATCTCACACCATATAAATATATCCAGTTCAAAACGTCCTCGTGAATTATAAATTAAGGCAGTATGATGACGAGTCCTGTGTGAGCTGGATGGCCTCAGGTAGGACGCCCTGTGAGGTGGCCACCATCCTGATGCTGTTGCAGTGGGTCAGTTTCCTCTCGTACTGAAGCAGTTGCCTCCAGAACCCTGCGTTTGGCCGGATGAAGGGCCGCACAGCCAGAACCCGCTGATGAGCCTGAAGCAGTGAGATTCCCTCAAACCTCATGAGATACGCCATGATAAGAGACGGAGACCTGCTTCTACCGGCTGAGCAGAACACCAGCGAGCTTCCAGTGTGGTTCTGCTGGATCCGCTCAGCCACGCTGTCAAAGTGCTGGTCCAGAGGGGCGTGAGGACGGTCCTCCACTGGCACGCAAATGCATTTCACCCCCTCATACTCAGGGCAGGGATATTCAGCGCAGGCGTTCACCAGCAAAGTGACGCCTCTGTGGTCCAGCGCCGACTGATTCAGGGCCTCCACTCCACTCAAGTATAGAGTGGGAGTGATCTGAGAGATCATCGCCGTGACTGTAAGGGATAAATAATGAGGTATACAAAATGTTATAAAATATATCTCCCTCATGAGATATTATATATATAAATATTATATTACGTATTATATAATTTCTAGAACTAATCTGAAATACAGGTGCTGGTCATATAATTAGAATATCATCAAAAAGTTGATTTATTTCACTAATTCCATTCAAAAAGTGAAACTTGTATATTATATTCATTCATTACACACAGACTGATATATTTCAAATGTTTATTTATTTTAACTTTGATGATTATAACTGACAACTAAGGAAAATCCCAAATTCAGTATCTCAGAAAATTAGAATATTACTTAAGACCAATACAAAGAAAGGATTTTTAGAAATCTTGGCCAAATGAAAAGTATGAACATGAAAAGTATGAGCATGTACAGCACTCAATACTTAGTTGGGGCTCCTTTTGCCTGAATTACTGCAGCAATGCGGCGTGGCATGGAGTCGATCAGTCTGTGGCACTGCTCAGGTGTTATAAGAGCCCAGGTTGCTCTGATAGTGGCCTTCAGCTCTTCTGCATTGTTGGGTCTGGCATATCGCATCTTCCTCTTCACAGTACCCCATAGGTTTTCTATGGGGTTAAGGTCAGGCGAGTGTGCTGGCCAATTAAGAACAGGGATACCATGGTCCTTAAACCAGGTACTGGTAGCTTTGGCACTGTGTGCAGGTGCCAAGTCCTGTTAGAAAATGAAATCTGCATCTCCATAAAGTTGGTCAGCAGCAGGAAGCATGAAGTGCTCTAAATCTTCCTGGTATATGGCTGCATTGACCTTGGACCTCAGAAAACACAGTGGACCAACACCAGCAGATGACATGGCACCCCAAACCATCACTGACTGTGGAAACTTTACACTGGACCTCAAGCAACGTGGATTGTGTGCCTCTCCTCTCTTCCTCCAGACTCTGGGACCCTGATTTCCAAAGGAAATGCAAAATTGACTTTCATCAGAGAACATAACTTTGGACCACTCAGCAGCAGTCTAGTCCTTTTTGTCTTTAGCTCAGGCGAGACGCTTCTGACGCTGTCTGTTGTTCAAGAGTGGCTTGACACAAGGAATGCGACAGCTGAAACCCATGTCTTGCATACGTCTGTGCGTAGTGGTTCTTGAAGCACTGACTCCAGCTGCAGTCCACTCTTTGTGAATCTCCCCCACATTTTTGAATGGGTTTTGTTTCACAATCCTCTCCAGGGTGCGGTTATTCCTATTGCTTGTACACTTTTTTCTACCACATCTTTTCCTTCCCTTCGCCTCTCTATTAATGTGCTTGGACACAGAGCTCTGTGAACAGCCAGCCTCTTTTGCAATGAACTTTTGTGTCTTGCCCTCCTTGTGCAAGGTGTCAATGGTCGTCTTTTGGACAACTGTCAAGTCAGCAGTCTTCCCCATGATTGTGTAGCTTACAGAACAAGACTGAGAGACCATTTAAAGGCCTTTGCAGGTGTTTTGAGTTAATTAGCTGATTAGAGTGTGGCACCAGGTGTCTTCAATATTGAACCTTTTCACAATATTCTAATTTTCTGAGATACTGAATTTGGGATTTTCCTTAGTTGTCAGTTATAATCATCAAAATTAAAAGAAATAAACATTTGAAATATATCAGTCTGTGTGTAATGAATGAATATAATATACAAGTTTCACTTTTTGAATGGAATTAGTGAAATAAATCAACTTTTTGATGATATTCTAATTATATGACCAGCACCTGTACATATAAGAATATTTCTCATACAAACCACTGTGATTATTCATATGATATACACAGAAAATGTTTCTATCATGTACTCTTCCTACAAAAGAAACTGTGCAATTGACATATAACATTTTTTTTAACTACTAACTTTTGGGTTAAATTAATTAGGAATGCATCGATATTAAAATTCTGGTTATGATAGACCAATAATTATTTTCTATGATAGTTGATAAATCCTAAAATACTTAGTTTAATTAAATTAAAAATAAAACATTAAAAACTACAAACTAATAGTTTTAGACTGTAGATGCTGTAACTGTTTTTTCACAAATTTTAACTAATCTACTAATCTTTTTTTTGCAATAATATACTTTTTTTTTTTTCATTAAATATTCCAAATCTCTAAATAAATATAAGCTCATACAAAGGCATGTAATTTAAAGAATTAGAAAAGTGAAGCATGTCCCAGGACTCCAGGGAGCCACAAGGAGTGCTAGGGGATACATGAAAGTCAAGACATTAATTAAATATGCATAATAATTTTGTTTACATTGCAATTAACCAATCTTTATTGGTAATCTTTAATATTTGTCTGGTTAGAAATCATAAAAGAAAACAAATATGTTTAAAGCTTTGTTTAAAAAAAAAAAATGTTGTAATCTCTAATCAGAAAATGTTAATCAGATACGCTGTCAATTTATTAAAAGGTACTATTTCCACATAATATTTGATGCATTTGCTTTAGTTACAACAACAATATAAAGCCAATTATTTAATTTTGGAAACAATTATATGACTTTTTTTTTCACAGTATAAATATTAACACTGCATAAATGGGGTTTTATAAAATATTTAGTTGCCTTTATATTTTAAGAAGGTGGTCCCTCACAAGGGGGTCATAATATCTGAATACTCCTTAGCATTAAAAAAAGTACATAGGCCTACTATAGCATGCCACATTTAAGGACACTGCTGTGTCAGTACTGTAAAATAGCCAGCAAGCATTTATTGATGTGCGTAAGTGACAGCAGATAACTTTAACCATGGAAAAACGTAGTTTACCTCAGAGCTTCGAGGACTATGATTGCAATTCCACTCGGTCTTTCATTTGGCTTTGGAGTATGTTTGTCTATTGGGGATCAACACAGGCAGCTTTATTTTGCTGCAGCATTATAAACAGAACAGAGGCACAGGCACGCAACAATATCAATAAAACCAAAAACGATTTTAGTACAGGAGTTTCGTAGCCTCACGACGCCTGGTATTGCTACCATAGAAATATTTCCCATAGGATAATACTGTGCATGATCTTCGCCATTACTTGCCACCACGGTGCTTGTTGACGGACCTTAGCGCAGGAACGCCCCCAGTGGACATATAGTTAAAAACTTAAAGGGATAGTTCATCCAAATAACACAGCAATCACCATTTACTCACCCAGTCTCTCCAAACCTTGGTGATTTTTTTATTTTTTTGGTAAAAAATATATTTCTACTGTTATGCTCCGAAAAGGAAAGAGCAACTTAATCTTTTTTTTTTAAAGCAATGTTTTTTCCCTTTTTTTTTAACGTTTGGGTTAGCCCAAACTGGTTTAACACAAGAAACTCAAAATCAAAAGATTTTGTCAATTTCACTTACACTGCCAGGGAAAGTGACAATGAAACGGTTTATGCAATGCAAAGGTCAACAAGTTTTTACTGAGCACTCATGAAAAAAAAAAAAAAAAAGAGCAAGATTTAATGCTCCGTGCATGTTTAATTATATATAGTGAGCTGCTTTTATATTAAGTGAAAGGATAAAATAATTGGTAAAAAATAATATGACTGGAAAGAAACAAGATTTTCATTGTCATTTACACAATGAGTGCAATACATTTTTTCACAGGCTTAAAGGGATAGTTTACTCAAATGAAAAATTCTGTCATCATTTACTCAGCCTCAGGTTGTTCCAAACCTGTATACATTTCTTTGTACTGCTAAACGCAAACGAAGATATTTTGAGGAAAGTTTGTAACCAGGCCGCTTTGGGCCACCATTGACTTCCATAGTATTTTTTTTTTCTTCTTCTTCTATGGAAGTCAATGGTGGCCCAAAGTGGCCTGGTTATAAACTTTCTTCAAAACATCATCTTTTGCGTTTAGCAGTACAAAGAAATGTATACAGGTTTGGAACAACCTGAGGCTGAGTAAATGATGACAGAATTTTTCGTTTGAGTGAACTATCCCTTTCAGCCTGTGAAAAAATGTATCGCACTCATTGTGTAAATTTTCATTTTTGGGTGAACTATCCCTTTAATAACACAGGTAACAAAAAAGGAGAAAGGAACTTCATTTTTCAGAATATTGATTTAATCACACATACATGTCATGCAGTCCATCCAGAAAAAAAGTGTCATCAGTAATTTCATCCCCTCTTACTCTTTCCCCTTCAACCAGAATCTTCCAAAAACACCTTGTACTGTTGGAATGATCCAGTGCCTTTGTCCATTGGTGGAACTCTCTGTCAATCAATCATGGAGTTACTATTACACAGTAATAAAAAATTAGCTATTTATTTGAAGTTTTCATTAAATGTGTGGCATTCCCCATGAACATCAATTAATTATCCTTCATGCACTGAAAAGGGGAGAATTTAGGGCTAATAACACAACTGCGCTCTTAATGGTCCTTGTGACGTCGCTTAGAGGTATAAAACACCCAGAAAGCAATAATGATACTGAAGGTTGTCATGTCCTGTAATTCACAATTCATAAGCTTTCTTTTTACAATATCAGGAGTGTAAAGTCTAAACAAAAACATTTAAGGCTAGCTTGAATGATAATGATCCAAATTCCTTCCACATACTTATAAAGAGATAGAGTTCAAAATAAGTAACCCATTTCTGCAATGTCCTCTTGTAGATAAAAGTTAAGGTTTGAAACAAACGAGCCCATACCATCTTTCTGCTAAACTGATTGGTTGATCAGTAACAGTGGCAGAGCAAACAAACAATGATGTCACACGAGGACTTCTATAGACATTAACTGACCACAACATTCAAATCCAAAACATTAAAATACATAGTTATGTATTGAGGATACAGGCAGAAAAAGTATGAATAATACACAGAGTAATGTTAAATATAGACATTAATAACTCTTCAAATAAGAATTTTCATATGTGTGAAAAGCAGGACAGGACAACCTTCATTTGTTTTGTTAAAAAAACAACACCAAAGGCAAACATTTGCCTTTGCAACCGCATATTTAAATTGAGATGCTTACAGCATTAGCCTGCTGTGTAAGTCTACAATCCTCTCCACCTTCCCCTTTAGAACCATTAGTTACTACAGAAAGTAAAAACCATGCCGTTTCAGATCTGAATCTGTACTTTCACACAGGAATATCAGAGTTTGTAGTGATACAGGTGATCTGCTGACGAGCACGCTTGCATATTCTCTATTCGGGTATTTTTCTATTCAAGCTTGCTGCAGTCTAGACACTTGACCCGTATAAAGTGAAGCCAGGAGCGAGGTCTTTCGCACAGTTATCAGGCAGTAGTTTTAACAGAGGTTACAGGTGTGCAGAGAGCAGCTGAGGCCTGCGGATGTTTGGACAGATTACAGCTGATAGCACAGGCTTCTGGGCCGTGGTCAATTGTTCACTTTGCTTACGTTTATTTCTTGATTTCCTTTTTATATCATGTTTAGTGCATGTGTGAGTGCAATATTCATAAAATAATTTGCTTTGGAGTCGAAAAAAAACAACAACAATGGGGAGTGGAACTGTACAGCCATGAATATTTCGATTGGGACGTCCTCCCATGTGCACCTGCAGGAGGGATTATGTTAATGGAATGACATTTCCATGAAGACTTCTTGCATTCTTGCAGCTTCGGTAGTGAGGGAAAAAACTCGTCTTCAGCTAAAAAGAGACAAGAAAGAAGGCAGTGAGAAAGCTGGATGCAATATTTTTTTATACTCCAAAATCCCTCTGTGCCTATGAGGCCATCTACACTGTACTTTATTTTACTGTTAAAAGGTACACTGTAACTTTTTGTTCAAAAGTTCAAAATTAACAAAATTTAAATGCATCATCAATCCTTCTTCTAAAACATGTTTTTGTCTGATTCACTATGGTAAGCCTATTATAAGTGTTTATATTTTTTAGACGTGTCAGGACGGTTTTCAAGGGAATTTGCATACAATTTCTCGTCATATCCGTAAATAGAGAAAAGTTGCTCTGGCTACTTTGATCCATGTATGATGTGGCAGTGCATAGATTGGTTCTCACAACTAACAAGAAAGATTGACATGGAGTGCGCTAAATCTCCAACCTCACACGTTTATAAAAAAAAAAAAAAAAAAAAAAGGGAGTCTGCTTGGAAAAAGAGAATGTGACAGAGCTTGTAATAAAACAAGAATCAACATTGGCTTGGCCAAAGTCTCTTTCAAGGAAAGTCTGTTCATTTTGCAGCCATATTTGACCAAGTCCTATCTACCTGAATGGGGTAATCTTGATATCTCAAAAACTGCTTGCCAAACTCACAATTACATAACATTTCAAATCAGCATCAAAGTCTGACAAGTTACATAGTGTACCTTCAAAATTAGTAAATGCACTGTAAACAAACATGAAAAACTGTAGTGTTATCAACTAACATTAACAAACATGAATTAAATGCTGTAAAAATTATATTAATCAAATATGGTATTGTAGTGTATTGGCAAAAGTAAAAGTGAAAAAAAACACTGAAGTTTTTCCTCTCTCTCTTTTTTTATTTTCAAATAACCATTATCTGGAGAACCATTAACATCACTGGCTGCGGCAGGATAATGTCATCACCGGATAAAGTTTACAAAACTACATCCAAGTCTGGCTATACTGATACAAAAAAAAGATAAATTAAGATTAGAAATTAATTATTTTTTTTAATTAATTGTTTATTATTATTATTATTATTATTATTAATAAATATAGTTATTATTGTAATTATATTTATATAATACATAATCTATTGTTTTAGTTTTTTAATTATAATTATTGTTAGACATTATTCTTAAGTGAATTAAACTGTCAAAATATGTTCCAAAACCTGCCTGTTACAACAGAGGTGGGTCAGAAAAGCATCATATAAAATGACAGCAAATGTGCTGCCATTATGGTCTTCCTACAAACAAAAGCCACAGATTCTCTCTTAAAAACTGTACGAACCTCTTCTCTTGTTTAGCGCCACCTCCTCTGATAGGCATAGGTTGGCTGTTCTGGTAGAGGACGCCACCCCCTCCACGCAGCACATTGGGGTGTGTGGGAGAAGCTACAGGTTGCTGTCCAGGCCTGATGGGTTTAGCTACAACCAAAGAATAGAGGCAAATCGTGAAATAAAACATCACAGTTACTAAAATTCACTTTTTCATTTTTATAAGCCCAAATTACAGACACCAGACGTTATTTTATTTTTAAGGTAAATTGTGTGTGCAGTCACCTATCTGTGCGGAGTGTCCTCTACGGGCCATGTTTTTGGCTCTCACGGCCTCTTTAATGCGGTCCACCTCCTGTTGGTAGCGCTTGCGATCACGGGCTGCATTCTCTTTGGCCTCTTTGAGTGCTGACTCCAGAGCCTTCACACGCTCTGCCGTCGCCCGCAGACGCTTCTCCAGTTTAGGAAGCTCACAACGCAGGTCAGCATTATCACGCACCAGCTAAAGAATAAAGACTCTTTGTAATTCTTTGTCATCATTTAGTAAATTATGTATGTTGTTTTGAATGCACAATTGACTATATAGAGTAAGAGAATTAAAATTAGATATACAGATGATGGAGGAGGAAAAAAAAAAAAGAAAAAAAGCAAATCTTTAAGTAAGAGTTTATACATTTCAACCTGTGTGAATCACATTAAGGGGAACTTCCTGGTTTGGATTTACCTGTTTGTGGACCTTGGTGAGTTGTTCTAGATTGTTCTCCAGGAAAGAGATCTTCTGCTTCTGAGCAGCACTGCCGCCAGTTTCATCAGAGTCCATTTCTGCACTCTACACATGGACACACAATAAACAAAAACCTTTCTATTAAACAGCCACCAAGTCATCTGCTGAGTTGAGAAAACTCAATATATGGATTTACACTGACCCAAATGGCAGAATTAAGTTTACTTTCAAAAAGATAGACACAGCAGACATGAAAACTAATGGATGACGTCAGATAGATCCACTCCCACCTTTTTAACACGAGTAGCCAGATCTTGAACAAACAATTTCCTGAGGTTGTGCAGAGTCTGCAGCTCCTTGGCCTTAAATAGGTGAAAAACAGCAATATTTAAATGTACACACTACATGATGTGAATAAAACTGTCATCTGTTTTCTCCCTCTAGAGCTGAAATGTGGAATAGTACTCACCACAGTCTCCTCCAAGCCTTTCAGATCCTGTCTGGCCTGTTCCCTGCGGTCCTGCATCAAACTGTAATGCACACAAAACCATTAAAACAGCTGATCACTAAAGACATGCAATTCATGCACACCTCTAATTTAATATACACTTAATATAAATACACTCTGCAAGTGTATTTAAGCTTTGTGCAATATTCCGGCTCAGCTCTTCAGATGTACAACAGAAACAAGGAAAATTTGGCTCATATACAAGGTTTTATCAGCTCGTCCTCTACAATGAGGAAGATGAACAGAACTGACTGCGTTACATACGTGAGCTCATGTAGTTTGCGGCTCTTCTCCTGGTCAGTGGATTTGAGTTTTTCATGTTCCACCCTCAAACGCTCCTGTTCCAGCATGATCTTCTGATTCAGACTAGAGAGAGAATGAGAATTTATTAGCTACTGCTGTATTATTATCAGGGCTTGACAATAACTTTTTGACATTACTTTTTTTGCTCACCAGCCACTGTGGCTAGTGGTTTTCCAAAGTTACTAGCCACTTGGCATATTCACTAGCCACAATTTTGACATCGATACCATGGGAAAAACTGCCATAATTTGGCAGCAGGTAAATTAGGCTGCTGTCATTTTAAGACCTGATGCATGGATCCATTATACTGTTACACATGTGTTTTCTTTCTCAACTGTTTATGTTCACTTAAAACATAACTGACTGTTTACGTGAATACCAGCATTTTGACAATATTTTGTGTGTATTTGACTGTTTAAGTGCAATAAGCAGCGAAAAAGAACTCGATTGAGTACCGAGAGGAAGATTTATGTGCATGCACTTTGGGTGTGAGCACAAAAACTGTGGGAATGAGTAAAATTATGCGCAATACTTGCAATCCCACAGCGGAATTCAAACACTGTAACACCAACATTATTCATCCGGAAAAAATGTTTGTGTTTCTGGGTTTGTGTGTCAACTCACTGTCAGAGAGATGAAAGAGTGAGAAAGCACAGCTGGTATCGTGTATCTATTCTGGGGAAAATGAGTATTGGAAGCGTTTCAGATATTTCAGTATCGATAAAAATATATTTTTGACTACACAACATTGCACTTAGTTTATTTCAGATACCTTCAACCTGCCAAAATGGCTAGTAGGAGTGACTGTACCATGCCAGTGCTGAAATCCACCATCATTTGGCAGATTGGCGGGTGTTAATGTTAAGCCCTGAATATTATTATTACTGCAAAACAGTGTTTTGAATTCACCCATCACTAGATATTGTTGAATAAAGTCGCTATTTTGTTATTTTTGGCGCACAAAAAGTATTCTCGTCGCTTTATAATATTAAAGTTGAACCACTGTAGTCACATGAACTGTTTTAAATGTTTTTAGTAGCTTTCTGGGCATTGAAAAAGGGAGTGTTATTGCTGGCGATGCAGGCCTTACTGAACCATCGGATTTTATCAAAAATAACTTAATTTTGTGTTCTTACGGGTGTGGAATGACATGAGGGTGAGTAATTAATGACAGAATTTTCATTTTTGGGTGAGCTAACCCTTTAACTTTGATGTGATGCAATAGATTAGTTCTGACGGTATCATAAATCTGGATATCAGTCAGTACATTTACATGCACTTTAAAAGTTCAATTTTGGACTGAAATTGCTTTATTTTGACTGAATCGTGTGCATCGTACTCTTGTAGATCAGTGATGAGTTTCTCTTTGGTTTCCAGCTCGTCTCTCAGGCTGCTGATCTGTTTCTGATGGGCCTCCCTGTGACTCTGGATCTGCTTCTCAACCGCCTCCTAAACACACAAAAACACTCGGATTAAAATAAAAATAAACATCCAAACTGAACAAGCCCATTTGTATGTGTGCGTACACATTTCTTACCTTCACCTCATTGGCACTCTGAATCTCGCTCTCTTTCTCCATTGCATGAACTTTCTCTGTTGCCACAAACACAAAACATTAGAAGCACAGAAAATTACAGCCAGTTTTGAAAAGCACATGTATATGTATAATCATTATCTGTATAAGTCTTTGTATACCCTGTGCGCTGATTTTGACCAGCTCCTCATTAAGGGAGTCCACATTCTCTTCCAGCTGTCTCTTCTTCTGCTCTACGTTCTGCAGATACTCTGTCAGAGATTTAATTTTCGCCTCATGCTGCAAAACAAACATCTATTTGTTAATATAAAGTGTTTATTTCTTCATATCTTTATTGTTTAGTAGATTATAGTCCAAAGGTTTGCCATATAAGAAATAAGTGAGTTTTAGTAGGCAGTACCCAGCAGAGGAGCGTGAAACCGTACCTGAGAGATGCGTAACTGGCATGCTGCAAGCTCCTTCTCCGTTTCATCCGCCTTCTTGTTGCTCTCAGACTGTGTGTTTTCCAACTGCTTGCAACGTTTGACCATAGATTTGACTTCTGACTTCATCTTACTGATATAGAGTCTGGCTACAGTGAACTCTTCATCTATAAGACCACTGCCTTCATGCTGCTGCAAAGACAGAAAGATTCCTCAATATTGTTCTGCTTTGACTGTTTAAAGTCCAGTTTAGTCCAAAAATCAACTAATTATAGTTGATTTTAGTTAATTATAAAGCTACTAAAAGTGCTAAATAATAAGCTATTAAAGGTGAAGTGTATAATTCTTTGTTAAAATCTATAAACATGACATAATATTTGGATAGGCACTTTATAAATACAGATACCTGGTTACAATACAATAAGCCATTCATAAGTTAACCCAAAAAGTGTAAACACTGTGGTGAAGCCATTAAAGTGCCCTTATTATGCTTTTTCAGATATTACCTTTCATGTAGTGCAGTGTTACTCATTGCGCGGCCTGCGAGCATCCTGCGGCTTGCCAAGCTTAAATTTGTGGCTCGCATGGCAGTAAATAATACGTGAAAATGAGCTCTCTATGAGAGCGTGCTGAAGCTCCATTTTTTAACACAGATTTACGTTGGAAATTTGTGGGGCGCTGTAGAGCTAGGGAGGACTCCACACACCCTCCGAGACCGGCTGCCTGCTTAGTATCATGAATACATGCCTACTGAATCCATGCGCTACATTTTAGCACATCCTGCTCACTTTACGACTTAAAAATAGTCTAGAATCCGAAAAAAAAAAAATCACAACCATGAACACTATAAAGAGGAAACGGAGAAACCGCCTCATCAATGAACATCTGGCATGCCTCACAAGGATTGCAAAAAACAAACTACAAATACAACATGAAAAATGCTTCCGCTCATCCCATCATTAGGGTAATCTTGCTTTTTGTCATTAAGGGAAGTCGTCTCGTCTCAATTACAAATTTGTCTGGTAAATGATAAAGAATTTTTTCCCCCACCTTTTGTATTTATTGCATTGCATACTGTATGTTTAGGGATGACAGACTGAAAAGCAGATTTGCCATTTATGAACAAAATACTATAGTAATTTATAGTAAATACTATAGTGTTTTTGAACCATACTATAGTAAAGTACTTGAATTAATTTGTTGTGGTATTTCTATAGTTGCTGTGGTAATATAACAACTATAGTAACTATAGTAAATTACTTTACCCAATACTGTACTAAGTTTTCTACAACTATAGGGTACTATATTATACTACAATACACTACAGTTTACTGTAGTAAAAACTAAATTATCCTACAGTACTTATTAGTTTATTTATTACAGTTTATTGGTTCACTATAGTTAATACTACAGTATGCTGTAGCATTCATTAAAGTGTTGTAAATACTATAATATGTACAGTATACTATAGTAAATTGTAGTATGATTCAAAAACACTACAGTATTTACTATATAAATTACTATAGTATTTTTTCATGTACTGGATGTAACTTTTGATACTTTGCGGTAAAAGTGGCTCTTCTAGTGACTTTGACCTATGTGGCTCTCATGAAAAAAAATAGTGAAGACCACTGATGTAGTGAGCAATATAGACGTTTGTGAATGTAAAAGGTCTGCAAAGTTTCAGAGATCAAAGTGCTCAATAAATGGAGTTATTGGCTCCCAAAAGAAAGAATCGATCATGAACTGCCTTAAACAAGCTGGCAGTAATTTCAGTTACATGCCCTTGGATGCATGTAAACGTATTGTAGGAAATCTCCAAAACATAATTAGGAACCTTTAACATAGCCTAATAAAGACACTTTATATTTATATTTCTGTTTAAGCATTAAAAACACAGCAACATTGGTTCAACCACTGGTATGAGTTTTGGACGGGTCTATCTGTCTATCTGACCAATAATAGATGGGGGAGTGTTTAAAATTTTGTTTGGCGATTCTACTTTGGCACAACTTACACACTTCACCTTTACCTTAAAAAAAAAAAACATTTATGTGTGTCATTTACCTTGATGTCATTGTTGCCCACAGCAATGCCAATCTCAGTCAAATCTTTGAGCAGTGATGACATCATCTCAGTTACCCTCTTCTTCTGGTGATTTGCCATTTCCTTCAGTTTCTGCAGTTCTGAGTCTATAGATGCCAGGGTGCTCTGAGACAGAGTGTTTTAAAGTCAAGTTTAGTGTCATTCTTCTCACAGCAGGCTGAGCGCAAGCAAAAGACTGATATATAATTAGTCCTTCTGGCACTTACAGATTTCTGACTAAGTTCCTCACTGAGCGCTTCAAACTCCTTGGTTTTGTCCTCAACCTCCTGACTCTTCTGATCATAATTGACAGCAAGCTCCTCTAGGGCCTGCAGCACCTCCTTCACCTCCTCTTTAGACGCATCGTTTTCCAGCTGCAGACGAGTCAGCTCTGCCTGCAGGTTATCATGGTCTCTCCGTGACGAGGCCAGCAGCTGCAACACACAAGAAAAAACATATGCGAGCATGAACATACAGAGTTTACCTACTAATTGTCATTTACAACAGTTTCATATGTGCACATGAGATCTCACTAACCTCCTCTTGGTCCAACATCTGCTGCTTGAGCTTCTCCACCAGCTGAGACTGCTGATTAATCTCTTCATCCTGGAGAGAGATAAGATGGTACTCAGGAAAAAAAACAAGCTCTCATTCAAGTTGAATGTGATTGTGATAAGGAAAGTCAAACATCTTCTTTATGATAATTGGCCATGGTTCTTTAACTATGAGTAGTGCCTATGACTGTTTTAAGGAAATTTTGTAGATTCAGGATGCTTTCACACTAGGTTTTGATTGCCTGATCTGAATCAGAGTTCGATTGCTAACCCCTTTTCCCTGCTCAATTGTGTTCACATATCATTTGTGTTTAGCCTCATTCAGAATGTCAGCACAAATCCATCTTTTGTGCATATCTGATTGAAATCCAATCAGATTTTTAAAATAAATAAATAAATAAATAAAACTCACATGAAATCCGTTTTGAGCTACATTCATGTGGTTTGAAATCCTTTTCAAATCGCATTTCTGGAAATCCGTTTCAGTCCGACCCCTCGGATCAGATTGCGCATGGTTTATGTAACTTTCTCACGCCATGAAAAAAGAAAGCATGTAATGGAAATATACTGAAAGTTGCTGCAGAAATAAAGTTTTGTTGTTGCAAATGCCAGTCGAGTAGAAAATTACAATAGCCTATAAATGGAGACATTTCTGCCGCTCCCTTAGAAGATGTAGAAGTCCAGCGTGGCCGCTACATATTGTCATGTTGTAAATAAGACAGAACATCTCTATTGCAAGCCCCTCCAAATTGATGTTGTTGGTTTTTGGCATATGCCCACCAACGCAATGTCATTGCCATAGAAACCGATGAAGATATTCCAGAAAACTACGGAGCACCATGGGACACACAACTCTGATATGAACAGTTGCGATACTCAGGGTGGACAGTCAATAATTTAGATCAGATTCCAATTGGATAGACAAATATTTGGATTTGGACTGAAAGCGTGAACATAGCCTTTGTGTCATCAAAGCAGCAGCTGTTCACCCCTGCTGCTTGGTACAGACAATGCAGGAGAAGTTGGCAAAATGCATAGTGTTGCTCACCACACTTTTATATTCTGGTTTTGGAAACAAAATGTTCAAAAACATCAGCACATAATGGCACTTGTGTCTATCTGCCGTGAATGTACTGCAAACATTCTAAAGAACACGGAAGACCATTTCTGCTGAAGGTGAACAAAAATGAGAAATACATTCTTCTCTGCTTGCAGTATGCTTGTCAGGAAAGTGAGTGAGAACTGAGAACACACACAAACAGTTTTATCAAATCATACTCCATCAGTAGCAGTTTACTTCTGTGATTTTGTACAATAGCGTTCATATTAGCAGCAAACCGCACCAGAGTTCACATGAACTGTACACCCCAGACTACCCTTTTTAGGCAGACTCAGTTCACGTGTACTCACCTGGGTTAGGAAAACAGCGTTCAAATCATTCAAGTGAACCAAACTGATGTCAGTTGCACCCGGGTGCGCACCAAAAGTGCTAGTGTGAAAGCACCCTCTTACAACAATCTTTAGAAATGTGATAGAAATTGGTTTCATTTTTATGTTGCATGTCTGTACCTTGTCATCAAGTTGCTCATACAGTTTGGTGAGTTCAACCTCACATTTCTCCTTCTCAGCATCGGTGAGTCGGGTCCCGAGCATCCCTGGAACAGGCGGCATGCTTGGTGTGGATGCAAATTTATCGTTATTAATTGTGTTATCCAGTGCCAACACCTCAGCATTAACCTTCTCCTTATCGTACTGCTCCTCTGCAGGTACCGTTTCACCTGCAGGAAACACAGAGAGAACGTTGAAAGAAATGCAGATGTGCACTTTCAAAACTTCAAACCTAAATATAATATTTTAAGAATATCAATCATTTAAGATTCAAAAATGCCAAATAGAAGCATTTCACAAGTGGTTTTAGACTGAATGTCACTGCATAATAAACAAGAAACAAGAAATAACAAATGTAAATTGTAAATTCACAAATGTAAAATAATATAAAATAAATATAAAAACAAATGGCCATCTGACCATTTCTCCAGCGGTTAAGTTCATTCTCCAGCCATGTGATGGTGTTTCGGAGGCTCTTGTTCCGTTCTTTCTCTCTCTCATATTTCTTTTTCCATTGCTCTGCTGTCAGCTCCACATTCAAACACACTGTGTTCTTAATAGTCTTGGCTCTGCAAACACACAAACACAATCACAGCTGTAAAGCTCTGGTGTTTTTTTCATCACACCATTGTTTGCATAAATACATAGAGCTGTATTTATTCTTGCATAAATGCATAAAGTGATAAAGTTGAACAAGTATGAATGCATCTCCTCACCTCTGTCCAAACATAAGAGTGGACTTGGTCTCAGCCTCATTGTACGAGGAAGGAGAACAGCAGATGACGATAGTTGTCCTGCAGTTCCCACCCAGAGAATCCTGCAAGATCCTTGTCATTTTACTGTCTCTGTATGGTACATATGTCTGAAAAAGAAAGAGAGATTCAGGATAGAATTACATCAACAGATTTACACAAAGGCATTCCCAGAAGACAATTTTCAAAATTGCACTCTTTATTGTTTTAAAGAAATGGTTTAAATGTAAATGACAATTATGATCAACTTATATAAATTAAGATGTTTAATATTCCAATGTGTATAATAATATGTATTTAAATGTAAATGTATGTTCCAGATTGATTCTGCCATCTGAATTGATATCAGATTTTGTCTATGATAATAAATGTTCTGTTTATAACAGGTAAAATGCATTGCCCTCCAAGTAGCTTCAATGTAGAATGTGGACGACAACCAATGCCACATCTGTGACACTTCACGACATCCTGACAGAAAGACTTGCATGTTTAATTTTTTTTGGTCCTGCACGACAGGTTCCATCACATCTGTGGAGTTGACCAATAGGAGCACAGCAGCTCTTCCGTACACAGCTTTCAAACATGGCGAAACGAAAGAGCTGATGGTATTGGTGCTGCTAGTTGGAATTATGCTATGAAGGAACCCGCCGCTTCGGTAGCCGTTGTTTGTTTACACACTTGTTTCCAGAAGTAAGTCATTAGTTCCGCATAATTGATGACATCACGCACACAAGCGATGATTGGTCGGGAAGCAACATGTAGTCTTACATGTTTCTTGTACACGACACAAGAATTTAGGATTCAAAATCGCATAATCTGACACAGTGACTATCATAACAGACAAAAAAATGTGGGTTTCCCACCGGAAGACTGACTACGCCCACATCGACAAACAGCACCGGGACAAAACAAGACGACAAGTGCAGTGTAGGTGCATGAAATGACCGGGAAATAGATATGGAATGGATGGCTGGAGGAGAGTGGAGAAATGGGAGAATGTCCATGTGCACCCGCTACTACGATAGCAGCAACGGCCGGGAGGAACGATACCGAGGATGAATGAGGTAAGTAGACAGGGGTGTGTGTGTATGTGTGTGTGTGTGTGCGCGTGCGTGCAGGCCAGTGCTGCTTCCCCAGCGGTGGCAGCTAATGTGACTTTATCACAGTCATTATCAATGGGACAGACTGAATGTAGCTTAACTACAATTAATTATTAGCAGCTGGGTGTGTCAGCTACAGCTTCAATGTAGCTTCTCTAATATTGCCCAGACTAAAATAAGGCCTTGCAATACCAAGAATTAAGCACAGAAAAGAGTTTGCTCAAATCAGCTGGTCCTGAGCTTGACAGCTTTAAACTGTCCAGCCTATGAAGAGAACACAAGGACTGCTGTGTACTAACAGCACTGTACAGCTGTGCTGCCCATCATGTGAGGAACAGTATGTTTCCAGCCTGGTCTGGTCTCCTTCACAACAAATCTTCACTTTCAGTAGCATTCTTTGTTTTATTTGTTCTTTAATTCTTTGTTAGATTTGTTAAAATAAATTTGTGATCACTTAAAAGATGCTTTTATCAAAAAAGTTGACTAACAAGGACAATCCCTACGGAGCAATGTGAGAACTACACCACACCCCAAATAAAATTAATGACATTATTTTGTATTACTTAACATTATTTTCTTTTGCATTGGCCTTTCCCTTGGCCATACTGGTAAAGATCAGAAAACTGAATTGAATCTCTGAACTCATACAAGCTAGAGTAGCTCACTGCTACAAAAGCCAAACACTAGAAACAAAGAGTGTACAGAACTGATCTAGCCTGTGAGCATGTGTGCGTGAGTATGTGACTCACCGAGCCCTCGGCTAAGGCTGATATCACGTTGCCTAGAGACGACAGAGACTTGTTGATGTTTTTGGCTTCATCCAGTACAGCGCCTTCAGCTCCTGTTTTACTGACCTGTGAGAGAAGGCGAGAGTTCAACACACTCAGCTCATGTTTTCCTGAACTACAAGACTAAAGTTTAACACCCACCCACCTTCTCACTGCCTGCCAAGTCGACCAGGTAGAGTTTCCCACTGAGCTTTTGTTCTGTCTGTGTGTTCTCCTGCTTCACATTGATCAGGAAGATACTGTGACTCCTGGAGCTATGCTCATTCATGTCTGAGACACACACATAGACATTATTACAACTAAAATCACACATCACACTGTCTGTTTAAAAGCCCAAATGGTCAAGTGTAGGAAACAGATGTTACAGTTTCTGTTACAGTTTAGTGTCTTGTTCATGGATGGATACTTGTATTTTATTCTCTTTATTGAATATATTCTGTTTTGTGTCTGTGTATTCATACTTGTCACAGCTACATGTCTGTTGGATTTGCCCTCGTCAATAGTGTCCATCACTTCATCTGGACTGCAAACAAATCGCTCAGTGCAACCCTAAAACCAGGAAGACACAAAATTATAACAAACAACTTATATTCTCTAAAGATCAGTAGCATTTATCACTTTGTGTTAAGACTTTAATGGGACACTGGTACCAGGTTTTCAGGAACTCACCTTGACATAAGGAACCCTGTTTTTGTCTTCATGTACAGATAAATTAGTCTTTGAAACTACAAGACAAAGAGAGCGAAACGTATTATAGCACAATGAAAGCATCTTTATAATTATCCTACCTTCGAATTTTAGATCATGTTTAGATCAAGTGGTTGGTAGATGTGAGGCTTAAAACCACTTCCACACTCACCATCCAATAGGTCCCGAATCTTATCCAGATAAATCTCAAAATATGACACCTGCCAAAGTAAAAACATACCATCAAAAGAACAGATACAACATGAAATGATGCAACAAGCGTTCAATGAAAGAGAAGAAAGAGTAAATGATAGATTTGGTTGCAAGGTAATAACTTACTTTAATGTGGAACTCCAGATTTTCATCCATAGAGTAAATGTAGTTAAAGATGTCTTGCACTATTCTGGGAATAATTCCCATTGCATCTGTGTCATGAAGATTTCCCTAGAGAACAACCACAATACATCAGTCACAAAAGTAGAATAAAACAAGCTTTTCTTCACAACACTACTTGTCTAAAACAGCCTGTTTGCTCCACTGTTTTGTTCAGATCTATAATTCTATTCTAAAAGTTTGGGGTCAACAAGATTTCTTTATGTTTTTGAAAGAAGAGTCTTATGTTCTGCATTTATATGATCAAAAAGAGACAAAAAAAAAAAAAAAAAAAAAAAGAACAATTGTGAAATATTATTGCAATTTAAAAGAGCTGTTTTCTATTTTTTAGTTTTTGCTGTAATGGCAAAGCTGAATTTTTAGCAGTCATTACTCCAGCCTTCACTATTACATGATCCTTCATAAATCATTCTAAATGCTTGCTTTGATAAACAAAGTTTGAACAGCATTTATTTAAAATAGAAATCTTTTGTGAGATTCAAAGGTAATTACTGTCATTTTTAATCAATCCGTGGTGAATACAAGTACCAATATCCATTTAAAAAAAAATTGTACAAGCCTTTTTATAACGGTATAGTATATACTGAACACCTTATACCTCCATCAGGTTGAAGGTTTTCACTTACATTGATTTTCACTGTAAAGCAGCTTTGAAGCAATTTGTATTATGCAAATTGCCATATAAATAAACTGAACCTGATTATGAATAAAGTCACTTCACTGCTATCAAACAAGCCTAAACATAAAGGTGCATTTGACCATGAACCTAAAAAATGTTCCACAAATAAGATTTGTGAAAAATAATATGAGTATGTGAAAGTGATTTTTCATTTACACTGCAGCTGAAATATTTCCAAATTTCTTGCTCACCTCCATTGTGTGCGTTTTGCCTGATGACGTCTGACCATAGGCGAAAATGGTTCCGTTATATCCACCAAGTACATCTGTGGGAATACATTCATGAGTAAACCTCATTGCATGTTCTGCTTTTTGCTTTGATTCAAAGGTCTGTCAAGGGACATTTTGCTTTTACCTTTGACAATTTGTTGAGCGCAGGCCGTGTACACTTGCTCCTGAGTCGTGTTGGACTGGAAAACTCTGTCAAACACATACGGCTTACCCTGTAGAGATGAGAAGAACAAATATAAAATTAAATGCACTTAGAAAAATTTAGGACCAAGTACCATTAGACCATTGAAAAAATTTTTAGGTTTTCAAGAGTTTACTGTCACAAAACATGCAACAGACTGAATTGACACAATACAGAGTTCAACTGCTTGAATTGATCAGCTGAGAAACAAAGGAATGAAAAAACATATGGCTTTTCTCATCAAATATTTAATTGTACGATTAATTAAAAACTCCAGCATTAAAGGGTTAGTTCACACAAAAATAAAAATTCTGTCATCAATTACTCACCCTCATGTCGTTCCAAACCTGTAAGACTTTCGTTCATCTTCGGAACACAAATTAAGATATTTATGATGAAATCTGAGAGCTTTCTGTCCCTCCATTGACAGTCCACAGAATTTTTTTTACCACTTTAATGCTTCAAAAAGTTAGTAAAGAGATCATAAATAATCCATATGAATTAAGCGGTTTAGTCCAAATTTTCTGAAGAGACACAATCACTTTATATGATGAACAGATTGAATTTAGGCTTTTATTCACATATAAACATTCATCAACTCACACATCAGTAGTGGTAAACAGAAGCTCAAGCATGCTTGCTTAATGTGCGAGAACGTATGAGGTTCATTCTCGTGTGTTAAGCAGCATGTTTGAGCTTCCGCAAGAGGTTTGTTCTTGCGCGTAAAGAAGGTTCGGTTCATGCTTCTGTTCATGTTTGCTGATCAATGTTTATATGTGAATAAAAGCGTTAATTATATCTGTTCATCATATAAAGCGATCGAGTCTCTTCAGAAAATTTGGACTAAACCTCTCAATTTATATGGATTAGCCTAGTTTTACAATCTCTTTATGAACCTTTTTCAAAGTTTTAGTTGCGTAGCTGTCTATGGAGGGACAGAAAGCGCTCAGATTTCATCAAAAAGATCTTCATTTGTTTTCCGAAGATGAATGAAAGTCTTACAGGTTTGGAAAGACATGAGGGTGAGTAATTAATGACAGAATTTTAATTTTTGGGTGAACTAACCCTTTAAAGTAAATAACATATGCGGCTGTATCAAACGTCTCAAAGGAACGTAGTACTAATCAGGTGATAAAGCTATTCATTTACTGGCTTCGAGTTCTGTGCCATAACGCAGCACTACTATAGTGTACTCATTAACCTTCGTGTTTTGTGCTACTTCATGCACAGTTGACAATTCTCAGCTTGTAAACATGCATATATTGTGCCATTGATGATTACACCAGCAGGCAGCAAAGACCACACACCAACCAACAAATTCCTCATCACAACCTACAACTTAAAGCAAATCCTACTGCACTGAGGAACTAACATGATGGCATTCGTTTTTGCCATTAAAGGCAAGTTGATAACTACTTATGTGGAAATGGCTGAACAAAGAATATATTTATTATTTTTTACGACTGGGGGGAAATTGTTAAAAAAAAAATGCCTTCAAAAACACAGAGGGTGAACACCCTTTAACAAAACACAGATACTATCCAATTGTGGTGATGGTAGCCTAATGGTTAAAGCTCTGGACTGCCAACACAATGACTGCAGATTCAGCTTCTGCTAAAGTGCAAAGTGACTAAGAAAGATTGCCAACTCTTTGGCTCCAAACTATAAGCTCTTCCATGGAGTTTGGGCTGAGGGGAAGTCAATAAAGGCTTTTATAACACAACAGTTTCAGATATTTCTGGTAAATTTAGACACATAAACAAACTCCCTAACTACATCACAAAAGTACAAACTTAAGACCCCCAGGGACAAAAAGAGCAGGCCAGGACCGGTAATGGAACAAACTACACAAACTACCACACCCTTCCAGACATCATACTGTACAGACTGCCACTATGACAACAATTTACATGAATTCTCTCACCTGATCTGTAAAGTTTAATCTTTGACTATTGTGCTACTTTGTTTTTATGCAGTCAGAGCAATGCAATGTCAAATGTTGCACTATTATTGCATCTGAAGGATTGGATCCCATATCTTTATTGTGACAAGTAGCCACCTACCTAATTGTTTAATCATCAGTTTATGGCTGATTAATCTTTTTTTTTTTTTTTTTGACGAGTTGATGAAAAAAAAATTAAGCCTACCCTAAACCAGATGCAAAATTGTGCAATAAATTTAAGACTACAAAATTCAACATTATTATCAATCAACATGGCAATGCATGACAAAAAGACTGACTCATTTGAAATATCAGGGTGAATGACTGTTTTAAGATGTCCAAAGTCTAGAGGGAATGACAGGGGAAATAAAATGTTTAACAGCCTTTCACAAGCAGGCCATGGTTTACAGTCTGTAAAATCCTTTTGATGTAGCCGCAAGTCTCAAGCCAGTTAAAATGTGCAGATTTGAAATACCGACAAAGGTGCATCTAACGGCAGAGGGGGAAGACCTAGTTGTGACTGGCAGTAAAAGCATGTTTAACTAATACATGTTCCTGTACACCATGGTTTACCAAACAATGGTTTGTAAGGGAACTGCAGGGGGTTCGTGAGTTGATAAAAAGCTAATAATTATAATGAATGTACTTTTTTTTTTTTAATGAATGTACTTTTTTTTTTTAATTAATCCGCAGCACGATAATCACGATATAGCATAGTGTGATTATCAAATCAAAAGCTGCAATTTAAATAAATAACTGTAGTCAGTTATTTTACAGTACAATTGTAGTTTACAGTAATATACTTCTTTATTTTTTATAATTAGAGTTAAAACATACTACTACTAACAATAATTTGCCTTGATCTTTTGACACATAAGACAGTTGAAAATAATAGTTTTTACGCATATGTATTTTGTTTTTGGTTTTTTTGTGTAAAAAATATTTTGTGTGTGTAAATTAACATTATAAGTGAACAGTGAATAATAAAAAAAAAATGTTGTCATGACTCCTGCTTTTGACACTATAATAATTAATAATAAAACTAAAATTAAACATTAATAATAATAACAAAAAGAATAAATTCTATATTGTTATAATTATTGTATTTATGAAAACTTGCTTTATCTTCTAATAAAAAACATACTGTCGCAAATTTATTTTCATATTTGTTTTGGGAACTGATAAAGTAGAAAAGTGCCAATAGGGGCCAGACACAGTGCTGATGGGTCATTAACGAATAAGATTTTTAAAAGTGTAAAAAAAACAATGGAGATATAATTCATTTTCAAGTTTTATTAAATGTTAATTGTGTTTTTTTATAATCAATTAACACTGCTTTTGTCATTTTTTACAAGATGGACAAAATTTGTCACTAAAAAAGTCATTCGGTTTAACCAATATTTCGGTTTTACCGAATGACACTTTTGGTTATACCAAATTACGATATTTTCAAACAATGCTAACAGACTGATATCTAGCTAGTAGGGCTGCACGATTAATCGTAATTGAATCGAAATCGCGATTTGGTTTAGTGCGATTATGACATCACAAAGGCTGCGATTTTTAATTATATAAATATGTACACAGCGGGTTAGTAAAGAGCTGCTCTGTGATCAGTAGTAAATGACGCTCCATCTGAAAGCACTGCATTAGAAAAAGCAACACAAGTCAAATATACAAACTTTCCAAACATGAGAAGCCTTTGTGAACTTCTTTTCTAACAAAAGACAACATTTAAGGTGTTTTTACTCCAAACTCACTTCATAACATCAGTTGAGTGTTTGAAATAGCATTTTGAATAGCACTGGATTATAAATATACTTTATTATTACGGAAATACCCAAGAAGTCTTGAAGAAAACATATAAACCATGTATTGTTGTAGTCGTCCGTTTATTTTATTCATGTTTAATCAATCAAAGCGTTTCTACTTTCTTTTTATTCAGTCACAGCGATAGCATGGTGCCTATTGGGTATTTCCTTGCGTATATTTGGAGTATTTGAAGTATCTGCTCAAGGGCGCCCTCTGGCGTCCAGTATGAAACAGACATGTTTAGCGCCAAGTAAAGCTCACACAATCCTATTCAGGGTAAAAATAGGAAAAATAATTTCTCTCTCTAAAGAACTTTGAGGGGAACATATAATCAATATGTTTTTTTCCAGCGTACATAAGTGTACAGGGTTTTTTTTTTCCACAGTGGATGCATAAGAGACATATATTTTAAGAGACATTAGAGAGTTCATATATTTTTATTTAGCAATAATGATAATAATAATAACAATAACAATAATAATTAATAATAATTAGTCAAAATAATATATTAGCACAAAATTTCGGGCCAAATTGTGCAGCCCTACAAACAAGCAAAACAAGCCTAATATTGTTTGTAATTTTTTTTTCATTTGCTAGCTAGCTAGCAAAAGGCCAATCAAACATTTTTAATTTAGTACTAGTTTTAAAAAAAATTACATCATGTTCCATGTTTTATAGCGGTCGTACCGAATGACCTGATGTTTCGGGTAGCGTATTAGCAAGTGAAAACATGAATTTTTCAAATAGTTAAAAGAGAGTACTTTGTTTAACGACCATGTGGTTCTTTGCAGGTGTCTGAATGATGTCACATCCTGTCACATGATATTTACCGAATGACTTAATCCAGAATGGTCCCTTAATATAGGTTACTCCGAATGACATCAATGAAATTCTTTTTTTCCGGACATTTTTCATAACAAAGCAACGACTTCTACACATAATTTTAATACCATTTTGCCATTATGTTGATATATGATGTTATAAAATCATGTCAGAATAAAAAATATATACATTTATTACTTTTTAAGATATTTTAATCACAATTGAATTGGCTGTATTGGTCTTTTGGATGGTTAAACCGAATGACCTTTTGACACCTCAAAATCTTTTAAATACCTTTATATGTAGCAAAATATAATTAAAACCTTTTAGATTCAATAAAAAAGATCTAGTTGTACTACCTTACATACTTTGGATGTCATATCTTTGTTTATTATTATTATTATTATTATTCAAGGACAAAAAAAAAAAAATGACCCGTCACGTCATTGACCCTGATACAGAACTGAGGCCAGTCTTTTTCCAGAATTTCCCAGAGTTCTAATCGAGGCAATTTCTTACCTAACTATTTTCTCATCTCACTTAATCACACACACAGTCCCAGGGGCTGCACAGGGTGGAGCGCTCTCTATTTCCAAAGCATTATCTCACCTTCCTCTAGTGCTCACACACACTCTTTTCACTGAAATTACTTTACACACATAGAAGAGGACTATTAAGAGAGTAAGGACTGAACAAAAACAAACATATCCGTTTCAAAGCCGGTCTTTCTGGAAAGTACACACTGTAACCAGACTCAAGATTCTTGATCCACCACATTATCACAAAAGATTTGTGAAATTGAACCGGATGTACAAGTAAAACTGAAATCATTATTATTTAGATTTAAAGGCATAGTGGTCACCCATATGATTGAGACAGCTTGCCACATAGCATGTTTGCTTTCAAATGTAATTTGTCATGCCATAGTTTAGTCATGAACAAAAAAAAAAGCTTCAGAGTTTATGACAGATATAGTCTGTCATGTTTGAACTGGGTTTAAAGATAATCAAAGCACAGTGACAATCATTAATCAATTCCCCACCCATGAATACAAGTAAATCCTAATGCAATCATGTTTCTCACTGCACATACGGATCGTACCAGGAACATCAACATCTCTACTGGGTCCTTTCAAAAAGGGATGTCTCAATTTAGGTCTTTGGTTCAATAGAAACCCATAAAACTTATATGTTAAAAGGTATGTTAAAAATGACAGTCAACTGAGCCTTTATTCTCATTTTACCCAATGAACAACCTTATGTCCAATTTCACTTGTCATTTAAATGCATATATGTAACTATATGTGCATATATGTGACTGCTGATTTTATATAGAGCAGGGGATTTCAAACTGGGGTCCGCAAACCTCCATAGGTTGCAATGGGGGGTGTGGAATATTTTAGATTTTTTTTTTTTTAAATAAATTTAACCAAAAAATGTTCTCAATATTTTGTAGAAAAAAAATGTACTAAATCTACTAAAAGAAAATGTTTCCCAAGTATTTATGAATGACAATATATTGATATATAATGCCTTTAGGCATTTATAGGGAGGGAGACATTGGCAATGGGATCATATTTGGTGGTTCTTGATGTTAAAAACTTTTGAAAATCAACGATTTTGATATAGAAATTCTCATAATTTAAACACACAGTTTCCTGCTCATTCAACACATATCTACACCCAACCATACAGTTAGAGGTTTAAAATGATGATCGAAACCTACAATGTGCAACCAATCCGTATCATAAACTGAGTAAATAAATAAAATAAGTTTATGCTTTTCTAAAAGCGTTTAACTGACTGTGTTTCCGCGTTGAATGTGCAGGAGTGGCTAACACGGTTAGCATGAAGCGGATGAGGAAACGACACAGAAATGAGCTAAATTAACACTTATGTCTGAATTAAACCGTCGGTTTCGGGCAGAACCGGACCGGAGGCAGTGGCTGGTGTCGGTGTCAATTATTCAGATTAATAAGTTGTGACAAATTCTGGTTGTACTGGGCTGCGGTCATTAGCATTAGCCGCTCGCGCGAATCCAGCCGAAAGATAAACTATAATAAAATAACCCTGTACCAAAATAACACTCACCCCGATCACGACGCTGTCCTCTCCCTGAAATTTCGCGATGTATTTGTCCCCTCTTGTCACCTCCGAGCTGTTCAACGGCCTGAAACGGCACATGACTTTAATGGTGCACTCCGCCGGGTCCGCCATCTTCCCCCGGTTACCGAATTACGAGAGCACTGGCCAGAACACACGCACACAGACGGATGCAGACACGGACAGAGGGGTGGGGACACCGCCTCGCTCCAAAATTCCGGCCTGGGTTGTTGATTCCTGCCCCGTGTGACTGTCTGAACAGAAAGCGCCGCGTTGGAGGATCACCCGGCCTCCAGTCGGTGACGTCACATCACGCCCGTCACGACACCGACACCGACAGCAAACATAACATAACAATCAAAATGATATATTTCACAATACAATCTACTTTGTTCTTGAATGGAATTGATCTTTTGGACAAGAAACGTACCAATAGACATGTACGCCAGATCTTTCAATTCAAGAAAAAAATTTCTCTAAGAGGAAAGTTCTATTGGAGATCTTTGATAGAAGATATAGATTGGAAAGGCATGGCTTTTACCAGGAAAATACTGCATATCCAATAAAGCTAAAGAAATACATTTAAAAATTTTACATATGATATATTCTGTCAACTCTAATATTTCGAAATATCTGGACATTGACAGCTCATATGCTTTTTGTAAACTAGCAGAGGAGACATTTGCACCTGTTTTATGACTGCACTGTATCCAAGCAATTTTGGTTCGACCTTGGCTCCTATATATTAAATTCTGCCAATGTTACTCATTCTTTCAGTCTAAAAGACATTATTTTTTTATTATATTGATGACAAAAATAGACCCCTAGAGTACATTGTTAATTTCTTTATTTTATATGCCAAATTCTTTATTCATAAACAAAAGTTTGCAAATAATATTCCATCCTGTCCCCATTTCAAAACTGAATTAATATCACTTCTCAAATCTCTTCATTATATAAATAACAAAAAATCCCTAAGATTTATAAAATATTATGAAGAAATGTTTAAAGAAAATACATGTATTTAAAAGCTTTCCCTAAATATCAATGTCTGTATGTTATTGTACCAATAATGATAGTGTATGCATTCTTGTGTCACTTTGTCTTGTCATCTTTTGTTTTTCATTGTTTTTTGTTTTTTATATGTATTTGTATGCAACTCCTTGACAATGTTCTTATGTTAATAAAGCATTAATAAAAATAAATAAAAATAAAAATGATATATTATTATGTAGCAAACTCGTATATACTCCATGACGAGCATTGCATACACAAATAAAAACATGATAATTGTCTAATTAGTAATAACAATTGACAATTAAAAATGGCAAGAGACTATTATTGATAATTCATTTTTATTAACAGTAGGCTACTCAAATGTAATGTTACATGTTACAGTTAATGTGTGATTGTTAATACTTTTACAAAATAATTTTATTTGATATTGTACAATTTTTTTTGGATCGTTTTTGTTAGTATTTGTATTTCTTCATTCAAATGTTTTTACTACCTATCTTTAGTCATTTGCCATTATCTCTTTAGTAAAATTGTAGTAAAACGATCTTTAAAACATAGCCTAAACTTTCTCTGCTTCTTTTTACTTAAGTAAAATCTGAGTTGTTTCACTGTTAATCACACTGCATGTTTTCACTCACGTTTACTATTTAAACAGAATGAACAGCGACATCTTTGTCTGCAAGGTTGTTAATTCATAACTATAATGTCATAAAGTTTAAATAAGTAGGTCAAAATAAATGACATGAGGGCCTTTGGTTTTCTAATTGTTTTATTTACAGCATACAGTGACAGTATGAATATTATTTGTCCTCTTGGTTACAAGTAAGATTATTCATTGTTGTTATTCTTTCACACTTACATTACAGCATCTATTGGAGTAATAAGATATATACTTATATTTTTATTGATAATATCACATGCTGTAGTAGACTGTAGTAGACTATATGACTGTATGAATGTATCATCTATTTAGTAATATCACACAGTTTCACTGATCCATAAACTCTAAACCCAGGATAGAGAGGTTGAGTGAATGTGGTGTGGACTCTGTGAATGAGGGTCATTGTGTCAGAGACGCTGTAGAAGGACAGAGTTCCTGCACTGTGATCCACATACACTCCTATTCTACAGGAGCTGGAGATTTCAGGGAGTTCAGTCTCTGTGTAATTGTGACAGAATGAGTATTTGCAGTAACTGGAGGGAAAGCAATACAAACTCCAAGACTTATCATTATATCCAAACGCACATTCATTTCCCTGACCCTTCCTACTGATGCTCTTATATGACACTGATATACACACTCCTCTCCCACTCCACTCAACCTCCCAGTAACAGCGTCCGCACACTCTCTCTCTACACAACACCTGATGATGACTATCAAATCTGTCTGGATGATTAGGATACTGCTGGTCTGTGTTAGTTTCAGTAATCATTCTGTTCTCCTCGGACAAACATAGGTATTTATGCACTGTGTTTGCATCCAGAGTGAACCGATGGGAATCTGAAAGAGATAAAACACATAATCTGTCTCTAAATCAGGAAATTATTGACATCAGATGGCAAGATTTTCAGCCACTTGTGTGTGTGTTGTCATACTTACATTGTAGAAACTCCTCCCTTGTCTTGGGTTCAGGGGTGGATACAAACTCAATGTATTTTACTATGAAAACCAAAAGACATATTCAATGTATTAAAGAAAACACTGAAAAAAAATATGTAATCTGTATTAATTTTTATACATTTTATATTTTTCTGGCATGATAGTAGCATCTTTCTGAAAGTAAAAGAACAATCCAGTATATTACCCATATCAGATATCTTTTCTATCTCCTCTCTGCAGAAATGCTCCAGTTTCTCTCTCAGATGAGACACAGATTTACCAACATCATCAAAAGAGAGACAAGAACTGACAGTGATTCTGGGTGAGTCTGTAGATCCAGGAGGGATAGAGAGAGACTGGAAACTCTACACAGACACAAAGACACAATAAAAACACCAGCTAAAGAGAAACATTTGATAGAAAACACAATCTCTTCCCTTCTACTGTCCTGTTTGTCAGATCTCTATTACCTGGAGGAAATGGATGTGATGGTCTATATGTGAAAGCTGCTCCAGCTCAGCATCTCTCCTCCTCAGATCATCAATCTCCTGCTCCAGTTGCTTCAGTCGTCCTTCAGCTTGACTCACTGCAGTCTTTTCCTGATCTCTGATCAGCTGTGTCACCTCAGAGCGGCTTCTCTCAATGGAGCGGATCAGCTCAGTAAAGATCCTCTCACTGTCCTCCACTGCTGCCTGTGCAGAGCGCTGTTAGGACACACAGAGAGAGACGCATTAGAATCAGCTCTTACTGGTCCCTCACACAGCCTGTTCCTCACAGTGGGCTTCAGTGGGACTGGAAAGAGACCAACTTAATACATTTCATGACCAACTAAGGACCAGCATAAACCAGTTCAAACCAGCTGCCATGCTTCAAAACATACCTAACCAGCATATGCTGTTTTTTTTTTTCAACAGGGTGATTGAGGAGAGTCCTAACTGAGTCTGAAACAGCTCTTCCAGCAGCAAGCAGTTGTTCTTCTCAAAACTCACTTTGTGAGACTCCACAGCCTCTCTCAGCTCCTCAAGCTCCTTCTGTCTCTCCTGGATTCTCTGCTGGCATTTTCTCTGGATTTTCTCCAACTGTCTCTGTTGGGAAAGTTTACTGTTATGTGTGTACTATATGTGGATAAATAATCTTAACCTTTCACATGTATTTTCATAAACACTCATCTCATGTAATCAATAAATATATTTTTAGTATATTTGTTCACAAATGTATTATTTTAAGATGATTGAGTAATGGCAGTGATATAATCTACCATTAACCAAATATGAACTTGCTGTTTGATCTCTTTCAACAATGATGATACTCAATTAAATTGGGGGGGGGGGGGGGGGGGGGGGCATTATTCACATGCATTTGAGATATAAGCATTTTCATCAGTTCATACCTGTTTCTCATTCCTCTCTGCTGCAGTTGATACAGTCTCGTGGCTTTTGTGTTCATCCACCAAACAAAGTAAACAAATACACTTCTTGTCACTACGGCAGTAAACCTCCAGTAGTTTCTCATGTTGAGGGCAGATCATCTCCTGCAATCGTCCAGTGGCGTCCATTAGATTGTGTCTCTTACCTCTGAAGAAAGTCTCATGTTGTTCCAGATGATATTGACAGTAAGAGTTCAGACACACCAGACAGGACTTGATGGCTTTGTTTTTGTCCCCAGTACAGACGTCACACTCCACATCTCCAGATCCAGTGTAACATTGAGCAGGACGAGCAGCTTGTAGTTTTGTCTTCTTGAGTTTCTCCACCACTTCAGCCAGCATTGTGTTTTTACCTAAAACGGGTCTTGGAGTGAAGGTCTGTCTGCACTGAGGACAGCTGTAGACTCTCTTCTGATCATCCTGATCCCAGCAGCCTGTAATACAGCTCATACAGTAACTGTGTCCACAGGGAATGGTCACTGGATCCTTCAGTAGATCCAGACAGATTGGACAACTGAATTGATCCTGAGCCAAAGAAACATTGGATTTTGCCATTTTTACTGCACAAACAGTGACCCACAGACAGTCTAGCCCTCAGAAACAGAGAAAAAAAAAAAAAAAAAAAAAAAAAAAACCCAAAAAACAAAAACAAACTCAAAACTGCTGAATCCCACACCCAGTCTGAGCAGGAAGTAGCGATGAGTTTCACTTTTACTGAACTGAAGTGTAGGAGTGGCTACCAGAGGGAGAAAGAAAGGGAAAGCGGGAAAGAGATGGTAAGATGAAGGCTCCAGCTTTCATATCAACTATGTCTGTTACACACATAAAATTATTCCTGCATTCTGTTGAAAATGTGTTTGCAAATTGTTGATCGCTCATGTATTGTTGCAATCTAACGCTCTGCTGCCCTCTACTGACCGCTAATACTAATGTTAAAGTATTCCTGTCACTGTCCCTACCTGCGAGTCTACTGTAAATCATAATCATAAATAACTGAACAGCAGTGACACAAACTTACATTTAAATGTAAATAAAATAACTAAAAACATGTCCAGGTAGAGTATGAACATCCAGTGTGTTTAGGGTAAAGTATCCTCATGTAATACAGGGAACATGGGAAGTGTCTGACCATTGTGCTCTTAAGCAACACTCTTAACGGCAGGCCAATAGATCAGGACTGACCCTGTAAAGTCACTGAGGTTAAAATAAATGACTGCTTCATGGCTAACTGTAAATCTGTTGAGTGAGAAGAGAGGTGCAGTGACAGAAACAACAATATGAGGCTCACCTGTAATGGAAAACATACATATTAGATTCTTCACTCAAGTAAAAGTCTCTCTATAGTGTTACTGTTGAATCCACCGCTGTTTAATAAACATTTAATATTTAAAAAAAAGGGGGAACCTCTAAATTCACTCAATGAATACATATTAATGTATGATTGAAGGAAATACAACAAAACACCTCTCATGCTTCTTATTTGTTTTATTTACATTAAGCAAGTAAATTAAGTTACATTACAGGTATTATTTCTACTGTTGGTGTCAATGATGATGTTTCTACATTCATCTTTTTTCTACTGTTTCTTTATGAACATCATCTGATTAATCTACACACTAATAAAATCACATGTTATTTCACTGACAGGAGTTCAGATAGTATTTATTTATTGATCTGGAAATAAATCTGAGTCTACACTCAGAATTTTACTGATACTGATTTACCATTGACGTCATCAAACACGATTCTTTGTACCATCAATACAGTTCAATTCTCACAGTTTTACTTTTGAAATATGTGATCCAAATAAAAAATAAACTCTAAACCCAGGATAGAGAGGCTGAGTGAATGTGGTGTGGACTCTGTGAATGAGGGTCATTGTGTCAGAGACCCTGTAGAAGGACAGAGTTCCTGCACTGTGATCCACATACACTCCTATTCTACAGGAGCTGGAGACTACAGGGAGTTCAGTCTTTTTTTTATTGTACCTGAATGAACATCTGGAGGAAGAGCAAAATAATCTCCAAGACTGAATGTTGCGTCCAAAAATACATTCATTTCCCTCTCCATTCCTGTTGATGCTCTTATATGACACTGATATACCTACCTTACCACTCCACTCAACCTCCCAGTAACAGCGTCCACACACACTTTCTCTACATAACACCTGCTCCAGACTATCAAATCTGTCTGGATGATCAGGATACAACTGAACTGTGTCAGTGTATTTAATCACTCTGTTCCCCTCAGACAGACAAATTCTTTTATTCACTGTATTTATATCCACAGTGAACTGACGGAAATCTGATGAAAACAAAACAAATAATCTCCGTCAGGAAATAATCACTTGAAATATTAACAGTTTCAAGAGTTTTATTTCATATCTTACTTTATTCAACTAAGATTAACAGAGAAGAAATGCAGTACTACATTTTGGTGTCAATTAGAGTATAAGGGGGTAAATCAATGTAGCAGAAGTAGTAGTAGTAGTAGTAGTAATGTGTTTGTGTGAGTGAGTGTGTGGTTCAGGTAAACCCTTTGGAATGGGGACAAAATGTCCCCACAAAGATAAGTGAAAAAAAAGTGAAAAGTGACATGTGAAGGCCAAGTATGGTAACCCATACTTGGAATTTGTCCTCTGTTAACCCATCCAAGTTATTGCACACACATTAGGAGTAGTTCTCTCTCATGGGTAGGTTAGGAGATAAAATATACCATTTGTACAGTATAAAAATCATTATGTCTATGGAAAGTCTCCATAAAACATAGAAATACAACATGTGTGTGTGTGTATGTGTGTAGGGACTTACATTGTAAAAATTCCTCCCTGGTCTTGAGCTCGGGTGTGGGAATGATCTCAATGTATGTTACTGTGAAATATTAATAAAAGTACAGAGAACATTCATTCCACTTTATATTTCATGATGAATCACTTAATTCTGAGGGTATATAAATGATCCAGTACTTACCTTTACCAGATATCTTTTCTATTTCCTCTCTGCAGAAATGCTCCAGTTTCTCTCTCAGATGAGACACAGATTTACCAACATCATCGAAAGAGAGATGAGAACTGACAGTGATTCTGGATGAGTCTGTAGATCCAGGAGGGACAGAGAGAGACTGGAAACTCTACACAGACACAAAGACATAAGACAAACACCAGCTAAAGACACAAAAACATTTGATGGAAAACACAATATGTTACCTTCCTAAAGATCACAGTCCTGTTTGTCAGATCTCTGTTACCTGGAGGAAATGGATGTGATGGTCTATGTGTGAAAGCTGCTCCAGCTCAGCATCTCTCCTCCTCAGATCATCAATCTCCTGCTCCAGTTGCTCCAGTCGTCCTTCAGCTTGACTCACTGCAGCCTTTTCCTGATCTCTGATCAGCTGTGTCACCTCAGAGCGGCTTCTCTCAATGGATTGGATCAGCTCAGTAAAGATCCTCTCACTGTCCTCCGCTGCTGCCTGTGCAGAGCGCTGTTAGGACACACAGAGAGAGACACATTAGAATCAGCTCTTACTGGTCCCTCACACAGCCTGTTCCCCACAGTGGGCTTCAGTGGGACTGGAAAGAGCTCCAGCACTGGCTCCTCACTGACTGATTGAGGAGAGTCCTAACTGAGTCTGAAACAGCTCTTCCAGCAGCCAGCAGTTGTTCTTCTGCTCAAAACTCACCTTGTAAGACTCCACAGCCTCTCTCAGCTCCTCAAGCTCCTTCTGTCTCTCCTGGATTCTCTGCTGGTTTGTTCTCTGTGTCTCCTCTAACTGTCTCTGTTGGGAAAGTGTATTGTTCAGTGTACAGTATATGTGTTCGATAATAAAAACATGTTAATATTTAAATATATCTAAATCAATGTTTGTACATAGAACATTTGTGTTAACCTTACAAATCAAATCAAATTCAAAACTTAGTATCTGACTGGTTTTCCTATACCACCTGCTATGATTTAGATGTTAATTAAATCATATAACAATTTCCAGATGGCACAGCGTGATAAAACCAAAACCCTTAATGATATTATGTTCAAATTTATCAAATTGCAATTGATATTAATACTTATAGTCTCAGTATCAGTTCATACCTGTTTCTCAGTCCTCTCTGCTGCAGCTGATACAGTCTTGTGATCTTTGTGCACATCCATTGTACACGGATAACATATACAGTTCTGATCAGTACGACAAAAAATCTCTAGCAGTTTCTCATGTAGAGGGCAGATCATCTCCTGCAGTCGTCCAGTGGCGTCCATTAGATTGTGTCTCTTACCGTTGAAGAAAATCTCATGTTGTTCAAAATGATTTTGACAGTAAGAGTTCAGACACACCAGACAGGACTTGATGGCTTTGTTTTTGTCTCCAGTACAGACGTCACACTCCACATCTCCAGATCCAGTGTAACATTGAGCAGGACGAGCAGCTTGTAGTTTTGTCTTCTTGAGTTTTTCCACCACTTCAGCCAGCATGGTGTTTTTACCTAAAACAGGTCTTGGAGTGAAGGTCTGTCTGCACTGAGGACAGCTGTAGACTCTCTTCTGATCATCCTGATCCCAGCAGTCTGTAATACAGCTCATACAGTAACTGTGTCCACAGGGAATGGCCACTGGATCCTTCAGTAGATCCAGACAGATTGGACAACTGAACTGATCCTGAGCCAAAGAAACATTGGATTCTGCCATTTTTCTGCACAAATAGTAACTCACAGACAGTCTTACCATTAGAAACAATAGCACAAAACTGCTGAATCTCACACCCAGACTGAGCAGGAAGTGATGAGTTTCACTTTTATTGAACTGATAGTAGGAATGGGCGGGTGGCTAACAGAGGGAGAAAGAGAGAGAACTGGTAAATGTCTCAACTATGTTACAATCTAACGCTCTGCTGCCCTCTATTGGACACAAATAATAATTTCCCTGTTTATCAATGTAAAGCTACTTTGAAACAATCGTATAAAGCGCTGTAAAAATAAAGGTGAATTGACTGTTTAATAACTGTCCCTACAATAATATGATAATCATTTTATCAGATCCATCACATGACAATTTATACAATTATATTTATGCAAATCATATATAATTTTAAACTTGTTTGTTGCTTTTATAACTGCTGCGTGATGGCCATCTGATTACTTTACCATGTAACTTGTTACTTGTCAAGGTCTATTAGAAAAGGTTTTAAACAACATTTAGGATTTTTGTAAGCATGAAATGGTGAGAGTAATGGAAGAATGGAACAGCAGCGACACAAACTTAAACGTTCGGTCATTTTAGAGAGAAAAAGTGCAAAACAATGAAGGAGTGACACTCTAAAATATCAAGAGTGCAAAATAGACACACAAGTCTTATCTGAGGCTATTTGTTCATTAATCATATACATTGTGTACAATGATGAATAAAACTGCTTAGTTTGAACATAAAAAAATAAGTCTCAGTAAATGAATAAAACAATTAAGTTGGACTAACATAAAAAAGAGACGACAACTAAGTTAGACATAGGCCTGCTGGAGTAAATTAATTTACACTGTACAATAAGGTCTTATTTGTTAACATTAGATAATGTATTAACTAACATGAACTAATAATTAGCAAGACATTTATTACAGTATTTATTAATCTTTGTTTATGTTAGTTAATAAAAATACAGAAATAAAATAAAAATAAAACATTGTTAGTTCACAGTGCATTTACTAATGTTAACAAGTAACCTTATTGCAAAGTGTTACCTTAATTTGACCTAAACCAACTAAATTGTGTTGACCCAGCTAAACTGATCTATTTTGAAAATAACTTAGTGAAATTGTTTGTAAAAACTTTCTTCAATCAATTTAAGTAAAGGTAATGAATTAATTTTTGAGTGCAGGTACAGAATGAAAGTCTGGGGGTTTAGGGAGAAGTATCTTCATGTAACACAGGGTAGTGTCTGACCATTGTGCTCTTAAGCAATCTTAATGGAAAGCCTGACTGTGTCTGTGATTGGTCTACTGTAAGTCACTGTGGTTAAAATAAATGACTGCAGGGGCCGGTTGCATAAACTGCTAAGTCTAGTCTTACAAGTTAGTCATCAAATTTTTTTCTTTAAGACTGTTCATAACTTTTTAAAATCAGTTACATAAAAACTTAGAGTGGTCTAATTTAATACCGAAAAGTAAGACTGATTACCCCTAACTAACTGTTAGTTGGTAATACTAATGGCTATGTTTATGCAACTGCCCACAGGAGTAACAATATGAGACTCAATTGTAACTATTATTTCTGAAAAATATCATACAATATTTACATTCATAACACATACTTTACTATCTTCATTCAAGTAGGCCTAGCCTAAAAGTCTTGTTGAAATGTCACTGTTGAATCCACTTGGTTTTAATAATGTTTAATATTTTAAGAGAAAGAAGAACCCCTAAATCCACTGAATGTTTGATCTGTTTTGAATTAGAAATGCAAATGAAAACAATGAAATGTAATGAAACCATTTAAATGAGCAACTCAATGAATACATTATGTCTGATTGAAGGAAACACAAAAAAAATGTGTCTCGTGCGTTTTTATTTTACATTTATTTTACAATTTTAGAATGATAATTCTATGAGTTTTCGAGAATTCTGTCTATTGCCTCACGGTGGCATCAGCGTCCCGTCAAAGGTCCCTCCTGAGTCCAAGTGATGTTCACAGGCACCGGCCCGCCAGGAGCGCGTGGGAGCTGAGAGGCGGGAGTGCGCTTGTTGGGAAAGTGGGCGCGAGCGTGCCGGAGGAGTTCGCTCGCGCCGCGGCTCAGGAACAAGGAACTTCGACGCTCAACTCCCCAGCAAGACCAATGAGCCTTCAATTTAGTCTGTTTCTTTGGCTATAGCCCCCGAAACACCTGGAATATCTCTTCAGGTACGTTAATCTGTCGGTAATCTGTGAAAATATGTACAATGATGGGTGTTTCATCTTGTTTTACTGATTTTTTTAAACGTGTTAGCTGGTTAGCAGGTAGGAATGAGAGCGAACCTGTTTCCTCAGGTCTGCTTAACTCTTCTCTTCTGAGTAAACTGATTTATACATACATGTCACTGAATTAAATGAGAAAATTAAATTTAGTTTAATTTGAGAGGTTAATCTGTCACACAGGTGACATTTAAAGTCTGTCCCTCACCTGAGGGAAGTAATTTCACCTGACCTCAGATTATTTAAGATCTTCACTTTAACGTCATTATGTTTTTAATAACTTTTAAAAAAATATATATTTTTCACTTCTATAAATTTTTTTTAGTCATTTGGATTATATTTGATTGGAAAAGCTGATTGCATGAAATTTGACATTGATGTGTCATTGTTTGAAGTGTGTACATGACATAATGCTACATGTATGTCATACACCGAGGAAAATGACAAGGAAATTGCAAATTGTGTGTCATATATTGGGCAAAATGATATTTGGCAATGGCAAACTGTTAAACGCTAGTTTACATATTCTGCCATGTAGTTTAACACTTAGTTTAAACGGCCTTTCCTGTAAATCCCGGATTAAAATCTGTATGGCAGCACTTTAGATTGTTGTCATGTTGACAGCAGGGCAGTATGTGTGAGAGATTGTGTTTGAGATATGAGTTTTCTGTGTGTGGGCGGAGCTTCTGTCACATGCTTTGCTTGTACATTGTCTTGTTAAACTTTTTGTGCATTATTTATTTGTTCAATTAACTGAAACGTTTGCTTTTTGCTGCTTACTGGCATTTCTGTCTTTCATTCACTGCAGTTTTCCATGACAGATGTATCTGTGTTAAATGTGAGAAAAGGCCCTGTGAATTAAACGTTTTGGTCTTCTAGTCCAAAAAGATGAAAGAAAGCTTTGATCTTTTTTTAGGATTCCAAGGTCATGGAAATCTTGGAAAGTCATGTGAAAATTAGCAAAACCATCAAAAGTGTCTCATATAGGGATTATATATTTTCCTAGCTATGCTTGGCTCAAAAATATTTTATGGCTAGAAATTGCTTTATTTGAGCACTATTATTTTAATTATTAAATTTTAAAAAAATCCTTATTCAATAATCATGAATTACTGGGAAGTCATGGAAAAAGTCATAAATTCTTTGGTCAAAAGAATTAGGAATTTTCTTTTTTTTTTTTTATCTCTGTTTTCTTTATCTCTGTGCATCCCAACAAAATCCCATTCCCAGACACTTCACCGCAGGACTTACTCTTCATGATGTCATCATCACTCATTGGATCAGGCTTGTGTTCAGTAAGCCAGTGTTTAGCTGCTGTGTTCAGCGGTCTCTGGTAAAGGGTTAGTTCACCAAAAAAAAAAAAATCTGTCATAAACACATGAATACAATGAAGTGCTTTGTTTCCGCTAAAAACACAATTTACCACTTTATTTACAAAATGATTTACATGATCCATGTGTGTTGTGTTGACACGAGAACGTCAACACAACACCGGAAACCCTCATATTTTGTACATTTCTGTAATATTAGAGGTTAAAATTAACAACAGAGCCTAAACTATTATATTCAACTGCTATTTATTTTCAGATAATTACACTCAAAAAAACCAAAACTGAAATGTTTATATACAACTCAGTTGCACATAACATAGTTTTCATAAACACTTGTCTTCATGACAGATTTATTCAAACGTATATATAAAATTGACAGTAATAAATAAGCTCCTCTTGACTGAACATTGAATAATTTTCCTGAGGTAAATGCAAGGTGAAGTGAAATTGTTCTCAAACTGTTTTATCGATGTCTTTTCATGGTTGAAACACTGAGCGAAAACATGAGACATAAGTTGTACTGTATGTTTCAACATACCTTCTGATGTTCATGCATGTTTTGTTTTTTTTGTGCAACAACTTGTATTAAAGTGCAAGAAAAGACGCTCCATGCTGCCTCTTGAACTGAGGCGCCACAGCAATCTGTCACGTCACATTTAGGAGCATCAAAACGCTATTTATTGTTTGAATTTTGTGATTAAAATGGACAGAATTTTGGCTGCATTTACACTGCAAGTCTTAACGCACAGATCAGATCTTTTGACCATATCCGATTTTTTTGGCCAGTGTGTTTACATTCACTTTAGACGTGACTGGTATCCGATATCTGTGTTTACATTACTTCCTGCCCCAAAATGATTGTCATTGATAGTTTTACATGCACATAGTAGACCCTCGGGTTTTGAATGGCTGTGCTATTAAAATTATTTATATATTTCATGTCGAGTCAGTATCATGGTCAAGGATGTTTTGCAGCGCAAATTCTGACTGAACGTATATAGACCAGAAAATAAAGGTATTTTGCATTTGATATTTTATAAGAAAAACAACAACACGATCTCTTTTAAATTAACCGGGCAAAGGTTGAAATTCAGCTGCTGAATGTATGTGTGTGTGCGCAATTTCTTTCTAGAAAAATTGATAACGTTAGACATATAAAGTTCCCACCTCAATAATAATGCTGCAAATTTTTAGTGCGAGTGCATACAAGCACGTCTGCTTTATAATACAACATAAAAGCTACCTTTTAGTGAGCAAACGTGTCGCCCTCACCTTGTGGTGGCTTGGAATTCCAATGGGAATCGGACATGCGTGTTTAGACGTAGGTCGCATGTCCAGAGATCGGATATGTATCGGATTTAAAACCACATTTGGAAGTGGCTCAGATCGGATACGAAAAAATCGGATCTCGTGTGGATTTTTGTGTTTACATGTGTACAACTAATTCCAATCTGTGTCAGATGTGAGCAAAAGATTGGATTTTTTGTGCTAGTTTAAACGCAGCCTTTGTTTCTTAAGTAACAAAGCACAAAGCTCTTTGTGATTATTGGATAAGAGGCGTGCTACAAATAACGTTTGGTTTAGGGAAAAACTGCAGACCTGGCAACCATGGCTTGAACTACGGGTGATTTAAATAGAGCTTGCTTTAACTTTGCTATTTTTTTCAACTATTAATGCGTTATTGTCGCCTTAACTTCGACAACCTTAAATTCAACACAAGGCACAGTTTCTTCACACACAGTATGAGTTTCAGTCTGACACGTTTTTCCGCACCCTTTTGATTGACAGGATATAATCGGCCTGAACATTGGCTGTTTTTAAACAATTGCCCGATGGCCGATAGTAAAAATAATTGCTTTTATCAGCGATACCAATTATTGCCTGATACATGGGTGCATCCCTAGTTGAAAACATTAGAATTGCAAGCATTAAGCACATGTAGATACTTCAATATCGTATCAGTACTGTGACAGAGTCCTTGCTAAAGATGTCGTGTGTGGTAAAAATCACTACTGCACATTTGTGTAACTATTAAGTCACCTAGATGTTTAAGTTCATACATAAAAAACTTTTAGACCTGAAGACATGAATAGTGCTTTTGACAAATATGTTTAGTTTTGTGTAATATTGTCATGTTTAGCATAGGTGAATGTATGTTGGTGTGTGCTTGGTGTCACTTGTAGAAAATCACTGAAAAAGTACAATTTATATGTGACCTTATAATCGTGTCTCAGGAGTCAGGATGAGTTGCACAAGTCAGAGTCACCTGAGTCAGGATGTTTGCTGTGTGCTGAAGTTCATATGCCCTGAAGCAAATTCCTCTTTGTTTCAAAATCCTGGTTTCTCGGCTTTCTCCATGATGGTAGTTTTCACTGTAGTGTTGCTATGAACTCTTTGGAGTTTATTTGATTCATGTCTTTATTTGTGCACTTTACATTGTAAAGTGCACAAATAAAGACATGAACATAATACTGTGTGTTAAAATGTTACTGGATGAGAAATTAGAGGTTAAATTTGCTGGTCTATATAGAAAGGTGGTAGTGGAGGCGGTCATGTGATTGGCTGTTGAAGTGAATAAGAATATACTGAATATTTAAATATATTGGCCAAAATATTGAACTCACAAATTTTTTAAATGTTTTTAATTATTGTTTGTTTGCTTACATCATTTGGTTATCATCTTAACTATTATTATGCATCCTAAATGTGACCTGTGCTGGCAAAATGAGTCGGAATGTGCACAGGCTAATTTCAAGCTACAGGCAAAACAAGTGAAAAATGTTTTGGTCGAATTTGAGGTTTTCACAAAAATGAGTTCATTAAGCCCTCGTCTAGCGATCCCAATGCTTAAAATAGCAATTAAACATCTAAAAGTATCTTTATTTGTACGTTTTCTGAGAGGAGTACCTTTTCTTTGACCATGAAAAATTTCTGTGCTCGCTTCTGGACGACTGGCGCTTCTCTCAGCACAAGTTTGGTATTGTTGTAAAGCGCAGCATTCCAACTTTGTGAATATTCATAGCGAATTCTCAATGGCATGAGTCTGAATGAATATGTCATGAAGTAATGAAATGTGATTTTCAAACTCATGATGATGTAAACAATGATCTTACTTGCGCTGACTGACAGATCCGAAGTGTGCGCACAAAGATGCCGTGATCCTACACATATACACAGAATTACAGTATTTCAAAAAATCTGTCTTGGCGAGTATTCACACAAACATTATCTGTTATGTCTTAAGTGAACGTTTGGTTAAATGTTGGAGAAAAACTAAAAACTATTAGATCCATGTGATACAGTAGGTCTTAATAGATAGGCTGTCTTGTTTGATTGACATTAATGAAACATTGTGGAATCATGGAAAAAAAGTTGAATATTCCTGTAGATATGGGTTTTGACTTGGTTTGTGACAAATTTGGTGGTATTATCAGGGATTTTAGGGTATGTTTGCTAGGTGATTTTGTTTTGGAACCTTCAGAAAACTTTAACTCGATTTTTCTCAAAATGGACTTTGCTGACTCTATCGACTTTAAACAGGTGTAGCTCATTTTTTGTCAGATTCCAACAAATCATAAATAATTTTGAAGATTTTTAAATCGAGAATGTGAAAATAACTTGAAAATTTGCTCATTGTTACTCATTTTGCCAGCACAGGTCACAAAAGTTTCATTTTTCCTTTCTTTAATCCAAATGTTTCAAATTATGTCTTAATAATGCTGTTTTAATTGGTAATCATTTTTTTTTCTCCTTAGTTTTGTTTACCACCCTGTTATTATTTTGTAATATCAGTTGAATTAACAAAAGCCAGTTCTTTAATGACGTATTTCAGGAAGTTAGACATTATCAGTAAGACATTATTTTTGGTGGGAAAACCAACAGCACAAACTTCTTAAACTCATTTTAATTTCATTTTATTTATACATTTTTATTTTATCAAAGATGAAACTGAATGACAGTTGCCTGATCAAGTATTTATTTGTCATTCTTCAGTCATTTACCATAACAATGACTTGACTTTGCTAAACATTTCACATACTTATACAGACATCAGTCACGGATATTTCTGATAAAATGTTGTCTGTCTCTCTCCCTTTCTCCTTCAGCTGATTCCACATCAACCCACCGCACCCCACCATGCTCCTCTCCTCCTGCTATTGAGCTTTGACCTCTGGCAGTGATGGCAGAACGCTCGGTGGCTCCAGGTCAGACGTACATAGAGGTGGAGTACGACTATGAGTACAAATCCAAGGACCGTTTGATCACCATTAAACAGGGGGAAAGTTACCTTCTTGTTAGGAAGGCCAATGACGACTGGTGGCAGGTGCGCAAGGATGAGGCCAGTAAGCCCTTCTATGTCCCAGCACAGTATGTGCGAGAGGTGCGACGGGCTCTCATGCCCCCTCCTAAACCCCTCGGTGCAGCCTGCCGAGGGGGGACTGGACCTATTCGACCATCTGGCCTGGAAATCCAGCGGCCAGATGAGAACAAAAAGAGCCCTTCTCACTCTCCCTCCAGCAGTGCTTTAATGCCCCCCAGGGATGACAGAGGTAACCCGGGCAGCCCGACGGGACAAATAAACAATTTACCTGGCTCGCTTCCTCATTCCAGAGCAGAGTCCCCGAGTCGCATAGTGGATGGAGAGCGGGATAGAGGCAAAGAGTTGGAGAGGAGTGGTCGAGGACCAGAAAAAGGTGCAATTCAAGCAGACTTCACCTTAGGGGGAGGCAGCTTGGATAAGAACCGGAATGATTCAGAATCAGGGGATGATCTCAGCAGCGGTTCCACTGATAACCTACAGGTGAGAATCACTTGTATACCCACCCATCTTTCCAAAAAGTCAACATTCTTATTTCTTAAGCCCCTTTAAACAATTTAGATTCATCAAATTAACAAAATATCTGTTTTTTGAACGTTGATTTAATAAAATTTGTCACATTATTATAATCAGTTTCATGCACACAAACACCTAAACATGTTCATTCCTAAACACATTCCTGTATGACATGGTGTTGGACTCCTGTTTAGCCTGTTTACTCATCAGTTTTTTTTTTTATGTGGTTATGTGAAGTCATCCCTCTCTCTCTCACAGTCATGCTCCCTCCTTTCTCTGAAGTTTTTTTTTTTTTTCATTGTCTCCTCCCACTGTTTTTCTGTCTTTTCCTCCTGCTGTGTCATCACAGCATTTCTGCTAAACAGCAAATGTTTGCTGTTGTGTCATCATGGTATGTGTAGGACAGTGTGAATGCTTTATTTTGAGTGCTTTCCTTTACTCATACACCTACACTACCGTTTGAAGGGTCAGTAAGATTTTGTATGTTTAAATTAGTACTTTTATTCAGCAAGTATGCATTATTGATCACACCCCCAACCACATTATACATTATTTTCAGTATTCCAGTTTAATTGTAACCTATCATTAACCTCTACAAACTTTCATTTCGTCCCACATGCTTAACACGTAAATATAAATAAGGCATTGGATCACTTGCACAGCCGCTCTCTCATGCATTCTGGAAGTGAACTGATTGAAAAGATAATAGACAAGTGTAGGTTGTGAATGAATGATTTTCTTTTAAAACACTTGTATATAACTGGATGTCCTGGTGATCTGCAATGCATCAGCAGGACACTTCTGATTAATTTGTTTGGACTCTGAATTATAGATTTTTATTACCTAATATTGCTTTCCCACTCTCTTTTTTGGAAAGAATTATGGATAGAAGACAAAAATGCGAGCTGCCACAAAACATGCAGAGTTTACTTGATTTTGCATAAAATTCTGCGATTGCAGAACTGCATAATTCTGGAGGGACTGTTTGGGATATGTCCCTCTCTGTATTTATTCCAACCTTGTTGCCATAATCCACTGTCTGTACACATCAGAAATCCTCAAACCAAAATAATGGTCTTGGCATCATCATTTCAGTAGTTTACAAACGAGGGCCACAAGGGAGTGACAAGGATCCTGTGAAAGAGTCTAGAAAAACTGTCAATAATAAATAATAAGAAAATAATTAAATTAGATTAAAATAAATAAATGAATAAAAAAAAAATAATAATAATATTAATTTGTTAGTTATTAATCTATTAAATGGATTAAATTTAGTTCAAAATACACATATATATATATATATAATTTTGATGAATATAAATAAATAAAAATTAGATTACAATTAAATAAAGTGAGTAGAATATATATATATATATATATATATATATATATATATATATATATATATATATATATATAAAATGTAACTTAATAGTAACTAATTTTGGATTTATAATATCAGTTTTTCAGTGTATAAATTTTTATAAATGGATTTTTATAAAGATAGATGCCTTTTAAATTTTAAAATGGGGGTCCGTCACATGAGGATGATCATATTCAGGGTTCTGTGGCATCTAAAAAATTGAAAACCACTGGTCTACAATATATTATAGGTAAAGACTTTGTGCAAATGTGTCTGTTAATGTATGTGACCAAAGGTCACTTGCAGGGACGTGGAGGATTTTGTGAACTACTGTACATGCAGTACTACATAGAGAGAGAGAGAGAGAGAGTTTGATGGAAAAGACAGAGATGAAAATCTGTGCGTGTGAACAGAACAGTTGTCTTTATTATGTTCATATGAAGATTTGCTTAATCTCTCTGAGAACAGAGGGGAGGGTGAGACAGTGTTTGGGTCGGGATGTTCAGCATGACGTGACGGTGTTGAATGGGTGGGGGTGAGGAGAGTGTTGCTCTGTGTTTGTGTGCATGCTTTTGTGTATTAGCGCACTGCACTAGTGTCCTGCATCCAGCCCAGTTCAGAGCTGCTTGCTGCCGCGTCTCCCATTATAGGATATTCTGCACTGAGCGGCACTGCAGAGAGACATCATGTACCCCGAGGAACCGGTAAGGCTCGCACGCGCACACACACACACGCACACACCTCCATTTACAATTTGCATGAATGCACATACACTCACACATGCACAAAAGCTGAATTTACCACATCTACTCTTAAAAATAGAAAAAATAGAAAGTGCATTCTCTCTGCTTTTCTGTTTTCTTGTTTCTTTCTTTGCTGAATCACATATGTGACCCTGGACCACAAAACTACTCATAAGGGTCAATTTTTTAAAAAACTGAGATTTATACATCATCTAATATCTGATTATCTAATCATAATTAAATAAGCTTTCCATTGATGTATGGTTTGTTAGGATAGAACAATATTTGGCTGAGATACAACTATTTGAAAATCTGGAATCTGAGGGTGCAAAAAAATCAAAATATTGATAAAATCGCCTTTAAAGTTGTCCTTAGCAATGCATATCCACTCGCAAAGATACATTTTTGATATATTTGCGGTAGGAAATGTACAAAATGTCTTCATGGAACATGATCTTTACTTAATATCATAATGATTTTTGGCATAAAAGAAAAATCGATAAAAAAATCGAACATACAGTGTATTTTTGGCTGTTGCTACAAATATACCTGTGTGACTTATGACTGGTTTTGTGGTCCAGGGTCAAATATAAATAAAGGGATAATTCATCCAAAAAATGACAATTCTGTCATTGTTTACTCACTCTTGTGTGTTTTACCCCTGTATTTATGTCTTCTATGGAAGATATTTTGAAAAATGTCAATTTTGCCGTGACAGTGAAAGGTCCTGAGACCGTTGAACTATTATAATTCTTCAAAATTTCTTCTTTTGTGTTTCACAAAAGAAAGTTGTACAGGCGTGGAATTTTTATTTCTGACTGAATTATCTCTTTGGTTAATGGCACATCGACAATTTATACACTTTTTTTGATACACTCTAGCCAATAAAATGAAGTTGAGCTTGCATGTGCAAACACAGACATTCACACAGGTTGTTCTGTACACATCCACACACAAACAGCAGTTGTTTTCAGAGAAAGAAATGGAGCTGGAACGTGATGTGCTTATTGTCTTGAGTTACTGTGACATGCTGATGTGACCAGGATGTGCATTGCTGTATTACATAAGCTCTGCTACATAACAGTTTAGTGGACAGCTGGCCTGAGAAGCACACACACACTCTACATCAAGAATACACAATTTAAGAAAGCAAACACTCAGCATACATCTCTGCACAAGCAAGCTAACACACACACATTACCAGGCTTTGGCACTTGTGCGTGTGTTTAATTTGTCTTTGCATTTTACACAACTGTAATAATGTGATTGTAAAAAAAAAAAAAAAAAAACGATTCCTGATTCCTCTGCCCTGATGCAGATGAAACGCATAAGCTGTTTTAATCTGTTTGCTCTGTCGACCGAATCTCAGTGTTCAACTGCTCCATGGGCCTATTGCTCTGTAGCTTACATAATACTATAATGCTAATACTGCAGGGTAGCTACTGTTAATACACTTCACTGTAAACATGGATCACTTATCACTGCTGCAACAGCTTTATTTAACCTCGCTGTGCTGGTTGTGAAAATTTATTTTAATGTAATTGTTCCCTGACATAAGCATACAAATAAATGGCATTCTAATGCTAATTTCTCTTCTCTTTTTAGAAGGCTGCTGTGAGCTCATGGTTTAACCTTTTGTATCCCTCCACTGGTTTTTACTTAAACCTTCTTATGACTCGGTTGATTGGACTCAGTGCTGAGTTTGAGAGTGTCTCTATTAACTGGAGTTGTATTATGTTTTAACATTGGATTTTTGTAGTCTCAGCCACAGACTCTGTCTCAGTTGATGCATATTGCAATCAAAAATGGCAAGAACCACAAGCTTCATTGGCATTACAATTGAATGAGATGTTGAAATAGCCAATATGGCTGGTCTAGTAAAGTATATCTCACCTTCCAAATAAAAGAATCAGTCTGCAAATTCGGTGCATGATATTTTATGTGAAACTTAACTTTTGTGCTTGTACATTGGCTGGGCCAGAAAATATAGCTGGGCCATTTTTTTGTGTGTGTTATTTGAGGGTAAGAAGCATAATTTGTTATACTATTCGTGTCAGATTTTATTGCTTTTTCCATTGATTACTTCAGTGTTGTCTGTGCAGCCGTTCACTTAGATTGCTCCAACCATTTTTAACAAGCACTTTTTTTGATTTTAGATGGCCAGTTTAGCTTGCATTTACTCTGCTTTGCACTCGTTCTTTGTGGTGACGGGGTGTTTTATGACGTTATTGAAGTATTATGCAACATCTTTCCCAAAGGTTTTTCACGTAGTAGTCTACAACTTGGGCTATATTTTCAGTACATTCTCTCTGATTTTAACCTATCATCAAATCTTGCTGCTTCTAAGGCGACAGTACTTATACTCATATTCAGAACAAACTTGTGACACACTTGCATAGACAGTACTGTTTAGGTTCAAAGGTCACTTTCTCTTTCTCTGAGTACTGTTTAGCTTCAAGGGTCACTCTAAGGAGGATTGCACTGCATAATCTGTCCTATCATCCTAAGCACAGAGGACACATACATGCAGGATTATTCTGAATAAACTGAGGAGCTCTCTAGGACTAGTCAGTAGTGGATTAAGATTTTGTCATGACTTGTGTGTGTGTCCGTGGGGTCTATAAATGACCACAGAGGGTCTATTTATACACAACAAACTCAGAAGAAATCTCTTTGTTTGTTACCCAGTGATGACCCTTATGTGATTGAATGAGAGGAGCAACTTAAAAATTATTCACTCAGACATTATTAGATTACCAGATTAATATGTCTCTCTCTCTCATGCATGCTGGGATGCTTTGGTCCTGGTGTGTGGTATGGAGCTGGACTGGCTGTAGATATTTCAGTGTGATTTAGACTGTTTTACTGTATTTCTAAGGTGTTATTCAAATGCTTTTCTTCCATCCTTGCCCTCTCTCTCTTGCTCTGTCTCGCTCCCTTATAATTGCTTTTTCTTCTTTTGAAGTCTCTTTCTTCGATTCCCTCGTTCTTTTGTGTTGTTGGGTGTGTGCTTATTAGAGAGCAGCACAGAAACGCACTCATCTGTGTCTTTAGGACATGTTTGCACAGTGTTCTGCTTATTTGAGGTGTGAAGTCTCCTCATGTCAGAAACAGAGTGGCGGAGTGGAATGAGGGGGGAAATTATGACAATATGAAGTTAACAACAATGGAAGAAATTTAGTGGTAAAGAGAGAGGGAGAAAGGAAGTCTCAAGTTTCAAAATGCTCTTCCTTATTTTAGTATGTTTCATGATTCCTTTTATATGTTAATTTCTAACTTGGTTTAGTTAGTCACCCATTTACTATTTACCGTATTTGTCAGTTACTCTATTGATCACTCAATTTAATATGATTTTCTTTTCAATTTTTTTTTTTTTCAGCTTAGCTGTAAATACTTTAGCAGTACAAATTTGCAAATATTTGCCATGGCAATAAGAGTTAGAACAGGGTTAGAAAGGCTAAGAGAGGAAGTTATAGAGCTATAGAAAGAAAAACCGGAGATATAAAGGGTAGAGAATGGAATGAGGGCTACAAGAGGAAGAGGCAAAGAGAGGGAGAAATGGAGGTAGCTTTGCGCTCTTCTTTATTCCAGAGATTCTGTTCTGACATGCTGCAAGAACACTTACACTTCCTCATTCCAGCACTCAAAATGTCTTGTTCATAGTCCTGCTTGCACACCCTCATACTCACATACACATAAAGGCACATTAAAGGTGCAATAGTTTTTTTGTTGTACTGGTTGAATTTCTCATCATATCCTGATAGCAATCACTATGTTAAATGGTCTAAATATATTTTTATAAATATATTTTGTCTGTGGAAGGCGTAGGACCATAAAATGTTTACCCAATCATTATATTCGGTCCGAATGAAATAATATGATGTCCTACCTGCCTGTCAACATATGTTTTTAAATACTCTTGAACACCTGTTAGGGCAGACATCATACGTCATCAGCACGTTTCATGCTATGCAGAGTTTATGTAGACAGTACGTCAGTCACGGAGCACCGCAAACAAACAGCAGCCACCCTTTACAGTTCCTACCGAATCAAAACAACGAGCTTATTCATGCTATAACTTCCATAATTTAGAGATGTGCTGCATCCCAATTCACCTACTTAAACTATGCCCTTAAAGTTTGTACTGTTTGTGTGAAGAAACATAGAAAAGTACATACTTTTGAGTGTGTAGCAAAAGAGCAATTTGCATACAAGCTTTGGGACATACTACTTTGTCATAATTGCATCTTTAACGGATGCTCTGTCGCTTAGTTACGTGCAGCTTGCCACCGTTTAATCTGCCCTATCAATCACCTTGTCACAGTTAAAATTCTCCACATTCAATTAAATTTAATTTCCTACCGTTTCGGAAAGAAATGTAGTCGCACTAATGTAGTTGATCTGCCATTCATGACCAAACGCATCGTTATAAAAGTTCACAATGTTGTTGCAAATGAAATCTAATGTGAATAACATTTAATAAATATCTTTTCGTCAGTTTAGATACTGATTATTTATTACTCAAACCCCTTTATCTAAACTGCTCTGCTTAACTGTCGGTCTTGCACATCCGTCATGTTTGTGGTTTTTTTTTTTTTTTAAGTTTTTGTTTGTGTTTGTAGTTCTGATCAAATCCTCGTCCAACATGCAATGGGTTGTGGGCAATATTAGCCGTTAGAGTGTGCACAGATCTGCACTTTGGATTCTTACTGGAAAAAGTAGACAATCCGGGTATCTTTGGAATACTCATTTCAACATACTACGATTTGGGGGACACTAATTCTAAATTCGAATACTATTTAGAACAGATAGTATGTGAATTGGGAAGCAGCAGTGGAAACCTGTGTTCGGACCAGAGCTGTACACGTCCTCAGACTCGGAATTATGCGTATCCATGTCAAGAGTATCAACACCAAAATGAATCTGCAGCAGTCTGGTACAAGCTCTCCAAGTTGTTTTCGTTCATTATTATTGTAATGTTTTGTGCTTTGAGACATGAGGTAGTTTAACGTTGTCTCTTGTGACGCTTTGCTGAGAGCAGTTGTGTGTGTGTCTTCATGTGTTTTGGAGGAGGCGTGGCTCTGAAGGGAGGGCGGGATGTTATGATTTGAAAGCTTGCTTGCTATTGCTAGCCTCTCCGAAAATGTCCTATTGCACCTTTTAAGGTACATGCTTATTTTGCCAACTGTACAATTCCCAATTTGAGTACCCAATTCTTATTTTGGCTCTAATTGTAAGTAAATCACAAAATGTTCACTTGGAGCTTGTCGTCATACCAGCGCTTCCTATGCTGCTACTAAATGTAAGAAATTATAACATACTTAGTTTGCAGTTGGAATTTAATGATTAAAGACTGGGTACATTAAATTACTACAGAGATAATACTTCTTTCTTTTGTTATTTCTTCTCTGGTTTCATGCAAAAACAAACCTACAGCCCCATTTTTTTTTTTTTTTTTCTTCAATGAATGACCAAATAAAAGAAGTGCTTCACGATGGTGACTACGCCTTCACAGTGATGAAATTTCAGCCAATCGGGCAAAAGCACAGATCAGCTGTTCAGCAGGGGTGTGAATATCTGTTAATCAGAGATGGGCACATTTTAGGAAGACATAATCAAATAATTTTGTAATGTAAGGCCCAATGATTATCATGAGAGGTGTCATGTTTGATATGTCATCTGAAAACCAAGGCCCCTGCCCTAAATCATGAGGATCCACAGACATACTGGGTGAGCATTACGCCCCCTGCTGGCTGTTTCTACAAGTCTCTTAACATCCAGCTGGTTTCTTGGGTACTCACCCATTTAATACACTACCGGTCAAAAGTTTGGAATCTGTACGATTTTTAATGTTTTTAAAAGAAGTTTCGTCTGCTCACCAAGGCTGCATTTATTTAATTAAAAATACAGTAAAAACAGTAATATTATGAAATATTATTACAATTTAAAATAACTGTTTTCTGTTTGAATATATTTTATAAAGTAATTTATTCCTGTGATGGCAAAGCTGAATTTTCAGCATCATTACTCCAGTCTTCAGTGTCACATGATCCTTCAGAAATCATTCTAATATGATGATCTGTTGCTCAAGAAACATTTATGATTATTATCAATGTTGAAAACAGTTGTGTACTTTTTTTCAGGATTCCTTGAAGAATAGAAAGTTCAAAAGAACAGCATTTATCTGAAATACAAAAACATTAAAAATCTTACCGATTCCAAACTTTTGACCAGTAGTGTATATAATAGTGCTTTGAATTATCAAGAGCAGGCTTGTTGTTTGAAGTTTAAACAACACTTTGCTCCTCTTTTAATATGCTTTTTATTGACTAGCCTTTGTGTTTGCTATCATTTGTGTTTATATATTGCTTGTTTTGTTTTTTTAGATTCAATTGTTATCATTGTGATGCATGTTTTTGTCTGCTGATCTTTATGCTGTGAATTTGAAATGCTTTATTGGTGAGTTTCCATAGTGGAAACTAGTTGTATATTTTAATTTTTTGCCCTAGGCTTTTCATGTACTATCATTCATCTTTCATTCATACACATTCAGTGGTTTGTTTCCACAACAAATACATTTTTTTTTTTTTTTTTTTTACATTTCACACTCTAGGCCGTTTCATAATCCCACCCCCAGCACACGAGAGACTGCGTAATTGGTTTGCTGCTAGCAGTATTAGCATCAGTTCTGAGTTGTGGCATTGTTAGCATTCACTTTTTTTATACTGCTTATATTACCATAATTACTTGCTGTTTATCCTATGATTATACTTAATGAAAATTGTACCAAATATTTTGATCATAAAATATTCTGTTCTGTGCACAAAAAAAAAAAACTTAGATTTTGTGGTGTCGTCTTGGCCAATATGTCATCACTACTATGAGCCTGTTGGCCCCAGCTGATTGAAATTAGTGTTTATGGTTGTTAACCATGATTTTTATCTCTCACATAAACACACACTACACACAACTCTTTTTCTATGAAACAGATTTCCATTAATTTTCATTGTTGTTTTTTTTTTTTTTTTTTTTTTTTTACAGTAAGTGGGAAAGTTGTTAAGAAGTTTTACATTATCGTTGTGATCACATGATAATTTTTGGGATATTGTGTGTAGGTTCTCAATGCTGTTTTGGTTCATGTTGACCTTAAAAGTCTGACTTGGTTTAATCATACAACACCATTAGGGTGTTTGTGCGCTTTAGGCTGACTCTTTAATCTGATGACATTATCCTTAACAGTGGCTTAAACTGTTAAGTGCCATCCTGGTTCACTATGCACACATTCATGTGAGCTCATTACCTTATTTCAGACAGTGCAGTGACGCATGATTTGGCTCTGGAAGGTAGAATCTGACTGGACTGGTTCACTTCATATGCATTATAATTTGCATTATAATAAAACTGTCAGTAGCTTTGCAAAATAATCAAAATATCTTTTTCTCTCACACACACACACACACACACACACACACACACACACTTTTTCTAATGTGCTTAGTCATAATTAAATTACCCATGAAGCTATTGTATAACAGATTTGATTGAATGACAAGCCATGGAGTTCGGACACAATTGTTCACCGCCTCTCTCCCTCCATCTGTTTCAGTATTTTGTAAGGATAGAGGTTTGTCATAAATTCTCACCTTTTTATTCAGTGCTTTATGCTCTATGGCATTCCTCATTGTGCCATTTTCCTCATTATCCAGATTATTTTGTTTAAACAACCTTTTATCCATTGCAAATCTAATCTTGTCGAGAGGCCTGGTGGTATAGTAAGTGAACATTCAGATGTGTTTTGTAAGGGTCTGGAATGTCGTTGTGCAGGTTCTTCTATCAATAGTTTCAGGTATGAATGACAGTATTTCCCTCTCTCTCTAATCTATCCCCTCTGTTTCCCTCTTTGACTTTGACTCTATTGTTCTAGTCTCATAATATCCATCTTGTAGCAATATATATATAAAAAAAATCTAATTCTAATCAGTTTCTGTGAGCATTAGGGATACACAGAAATTTCAGCTGCTGCAGATACTGTTGCTGCAATTTAGGTTTCCGTTCAAGAGAGAAAATATGGCAAAAATCTGGAAAAACTGTAACAGGATAACATGAACTATGACATGGTGAAAAATCAGTGTGCCTATGATGCATGTCATGTAATACATTGTTTTTCTATACAGTTGCCATTTTTTATGAACAATATTTAAAAACTTGTTCGAGCCAATGTGCAAAAGTGAAGTCACGCTAATTTAAGGAAGAGAAATTACTTTTTTTTTTTCTTCACAGTTTTATTTATATATTTGTATATAATACAGTATACAGTATATATTAGGGCTGCTTGGCTATAGCAAAAATCATAATGATCAGTAATGAATCGTAATGAAAGATTTCAGTAATGAAATCATGCTTATTTAACACGATTATTGGCAGGTTTCATGATCAAAGTCTTATTTCATGATACGAGTCATTTTAAATATCAGTGAAATTGCACAGTTAAGCCAAGTTTACACTACATGACTTTAAACGTCGGCAGATCACTGTGCTGTTCAGACTACATGACTTGCTGTGGAGCCTTGACGTTGTTGTGGTATTCACGCTACGTGACACTACGTAAATGATCTGCAACAGGAGGTTACACACTGCATGAGCTGACGACAACTGTCACCCAATGACTTTATTTGAAAATGGATGTTGGGAGGAAATTAGATTAAATTTTGAATTAAATTTGATTAAAATTAAAATAACCCTTTCACACATAAGTTTAAAACATTCTGGCTGACCTCCCAGAGTTAAGGCGTTATTTTAGAACGTTTCCCTTTATTGTTTCCATGACGACGCGTCATGGTTGTCACATGACCCACCGCGGCCAGCCGGCCACAGATGTATTGCTTTTCTCACCATGTCATCAACTATCTGATATTCCGATTCTCAAGTATGTGCAAGTGAGTGTTTTGTCATTTAAAAACCTATATAATGACCTTGATCTTAATATATAACGTGAATTTATCCATTTGTCCCGAAATACATGTGGCCGATGAACTGGGAGAACAATAGAGTGAGTGAGCTTTATATTTACTTACACAATGTGTATCAAATTATATTTGAATGGATTGTTAATGCTGCTTCCATAGACATCAGTGTATATTTTATTGGCTGTTATTGCGTCGCGACACGTTACACCACAGGAGATCGAGTCGGCCGACAGCTCCAGATATTTAGCATGCTAGATATTTGTCTGACGTCTGTGAGGTGTCGGTAATGCGTCAGCGAGCCTCTTTGATGCGTCGTTGAGTAGTTCACACATAAAGATTGGCGAGCGCCGATCACTCGCTGATTTTTCCCCGATCACAGCCCGACCTGTCGGCGAGCTCGTTAACAAATCGGGCTTAAATCGGGCTTAAAATCCTGTAGTGTAAACTTGGCATTATTGGTACTTCAGCAAAAACTAATGCTAGGTTAACTAATGTTAATATCAGGCACATCCTGCAGTTTAGCAACAGTAGACTGCATTTTACAACACACTTATTCGGCTGATTTAGATGTAAAGTTTGGCTTAGGAAGGAACAAAAGCACACCACTGTGAAGGAAAGGATGTTGTGCTGGGTGGAATGCGGCAGCGGCACAATAATCATTTTACCTTGATTATCTTGTTTTCATAATCGATGGAAGCCAAAATCAGAATTGAAAAATCAATTATTAATCGCACAGCCCTAGTATACATATATCCAAACTGTATATTTAGGGCACAGTGTTTCCCACAGGATTTTTGCTTCACTGTGAACCGAGGTGTTAAAAACACCGGATCATAAGCTGCTCGCATGAACCCAGAGCTGTTTTTAGGCATTGGCAAACTAGGTGGTTGCAAAGGGTGTCATCATCTGGGGGGGCGGCAGTGTTCAGAAGTGCTGTAACTCAGAGGATTGATTCACTCTAGGGCTTTTCACACTGTGCTTATCGTCGTTCTACACCTCGGGTAAAGGAGCTTTTTACACTTGTAATTAAGGTTGTGGTGCCAAACTTGTACAGTGTGAAACGATGCAGTGTTAGAATGTTACAACTAGATGCTTAGCAACCAATCGCGTGCCTTATATTAATGTGTTTTGTGCAGTCACGGAAACAGAGCGTGATGTATAAACAGTCGTTTCTGCATATGAGTGTTTAGGAATGTGCAGTGTGAAACGGTAGCTTATGAATACCCAGTATTAACTGTCAATCCCGGGTACAGTATGAGCAGTGTGAAATGTGAATAAAGATAACCCAGGATTCTGTTTACCAAGGGTTTAGAATGACCCAGGGTTAAATATTTCAAGTGTGAAAAGCCCTTCTGTCTCTCTCTCTCTTCTTATGCAGACTTTAGGTTCGGGGCAGGGCAGGCCTGACTCTCCTGTCTACACAAACTTGCAGGAGCTGAAGATCACTCAGTCATCTACCCCTCCACTGCCTTCCTCCTCTCCACTCCACACCTTTGGCGACTGGGAGACTCACAAAGACCAGAATGGCAGACACTTCTACTACAACCGCAGCACGCAGGAGAGGACCTGGAAACCCCCACGGGCACGGGATAGTCTCACAAGGAAAGAGGGGAAACAAGACATGACTGACACTGAGGTACACACCCTCAGATTAGACACTTTACAACAGATGGTGATGCATGCACGCATACACACACATATGCACTGTCACTTTTATCATTTTATATCATATCATCATATGTGGCTTGCAAAAGAGGAAGAACAACTCCATCAGGGACAAAATATCCTCTGTGGCCTTGGGAAATGCATGATGGGCTAGCTAAACTCTTTCTCTACCTGCTGTATGTTTATATGCATGCAAAGCATTCTGGGTAACTAAGTTTCTCTTATCTGGTGGGTGAAGGGTTGATTGATTGATTTTTCGTCTCTCTATTCCTTGTCTGCATCTCTGAAATAACTCTTTCACTTTCTTTTTCTCTCTCATCTTCATTTCTGCTCGTTTTGCTTTTTTGTGATTGGCTGGGTGAAGGTTCTGTCATCGGAGGAAAACTGTCTGAGCAGCCAATCAGACAGCCAGTACGGTTCGCCCCCTAGAGGCTGGTCTGAAGAAATGGATGAGCTTGGACACACTCTGTATGTGTCTGACTATACTAATGAGAAGGTACAGACAAACTCAGTGTGTTTGTGCTTGCTTGACCATTTTTTTCTTACAAAGCTCACTAATGGAGAAACTACTAACTTCTTTTATCAACAACTGGCTTGTTTAATGCCTTTTTTTTTTTTTAACATGGCCACACTTGTTTTTCCTCATTTGTATGGTTTAACATACTGTATGACGGGTTATATCATTACCACAATATAAAATGTCTATCGTTAGAGATTTTTCTATATCGAGTATATCGCGGTATGTAAATATATAGCACTATTGACACTAGAGAGTGATGAAATGCATAAATGAGAATATAAAGAGCGGGACGTGCTTGATGTTAAAAAGAGATTAATAGATTAATATTTTTCTATTAATCTTATTAGTCTGTGTTTACATTGTTCATATTTATTTTGACATGCCATATTTGTCCCGTGCTAGTTATCACTAGGCCTATGTCAACTGCAATTTCGAGAGTGAATCCCGCATTTATATGTATGTCACTTTCGAAATTTTTCGGTCCTCTTAGCAGAGAGGGTGAGCGAGACCGCACACTGCAAGCATAACATTAGGCAAAGCGTTTCTCACAGCGCATATCCTGTGCAATGAAGACCGTTAATGTCATTGTAAATTGCTTCAACCTTTCCAAACTTTATGAAATGTGTGAGGAATTGGAAGCAAGCAGAATGCGGGTGTTTCTAAAACATACACACAGCGTCATCGTGCATCTGCGGTTAAAAACTAAGCTCAGAATTGATTATGAAATTCTCCGAAACAATCCTGAATCTTTGGAGAGAGAATCACGATGCATCTTTTTTTCCCCCCTCCCACCCCTAGTTGACACCAGGACAAAAAATAAAAAGACATGAAATTACATGTATAGCTAAAACCATGGGATTTTTTTCACTCACCAATCAATTTTTAGTTTTTTTTTTAACCAAACTTTGTATAAAGATGATTTTCAGCTATGTTATGAAAGATATAATGGAATGAAGTGATTTACCATTTTACTTTATGTAATATGTGGGTAAAATGGCCATAAATGGGTAGTCCAATTCTATTCAATGTATCTAAACACTGTATTTCATTTGCATAATGTGTTCTTGAGGCAACGTGTAATGAAAAAAGAAGTGTATAATAATCTAATATTTCATAGGAATATTGATATATAATTTATTTTCCTATTCACTTGTTGTGTCTTCCAAAATGCCTGATAAACATGCTTTAAGTCCTGGTGTCCACTACAGTGAAATCAATGCCCTGTCATATTAAAAAAAAAAGTCATATTTTGATAAGAAACCCCATAACATTCTCCCGTCATATTTAAATGATAATTACCAAAATATTATCATATTTCTACAAGCGTGTTAAATTTGATCACTAAATTAATGTCAGTCATTTTATAGAACATGGAGGAGTTGTCATAGTGAAACCTCCAAACATTTGATATCTATGAAAAGCCCTGAATGTGCTCTTTACAGGACATCCAGACTTAAAATTGTGCCATGTATTGTCCACTACAGAGGACAAAAGTCTATTCCTGGGTCCCAGGAGGATAAGCTATTATTACAGTATCAACTGAGGGTGTTCTTGCTTTCATTTGAGGGTGCTTATGTTTAAATTTGACTGTGATGTTTTTTTTTTACCCTTGTTTTAATTTTATCAAAAAATTATTTGTGATCGAACGTTAATTGGCAAACCCCCTGCAGTACCACTGCGGACCCCTAAGGGTCGCGGACCCTCAGTTGATGAACCTTGTTCTAGCTGTTTTTGAACATAAGCCGCCTTTTTATTGTCCCCGACAAGCGTCAGACCGGCAGTAATTCATGTCTGTATGCAGAATTTTTAGATCTATTCTGAGCTTTGGTTGTGCTGAAATATTTGAATTTTTGCAACTTGACTATATGCAATGACCCAACTGGATGTGATGTATTCCTATCAAAACTATGAGCGCAAGGTGAGAAGTAGCAATATTTTTGCACTAAATTTTAATCTTTAAACACTGTTCTATAAAATGGTTGGTTATGAATAATTATCTCTGAAATAATTAAAGTGCTCAGCGTAAATGAGTACACCCCCTCTCAATGAACACAAAAACAATTTCCAAAATGTTGACAAGACTATGTTATATTAAACTTCTGTTTAACTTATACCATGAAAGTAAGGTTAATAATATAACTTAGATTACACATTTTTCAGTTTTACTCAAATTAGGGTGATGCAAAAATGAGTACACCCCACAACAAAAACTACTACATGAAGTAGTTTGTATGGCCTCCATGATTTCTAATGACGGCGCCATGTCTTCTATGCATGGAATGAACAAGTTGGTGACATTTTGCAACATCTATCTTTTTCCATTCTCCAAGAATGACCTCTTTTAGAGAGGATGGAGAGTGATGCTCAACTCTTCTCGTCTCTTCAGAATTCCCCATAGGTGTTTGATTGGGTTCAGATCAGGAGACATACTTGGCCACTGAATTACTTTCACCCTGTTCTTCTTCAGAAATGTGCACCAGCAGCACTCATGCAGCCCCACATAAGGACACTGCCACCACCATGTTTCACTGTAGGCACCATGCATTTTTCTTTGTATTCCTCACCTTTGTGACACCATACAGTTTTGAAGCCATCAGTTCCAAAAACATTTATCTTGGTCTCATCACTCCAGGGTATAGAGTCCCAGTAGTCTTCATCTTTGTCAGTATGGGCCCTGGCAAACTCTAGGCGGGCTTTTTTGTGCCTGGGCTTTAGGAAAGGCTTCTTTCGTGGACGGCACCCATGCATGCCATTCCTCTGCAGTGTACACCGTATTGTGTCACGGGAAATAGTCACCCCAGTTTGGCTTTCTACTTCTTTAGATAGCTGCAGTGAACTTGCTTGCCAATTTTCTTCAACCCTTCTCATCAGAAGACGCTCCTGTCAAGGTGTTAACTTCTGTGGACGACCTGGACGTCTCTGTGAGATGGTTGCAGTTCCATCTTTTTTAAATTTTTGTACCACTTTTGCTACAGTATTCTGACTGATAAGTAAAGCTTTGCTGATCTTCTTGTAGCCTTCACCTTTCTGGTGTAAAGAAATTATTTTCTTTCTCAGGTCTTGTGACATTTCTCTTCCATGTGGTGCCATTGCTGACAGCATGAAATGGGAAGGGGTTTTAACACCCTTTATAGTCAACTGTCTGCTGGACACCTGTGTAATGAATAATTAGACTCACCTGTGGTTGAATTCTTGTTAAATTAGACATTTGTAGTCTAAAATTTAGCTTTGCTTCAGAGACTTTCAGTGGGGTGTACTCATTTTTGCATCACCCTAATTTGAGTAAAACTGAAGATTTTGTTCTCTAAGTTATATTATTAACCTTACTTTCATGTTATAAGTTAAACAGATGTTAAATAAAACTTAGTCTTGTCAACATTTTGGAAATTGCTTTAGTGTTCATTGAGATATTGTTTAAAATGTTACTTTTCAAAGGGGGTGTACTCATTTATGCTGAGCACCTTTTTTTATAATTACATAATTATTTATATTGGTTAGCCCTAGGAAACCTAGTACTGGCGGTCATTTGTTTTGTGTGGATGTATTCAAACATTCATTATTAATTTATTTTTCCATGGTTAATAAGCAAAGACTAATGGCAGCTTCACAACCTTTTTGACACTTCTTTGCAATTGCCACTAGGAAATGTGACAATCGTACGTAAATGTTGGTGATGGTTGAAAGGCGGCTTTAGACACACACTTACGTAAGAAACGTTAGATGAACCCAAAACTAGCCTTACAGGGCTTTCTCAAGACCGATTAGTCAACTGGTTGTTCAGGCAACCCAATCTGAATGACTAGTTGATTTTGAAGATGTTATTTTGCACATCATGCCTGTGTGTGTTTTGTATATGTATATAGTGGTTGAGACACACAGACGAACGAGGCCGGCTGTATTACTACAGTGCAGGTGACTCCAGATCTGAATGGGAGCTTCCTAAAATTGGTCTTAAATCACAGGTGAGACTAACAACAGATTCCGGTGCTTATCAGCATTAAAAATATTAAGTCAGGAAGTCCCAAATATCCCTTTCAATTTGATTCAAACCAAATAATCCCGGTTTCAAATGCCCTGCATGGTGCTTAATTGAATGTGTGCGTCTGTGTGTGCATGTATATCAAGGTTTGTTTGACATCATTACCAGTCCTAATAATTTTGCATCTTCTCGTCCCATCTAATTTAGCCTAACCACACACCTCTGCTGCCAGGAGATACACATAAAACTCGTAGTCTTGATCGGAGACTGCCAGATCCCATTCCTATCATCAGGACGAGACACAGCATATATTCAGAGTCCAATGACAAGGTACACATACATATACATACAAACTAAGAGAGAAAAAGGGGTATCATAACATTTTACTGGAGACAGTGACAATATGCGTAATAAAACTATTCCATTTCAGTAAAAATAGCAGGCTTGATTAATCCAACATGTTGTTTTAAGGTGGTTTTATCTTCATTTAGTGGTTAAACTCTTATTTTTTAGTCTGTTATGAAGATTGACAAAGTCACAATGTAACTGCTTAGAGGTTATTTTAGTTGTTAGCGCTGGTATGAACTCAGTTCTTTTGGTTTTTAGTGAGGTAAAAGACACCCATCCTGATTTGGGTGATGTTCACATGTGCTTTATGTTTGATTGAAGTTAAAACAGAAATCTGTCAAGGACCGGCGAGCCTTCCCCCCGCACCGCAAAAGCACCTTCCGCTCTCACCCTTATAGGCCACAAGTCAGTGTTGTCCCACCCCTATATCCCACCAACCAATCATGTCAAATGAGATGATGCATGCCCACTTTTGCCCATTGCAACTCATTTCAGTACACACAGTGATTTTTGAACAAATGTGTTCAAACTGCTTGAGAAATTGCTAGGGATGCTCCGATCAGGATTTTTGCAGCAGATTCGACTGTCAATTTCATCATGATCGGCTGAAATTAAGACCTGTCAATCCGAGCACTCTTTAGCTTTAAAACAGTGTCCGATTGGTCTCGACAGATCGTCCCTACCCACCATACTTGAGTTCCAGTTTTCATTGGTTGAACTTTCAAATTACGTTGGAAAACACTGCATCATAATCGTGACACGCAATCATATCCCAGAAGCTTTAGCCAGGCAACATGTCATGTCACTCCCTGAGGATGTTCTCAAGATCTACGCATCATGTTATGTTGTTTTTGGGCTTGTTTGAACTGCTCTAAATAAAGATGTGCAATTTACTATGGTTTACTAATGTTTTGTGACTCCCGATCGCATTATAGAATGTGATGATCGGCCGATTACTGATCTGCAGCCAATCGATCGGAGCATCCCTAGAAATTGCACTCGAATATATCCTGCTTAAAGTAATCGTTTCAGCTCTGTGATCATGCACACAAACTTATGTTGCTCACATCCTCTAGAATGTTTATTTTTTGCTTCAGTTGATGGTTTTGAATGCGTAAAGTTGAGATGATGTCAGAATTTATTTTTCAATAAACTGTCTCTCTAATGATTTGAGAAATGCTTTGCAATTGTGATTAATCACATACTTTGATTAAAAGATCAGTAATAGAAAAGCATGTCCTGTCTGGCTTTGGAAACTGATGCTGTCTTCAAAACAATCTGTTTTAACCTAATAAATGATTTTGACTTCAAGCAAAGACAGAATATCTTGATTGATCCTGAAATGAAGATAGAAGTGTATATAATGCTATCTCATTAACATATTATTACAGGTGTTGACACAAGTTTGAATTATGTGGTTTGTTGTTTTCTTGTCTAGGACACTAAAACTGGCTCCCCCGACTCTGACTCGTCCGGTCCCTCCTCTCCTAAACCCCCCCAGTCTGTTAGTATCAGCATCATCCATCCTTTCTTCCTGGTCCCCGTTTTTTCCTCTTTGTCTTAACTCCTCTTTATGCAGAGCTCTGACTATGTTGTGTGCTTGTGGTGTGGGTTTATAATAAATCAATAACCAAGAGAGCCTAAGCGTTAAGGGCTGATGATAGGCTCTATGTGAAGTGAAACCTCTTGGTCATTGTAAAATCACTGGACGGCCTCTCATGGATCACTGCCTTTAGTTAGCAACTGCAATATGTCCAGACTGTCAAGTGATTACATTCATTAGCAGTGATATTAATAAAAAAGTCACTGTGGTGCATTGATACAGAATAGAATTGATATGTGATCACAGGTGTCTACATCAGCTATTTTGCATTTGCTTTGTTTTGCTGCTTCTCTAGTAACACACACTGACTGTAAGGTAGGTCAGTACAAACAGGTCTAAACCACTGTCTTTTGTAATTTCTCTTTTATGGTGGTTCAGTATTTGTTGCCACTGGGCAAAATCAGGTTGCTTGTCTTTTCTCGCTCTGTTCTGGATTGATTCTGTGGCCGCTTGCTGTTTATCACTCTTAACTGTAGTTTGTTTATTTAGGTTTGTCCTCCTTTTCTCTTTTCACATCTGTTTTGTCTATTCTTCCTTTCAGCCGTCAGAGAAATGTGGCAATTTAAACATGACTAAAATCACTGAAAATGGAAAAAAGGTCCGGTAAGTAAAAACAAACAGGGAGGGTTTGCTCCTATTCATCTGACAGATCGAAACAAATGACTGCTGCTGTGCTGATATTGTAATTGGTTTCTTTGTCTAATTTCATGCCTACAGGAAGAACTGGACCTCTTATTGGACAGTTTTGCAGGGTTCATTACTGCTATTTAATAAAGGCCAAGGGAGCGGGACCGGTTGGGTGAGTGACAGTTCAGTGCTGAGAGAAAATCATTAGTAGCCCATGTGATGTACTCTGTTTTATATGTCTGGTGTGTATGTTAATGTGTTGTTCAGTTTGGAAGAGACCAGAAGCTGGAGTTCAGTGTGGATCTCAAAGGAGGGTCAGTGGACTGGGCGTCTAAAGACAAATCTAGCAAGAAACATGTTCTAGAGGTAAACAGACTTGGATACTGATCTCACATTTCTTGTTGACTGATTAGAAATTAAGGTGTTTGAGGGTGTGTGTGCCTAATCATTTAGCAGGAAGGCTAAATTTACAAAAGATTTAATTAAAGTTTGATAAGCAGAATCACTTATTACAGCTATATTCTCAGAAGTCATGAATGGGGGAAAAAATTGGAAGTTTTGGCAAGTTAATGAGTTTGCAGCATGTTCAGCTGTTCAGGCATGAGTTTGCAACAAGTTGGCCACACATTTTTTTACACAATGCTTGTAAATCACAATGCAAGAATGACTCTCACTGATTAAGGTCTGAGACTGTTACTGTCACATGTTTTCTGCCAACTTTTATCTCAATGGAAAGTTTGCCATCAGAAGTTTAGTTAGGAAGCCAAAAGATTTTTTTCCTTTTATTGTCACATCTCCAGAACTTCATGCAGCAGCATATTTCTAATGATGAGCAAAACAAAACAAAGGTAGATTCTTACATTCTCTCATGAAAATGTGAGTGGTGCTTTAAACCCCCCCCCCTCCCCCCAATTAATGCAAAATAAATGTCTATGGCTAATACAACATATTTTTAATGGGTGAATGTTTTCATTTCATCAGCCATTGGCAGATGAAGCAGGATTTATTGACCTAATTGGATCTCTGTGCTTGATTTGGTTAAATGAGGTCTGAATATTTATCCATTAAAAGAGGTCTGAATGTTGAACTGCTATTAAAGCCATTCAGTGGAATAACCTGTCCTTTTTTTAAGGAGCCTGGATGAAGCTTTGCTAAACACAGCTTGATGTTTGAACATGGTTCATGTGTAACAAATATTGATTTGATTTCATGTGTAGCTGAAGACCCGGCAGGGCATGGAGCTCCTCTTGCAGTCAGACAATGACAGCTTCATTAGCGATTGGCACAAAGCTTTGACTGATGCCATACACACATATGTAAGATTACTCTTCTATATGCATGCACTTACTTTATGTCTCCGCTCTAATTGTTCTGAATCCTTGTACTGACATTAATGTGTTTCATGTTGCAGATGTGGGAGTCTGATGAGGCCATTGAAGAAGACATGTCAGAATCTCCTGACACGGAGAAACATGACAAAGAAAAAGAGCAAAGAAACTCCAAGAAGAATAGAGGTGTGTGTGTGTGTGTGCATGCACAATTCTGTTTACAACTCTGTAAAGACAATACAACAAAGATAAAAAAAATAAAAATTAATAGGGTTTGACATTAACACCTGCCAAATGCAGGTGGATTTCAGCAGTGGCGTGTAACAGTCACTCCTACTAGCCACTTATATACTTATAGCCACATATACATATATATACATATTTGTTTTTATTTGTAGTCTTTTAAAAGGAATTTGAAACTAAATGTAGTGTTGTGAAAAATATTGATTTTTCTATACAGATCGCTACTGAAATATCTGAAATGCTTCCAATACTTATTTTCTGCAGAATAGATACATGATACCAGCTACGCTTTCTCACTCTCTCATCTCTCCAACCGACATCAAGTTGATCAACCTAAAGCTGTCATGAAAATTAAACCAAAGATGAAACTGCTTGCTTCTCTTGACTAAATAGCTTCAGCTTCAGTAGCAGTACCAGTGCTTTATTTAACATTTACTACTTTTTGAAATTTCTTGATGTTTATTTGGAGCTTAAATTTTTTTCAGGCATCTAGAATTTGTTTACTTCATTTTCCATCACACCCAAAGTGTGTGCACATAAATCCACCTCTCAGTACTAAATTGAGTTCTTTTTTTGCTGCTTATTGAGCTTAAACAGTCAAATACACACAAAATAATGTCAAAATGCCAGTCTTGGTGAGTATTCACGTAAACACAGTAATGTTTTAAGTGAGCGTAAACGGTTGAGAAAGAAAACACATATGTAACAGTATAATGGATCTGTGCGTCAGGTCTTAAAGTGACACCAGCCTAATATACCTGCTGCCAGTTTATAAGATAATTCTAAAAATATATATTTGGTAGTTTTTCCCCCATGGTATCGATGTCAAAATTGTGGCCAGTGAAAATGCTGAGTGGCTAGTAACTTTGGAAAACTACTAGCCACAGTGGCTGGCTGGTGAGCAAAAAAGTTAATGTCAAGCCCTGAAAATGAAGTAAATAAATTCTAGATGCCTTAAAAAAATGTAAGCTCCGAATAAACATCAAGAAATTTCAAAAAGTAGTAAATGTTAAATAAAGCACTAGTACTGCTACTGAAGTTTTTTAGTCAAGAGAAGCAAGCAGTTTTATCTTTGATTTAATTTTCATGACAGCTGCAGGTGTATTTTACATTAATACTCTCCAATACAGCCATTTTGACCAAATTCGAGGTGTATTTGACTGTTCAGGCATGCAATCACATTACTATGAGTGCTCTTTACATGGCACATACACATCTTTGTAATTTCTGTATAGGCTGTATCAGTACCAGTAGTCCACCTATGATATCTTAAAATGTTGTTAATGTAGGCAGCTAATTAGGTTTTTTTAGAACCAAGCTTGAGCATGTTTTTTTTTTTTTGTTACCAATCACTGTATTCAGCCCAGTGCACCTGGAGTTGTGTACCATTCCTTAAATAGACTTCTCCACCCTTGCTGCTTTAGATATTAAGAAGTCTGTAAGCATGGATAATGCAGAACAGAAGAAGAAGACCAAGCTGATGAAGCTTCTCACCGGCAGACCAACTTTACAGGCTGTCAAAGACAAGGGCTACATTAAAGGTACCACATGCATCTACAAACAGAACTGGGTGATCACAGGGTTATCTGTAAAATTCAGAGGCCATTTATATTGTTTGATTTTTTTTCTCTTTTTGTAGATCAGGTGTTTGGCTCCAGTTTGAGCAGTCTTTGTCAGAGAGAGAACTCCACCGTCCCTCGCTTCGTCTCGATGTGTATCGTTCATGTGGAGAAGACCGGTAATCTTCTGTTTAGCCCATGTGAAGCTGAATATTGACTCTCAAAATCCTAAATTCACCCATGAATTATTATGCTTATTATAATGATTATACTTTTTAAATTACTATTTTCACTCCTGCAGTTGTTTTAAAGGCACAATATGTAAGATTTTTGGATTAAAATATCCAAAAACCACTACAACAAGGTTATATATTTTGTTGACTTGTGTACTTACATTATCCCAAATGTTTCCAAGAATGTTTAAATCCAGAGAAATAAGCAATTTTAACCAGGAAAGTGTCTGTGCGTCGCCTATCAATGAGATCATATCCGCGTTACCCTCAATTTCCAGTTTTATTTTGTAGAAACCATGGAAACACCAAAGACGCTTTAATATATTGTGTTTTATTAGACAGGTGAGCAACTGTTTGCATACATTCATCGACAGAAAACTAATCATCAGCTCAACACAGTAATTCTTATTGTTTAAATCTCACTTCTAGATTTACCTTGAGTACCATGTTTTACCATGCCTAATATCAGTCTAGTTTACTGCAGTGTGCAACAAGTGTCTCATAGTAGCCGCTGAGTGAATACAGAGTAGCACTATGATAACTTTCAACACACAAATGTATCTAATATGATAAAACAGTGCTGCGTTACCCCACATACGCTTGACCGGAAGAAGCAGAAGCGCTCGTCTGCGTCATAATAAAAGCTCCATTGCTATCTGAGCCGTGTGACGCGCTTGTCTCTCATTAGTAATCGCTCCAGCGGCCTTGTTCCACGCCAACGTCTTTTTTTTTAGCCACACCCTGCTTTACACTACAGTAATGTTAATAAATCTTTAATACATTATCTCATCCATGAATATGATTTCTGCCTGCATCCCGTCAGATTATTTTCCACTTATTCAAATCAAGGTGTCATCAAGCTACGCCTTTGTTTTGAATAAGTGGCCTCTAACGGCGATATTTACATATTGTGCCTTTAAGTATGCCAATCTACACATGCACACATGCATGTTTCCTTTCCCACAGTTATATACCAGGAGATTTAGTGCTGCCATTGATTATACAGTATGCTTAGCTATTATTAGTTTTATTACTACTTTTTCACAGTAATTGAATTAAGACCCGAACACAACACAATCACAGAATTGAAAAGGGCAGGCAAGCATTGATGTTAATTTCTTTTAATAATTATATAAAAACAAGTCAGTCTTATTATCACTCCAGAAATGTGTCCATTTAGCATGAGTCGCCATACCTGAATACCTATCTAAGCATCTGTTAGCACCCACAATTCCTTGCGGACTGAGCATGTGCATGTCTTCTTTCAGTGGATTTTCTGAATGAGGTGTTTTCTTTGTGATTACGACTCGAACATGACTCAATACTAAACAGAATATTGCCAAATTCTGATAAATATTACAATTTTGGTGTGCATGTAAACGGGATGAGTTGATGTGCTGCTGTAAACTGTATCCTAATATGCATTCTAATGCTTTGTAATGATTGTAATTTCTTTGTCTCTTTCTCCCTTCATCCAGGTTTAGGAGTGGATGGTTTGTACAGAGTCAGTGGAAATTTGGCCATCATACAAAAACTGAGATTTGCTGTTAATCATGGTACGCACTTCTACCATTTTACAGCCTTACTGATGTATATATTACTGGAAAAAAAACTGATAGTTTGTGTTACTATAATCCACATCAATGCAGATGAGAAAGTGGATTTAGGGGACAGTAAATGGGAGGACATTCACGTGACCACTGGAGCTCTGAAGATGTTTTTCCGTGAGCTACCAGAACCTTTATTCACTTATGCTTTCTTCAACGACTTCATCGCCGCTATCAGTGAGTGGAGAACAATATTTGAAACACGGCTATTTAAAGAGAGATGTTTCTTGAACATTTTTAACACTTTTGTGTGTGTTCTTCATGTAGAAATGCCAGATTATAAGCACAAAGTTCAGACGGTTAAGGATCTGATGAAGCAACTGCCACGGCCCAACCACGACACCATACAGATGCTCTTCAAACACCTGAAGAAGTGAGTATTAAAGGGAAAGAAGACCAAACAAATGATGAATAAAAATCTTTTCTTTTTTTTACTCTAAAAAGTGCATAATCATAAATGGAAATAATTAGGTAGTTTATAATTAGAAAAATGCTAAAATAGTTTTAGATGAATTGTATGTCATGTCAACTGCCCCTGTGTTTATAATCTTTTTCTCTGTTTGTAGAGTGATCCAGCATGTTGACGAGAATAGGATGACCACCCAGAGTGTAGCCATCGTGTTCGGCCCGACACTTCTGCGCCCGGAGACAGAGACGGCAAATATGGCCGTGCACATGGTCTACCAGAACCAGATTGTTGAGCTTGTTCTTATGGAATATGAGACCATATTCGGCAGGTAGGTCACATACATAGGACCCTTTGACCAAATTCAACGGGCCAGTCACTGCTGAGATCCGGACAGCCCATTGACTGCCAGTCTGAACACTGAACATGTTTTGGTATGTTTACATGAGAGGACCGCCCATATTAGAAAACCATTCTGGCTTCAACATAAACAGTCTAATCCTTTCTCATGTCTTTATTGGACTAACTTATAGTCATGTTTTTCTTGCCTGGATGTCGTATTTTTTTTATATATACCCAAATGGACTGGACTATGTGATTTTTTTTTTTTTTGGACCATTTACGGCTTTGGTTGAAGCAACGAGGGCTTGAAATATGAACATTTTTCTGTCCGACTGAAAACAGTGTTGCTTATGGAAAAAATCTGATGCGTCATTTTAGATTTCCATTCACTACTAGTATTACATTTTACATCACGTCTTTCCATGGTAATACTGTAATACATTTTGGAACAACACGTCTACTGATTGACTGACATGATAGATTTTATCTTGTATTAAAATTCAAATCTCTGCGGGGATGGATTTCATTCTGTTCTGGCCTGCTGGAAGTGACCTCTGAGATGACCACTGCTGGGAAACACTGGAATTATTGTGTAGACTCCATAGATACGGACACACAATCTTTTGTTCGAGTCTTGGCCTTGATTTCCAGACTATCAGTTCAAAATCAAAGGATGCACAAACAAAGATGTCTGGTATATTTCATGCTGTGTGAGCGCATCTATCCGTCTTGGCCCCTAAAGAGACTGGAATAAAATGTGTGCAGGACAATTTTAACCCTGTGAGGACATTAGATTCGCTACTGTTTCTGACCAGACCCCAGTAATGCAAGTCTCACATCCTATTTAATATGAGTACAGTATGCTGTTGACAAAATAGCATGTGAAGATCTTGTATTAGAGAGAAACTGTGAGTGGGTTAAACCGGATTTCTCTTTGTAAAGATATCTGACGGACATACTATATGTGTGTGTGAGGAGTAAAAAGAGCACATGGAGGTAAAGGCACCACAATTGTATTAGAGACTTTATTAAAATGTTTTAATAAGAATTATTTCAGATATGGTTATTTGGTAAATGGCTGTTGAATGTAATTCATCAAATGTTCTGCTTTATGTTGCAGAGCTTTGTCTTGATCAAAATAAAGTTGACAAGGCAAATCGGTCACCTTGTTGAGTGTCGTTACTCGCAAAGTTTCTCCACCAGGGGGCAGCAAACATCACAGTAACAGGGTTTTGTTTTTCATGTGTTCACATGAACTTTCTCACATAAATTTAACTACTGGTATATGAACCTACTCTTTAATAACCTGATGATTATTATGAATTTGATCAAAGCATTTTGTAGGGCAGCTGTATAAAGAAATGTTCTGGTTCAGATATCTGTTGTAAGATTGTTACTGTAAATGCTATTTTGGTTTGCTTTTGAGGGGAGAATCTAAATAATTGGTCCCAGAACATTCCTGTAATGCCGTTGATATATATTATGACAAACTATATTGTTATAGATAAAGATGCAGACTGACCACATGAGGAAGAAAAAAAGAGGAATTAGATGCAGTTTGTTCATTGCATCTGATTTCTTTTTCTAATACACCCTTATTTTACTCTCAACTAAGTGAAATGCTATTTTACTTAAATAACCTCACAAACAGTGCATGCTGTGTCACTTAACAGTGCACTGACAGGTTTTTATCACTTTTCAGCTTTTTAAAGTTTTAAGTATTATAGGCTTGTCTAAGTTTAATGTCAAATTCTAAACATCTTCCTGGATAACAACTATTGTGAGGAAAAATTAGAAATAACATTAAAGGGTTAGTTCACCCAAAGATGAAAATTGTCATTAATTACTCACCCTCATGTTGTTCTACACCCGTAAGACCGTTCATCTTCGGAACACAAATTAAGATATTTTTGATGAAATCTGATAGCTCAGTGAGGCCTCTATTGCCAGCAATGTCACTGATCCTCTCAAGATCCATAAAGGTACTAAAGACATATTTAAAACAGTTCATGTGAGTACAGTGGTTCTACCTTAATATTATAAAGCGACAAGAATACTTTTTGTGTGCCAAAAATAAATAAATAATGACTTTTCAACAATATCTAGTGACGGCTGATTTCAAAACACTGCTTCGAAGCTTTACGGATCGTGTAAACGAAGCCTCGTTAACTAAAATCACGTGACTTTGGCGCTCCGAACCACTGATTCAAAACAAAAGTTTGTAAAGCTTTGAAGCAGTGTTTTAAAATCGGCCGTCACTAGATACTGTTGAAAAGTCGTTATTTAGGTTTTTTATGGTGCACAAATAGTATTCTTGTCGCTTTATAATATTAAGGTAGAACCGCTGCAGTCACATGAACTGTTTTAAATATGTCTTTAATCCCTTTCTGGATCTTGAGAGGTTCAGTGTTATTGCTGGCAATAGAGGCCTCACTGAGCCATCGGATTTCATCAAAAATATCTTAATTTGTGTTCTGAAGATGAACGAAGGTCTTACGGGTGTAGAACAACATGAGGGTGAGTAATGACAATTTTCATTTTTGGGTGAACTAACCCTTTAAATATTAGCGTGCTTTCATCAGAATGAATAAGTAATGACCTGGTGCTTCACTTCATTTTATTTTATGGGGCATCATAAAAGGAAACAAAGGAAGAAAAATCTTACAAGTAGGTTCATCATCACCTCATGAAAAATGTGACATTTACACACACAATGCAAGGTTGGCACACATGAAAACAAATGTAGATGAAATGGGTTGACTTATTTTGGTTCCAATATGGCAATTTCAACACCAGTACAACAACATAAATCCATGCTCTTCATCACAGGTTTAAGGGTCATTTACTATTAATTACTGTGAAGCTGTAGGGTTTAAGAAAAAAACAAAACAAAAACAAAACAATGGGTGCAAATGTCTGCCTGATTGACTTTCTGTGGTAGTATTACAAAATAACTTGAAGTTATAAAACTAATACTGTGAGGTTGGATTTATATACTGTATATCAGGGTTTATCGTCCTTCGTGGCACTGAAATGCAATCTAAAATACATTGTGTTAAACTACAACATTGTGTATTACACACGCAATAAATAAAGCAATACAAAAATAAGACGTATATAAAAAGGTTCTACAAATGAAACATTTGTCAATGACAATAATACTGATGGTATTACACAATATACACATGCATAAACACAAAGAATAAACATTTTGAAATACATTGAAATTAATAATACTGTAAGGTCTGCTCAGACACAATCAACTAAAACATTAATCCTATGCGCCTCTTCCAAAGTGCTGCTTTCATTGTGCACTTCACAGTCATATTACATGCAGTCCGTATTTTCCTGTTGGGACTTTGGGATGGTAGATTTTGTTTAGTCTATAGACCCATGCACCTTGGAAATCTTAATAACAGAGAGAACACGTTGATGATGAATATGGGTTTCCTTAACCATACAATCCTATGGTTCATACATTTCAAGTACATTTCTTTAATCATCATTCATCAAATTATTCTTTAGCTTACTACTAATTGGCTTGTGTGTATTACTTGGTTTAAGCTATTATTTCAAACTGAATAATAAAAGAAGAATAAAGTTTCTAAAGCGGACAATTTAGGATTTCTGAATGAAAGTCTGAAATATGCCCGTACTTGCCTAATTTATAAGCATTGTGTAAAAAATTTGACAGTTTAGTTTGGTAGGTCTAAATATATTGTATAATTTTTTTTTCTTGTTTTAATACCAAAATTAAATTGGCAATACTTCACCAAAGTGGGCTAGGAGAGAGAAAACAACTTTTCTAAATACTAAAAACCTTTAGGAGCGCAAAGTGAAAAGTTGTAAAGTCGCCATTTTGATTATTACAGGTAGAGGGCAGTGTTACAAACTTTAATCTTTTTGTAAATTTGTCAAATCTGTTGGGTTGGGTTTTTGACCAATGTTGACATATTTACCTTTAAATTCTTGGCCAGCTGACTAAAGTCTGGATTGTCCAGTGTGACTGTGGAGCACTATGTTAACATTTGTGAATGGCACTTACAGCTTGGCGGTCTTGCATAAGGCTGTGGGTGTGCAGTTCCTTAGAGCATGTCCTATGAACACAGACTGACACATTACAACATAAAGCCACACAAAGATAAATGAACAGGTGAAACTGCCTTTGAGGTTGAAATGACAATCACTTTTTCCTGACTGACGTTTTTTTTGTTTTTATATGGTGTCATGATTGTGAAAAGTATCTTTACATTTTTTTTTTAACAGTTACCGACAAATATTTTGGAGTGCTTAATACAAAACATTTTCTCTAAATAGAATTACAATATAATTTGAATTATTGATTAGTCAAGTAGTTCATTACAAGTGAACAGTTTAAATTATATTCAATTGTTAAATGACAATAAGCATTCCTATGAATATTTCCATAATTAATGATTCATATGATACTGAATCATTAATTCTTAATAATGAAGTGCAATCTAATTTCCTTCATAAGGCAGACAAACAATCAGATGGGAAAATGAGGCAATGCTAACCAACAGATTGCCTGTTTAACAAGACAAAAATACTGAATGGTATTTTAAACTTGAGGCATTGAGTATCTGGTAAGTCTCATAAAGAAATACCCAGGTCATATTTCACACCAAAAAAAATGTATATTTTGCATGAAAAAAGCATTATTTAAAGACTGAACTTTTTTTGCATCAGATAATCATGACAATTAAGCATTTTTTGCCCAAGTTCTCTCATTACTGTAATATAGTAATGAAAACCATCCTGTCTGAACTCAATGTTTTTTCTTTTTTGTTTATTAAAATCATCATGAATTAAAATTTATGGCATAAATTAAAATCAATGTATACTTATAAATGATAAAGACAATTGAAGGGAGTGTGTTAACTTATCAATAAAATAATGCCTGTGATGGTCCTTTTTTTCTTCAAGCAAAATATAATTTCTTTATTTTTTTTCTTTTGATTATTGGAGTGAAATATGACCCTCCTTGACAGTTTTTGTGAGAATCACCCCAGTTAGTAAACCAGTTATACCTGCAGTGCAGAATTTAGTTTTGTTTTTCAAAACTTTAAAATACTGATTTTCGTAAACTTCATTGGCAAATATAAAGGTATAGAAATCTGGCTGTACAGATCAACATAAACACATGAAAATTCGACATACCGGGGCGGATCAGTAACGGAACAAAGCGAAACAACTGAAACTTTTAAGTCCTGTGAAGTCTAGCTGAGTTTTTGTTTTTCCTTTTTTCCTTATTATACTCAAATACTTTTTTTTTTTTTTTTAAAAAAGAAGGAAATATTGTTTTGTAAATCAGGCACACCTGGGTTTTTATACACAGTAAAGAGCTGAGACAGTTTCCATAGCAACCGACGATTAGTTTGATGAAGAGCTCATCACCTCTTTCATTAGTCCCACTTGAGTGAAAGAAAAAAGGAGCGTTCATTCTTCAGTTCTCGGGTGCCATCTCTATGTTTTCTTCATTATGAGTGAGAACTGTGTCCTCTGCACTTCCTGACACCTCCCTCGATTCCTCCATCTCCATAGCATCCTCCGTTTCCACAGTTTCCCCGACTTCCTCCTCCAGAGCGTCTGTATCTCCAAGCTCCACCTCCATAACCATTCCTCCTTCCTCAGTCTCTTGCTGCTCATGTCCTCGGTCCTGCTCTTCCTCTCCCCCGCTGTCCTCATCATCCTCGTATTCCTCTCCTACTCGCACCACTCTGATATCGCTCATGTCCAGAGCGGACAAATCCTCTTCCTCCTCCTCCTCGTCCTCTGCGTCGCTCTCTCGCTCGTCTGAGTCGAGGTGAGAGGGAGGAGTGGAGGTGTTGATCTGTTCTGGCAGTTCATGAGTGTCTCTCTTGCAGTAAGAGTATCGGTGGTTCATGTGCTGAGAATAAGAGCCCGAGTGAGAGAAGCGTTTCCCACACTTGTCACACTGGTAGGGCTTCTCTCCGGAGTGTAGTCGCGTGTGCTCGATCAGGTGGTGCTTGTGTTTGAAAGCCTTATTACAGATCGCGCACTCGTGGGGTCGCTTACCTGGGAATGATGCAATACGGTGAGGTTACCATTAAGAAAGTACGAATTAACAGGTATAGTGGCTGCAAAATGCATGAATGTCACTGTTTTAGATTGTGGTGTGTGTATGTGTGTGTGATTGTGGTGTGTGTATGTGTATATATATATATATATATATATATATAATTTATTTATATATATCCCACACACACACTGCCCAGACCAAAAAAAGTTGATGTTTAAAATTTAAATAGGCAAATACTTAAGATGGATGGATCATTATTACAGTGATTATTATGTTTCTAGCATGTTATTTATCTGGGAAAAGTTCTTTTAACTCTAATTGATGGAATGTGTAGGTTTTCATTTCCTAAACAACCATGTAGGAAGATACATCATGGCCATATTCCAGGATGACAATGTCAAGATTCATCATGCTCAAATTGTAAAAGAATGGTTGGGAGGGAGCATAAAGAATCATTTTCACACATGAACTGGCACCTTAAATTCATTGAAAGTCTTTGGGATGTGCTGGAGTAGACTTTATAGAGTGCTTGACTCTTGCATTGTCAATACAATATCTTGACCAAAAATTGATGCACATCTTGATGGAAATAAATGTGATGTTATTTCCATCAAGAGGTGCATCAATTTCTGGTCAAATCACAGTAATAGGGGCTTTCACACCGGAGGAACCTTTTCATAGTTCATAGTGTTCTTTTCTCAGCCTCGATGATATGTAACACTGCAAGTTTTCATAGGAGATTTCGTCTCTTAGCCCTACTTTTTGCCCTTTCAATCGTGTTTCAATCACGAAACGCACAACAAACACAGCTCGGATCACGCCGCCCTCCATTCTCCAGTTGTTGACGTTGGTAAATGCAGCACTTATATGGCGCCACTGTTGGCCGCTTCAGAGTTCCAACTGCCGGTGTGATTCTCGGAGAACCACCCTGGAGGCTAGTTCCTATACCTGAGTTCCAAGAACTATGTGGTGCGAGGTCAAGTCATTGACTCTTAAAGGGTTAGTTCACCCAAAAATGAAAATTGTCATTAATTACTCACCCTCATGTTGTTCCAAACCCGCAAGACAAATTGAGATATTTTTGATGAAATCCGAGGGTTTTTTTTTTTTTTTACATCCCCCATAGAAAGCAACGCAAGTACCACATTTAAGGTCCAGAAAAGTAGTAAAGACATTGTTAAAATAGTCAATGTGACAACAGAGGTTCAACCTAAATGTTATGAAACGACAAGAATACTTTTTGTGCACAAAAAGAAAACAAAAATAACTATTTTATTCAACAATTTCTTCTCTCCCCTGTCATTCTCTTATGCTGTTTACATTGCAATGCTTCCATGTTCTACGTCAGAACGCCGACTCATTATTGGCCGGCTCCTGCGTCAGCATGACACGCATGAGTCGTGCTGCTCAAATGTACAACATTGGCCAATACTGAGTCTGCGTTCTGACGCAGAACACGGAAGCACTGAACGTAAACAGCGTAAGAGAATGACACAGAAGAGAAGACATTGTTGAATAAAGTCGTTATTTTTGTTTTATTTTTGCACACAAAAAGTATTCTCGTCGCTTCATAACATTAAGGTTGAACCACTGTAGTCACGTTGACTATTTTAATAATGTTTTTACTACTTTTCTGAACTTTGAATGTGGTAATTATGTTGCTCTCTATGGAGGATAAAAAACCTCTCAGATTTCATCAAAAATATCTTTGAAGGCAGGTTTGGAACGACATGAGGTAGAGTAATTAATGACAGAAATTTCATTTTTGGGTGAATTAACCCTTTAAGTATTTGCCGATTTAAATCCCAACAATGACTTTTTTTTTTTTTTGGCTGAGCAGTTTTTTTTTGTTTTTTTTTGATTGGCAGGATACAATTGTCCCTGATCATCGGCTGTTTTTAAACAATCAGCAAATGTCTGATACTTTATACATTTTGCAGACAATAGCATCCAGAGCGGCTTACAGAGCAAAAACATTTATTATTAATATTAGTATTAGTATTTTTTAATATCAGCATTGTTTTCCCTGTAAATCAAACCCAAGACTTTGGAGTTGCTAGCGCCACCAGTTGAGCTACAGGTATATTTTGTTTTCTAATAATACATTAATACCTTTTCAAGTGTCCAAATGCTGTAAATTATGTGGTTTTACGTACCTGTGTGTTCATACTTGTGTCGCAGCAGTGAGCTGCTCTTCTGAAAGATTTTGTCACACAGATCACAAGCATACAGGCCACCAACAGTCTTCCTCCTTTTCTTCATGAGAGGTGAATCTTCATCGTTCTGGTCCTCTACCCCTGACACGGAGTCAGAAGCGATGTCCGGTACCTTCTGAGGGAGAGAAACACTGAGCGAATAAGAAAGGTACGTGCAGATCTTAATGTTTGTGTGTATTTGTTGTGCTTACCGGACATTTATTAAGTATCACTGTCCCCTTTGTGTCTGTCGAGACACTGTCAGGTGTCTTGATGCTGGAGTTGGTGGTGTAGGTGTAGGTGAGCTGAGGAATGAGGATGGTTCGTTTGTTACCGGTTATTGCAGTGCCGATGCACGGAACACCACCTGGCTCTGCTATGGCAACCAGAGTTGGCAATGACGCTGACACGATGTTTAATGGCCCTGTGCTGCCCTGCGTCACATAGATGGTGTTTCCTGGCAATGGTTGCTTTTTGAGGCAGGTGAGGTTGAGCGGTTCCTTTTGGGTGGAGACCGACAGCTTAGTGGTGGTGCTGGGTTGAGTGGGGCTGGACTTAGGGAGTGAGAGGTCCAGCGGTTCAGACTGCAGCTCCTCCTCTACGTCTTCTGTCTTTACAATGACGAGATCATCGGTGGAGAGACTGGCTGGAGGGGAGGCGGGTGAAGCGGCACTTTCATTTTGGGTGTCCGCTGAGGCGTCATCAAGGGGTTGAGTGGGAGTGCAGGTGGCTTGAGTTGAGTTCGTTTCTTGAGTCACAGCAGATGGTGTATTTTTCTTGGTCAGACAAGAAAGCATGAAATTATTAACATGTTTAGGAACTACTCATTCATTTTAAAAAGCATCACTGATGACCACCTTAGAATTTTTTTTTTATTTTTTTTTAAACCTTGATACTCATTACATATCTGCCTTGTGCATTAAGTGAAAGCATTAACATGTCTATTAATATTTATAATTATAATGAACTATAATTAAGAAATATTATATTAAGCTTCAAATATCTGTAAATATATTTATTATATATTCACTACTTTTCAAAACTCTTATTCTCACCAAGGCTGCATTTACTTAATCAAAATACGGTAAAAACAATAATTATGTTGTAGATACAGTGCATCGCTTCTAGGTTCTACGTCAGAACGCAGACTCATTATTGGCTAATACTGAGTCAGCGTTCTGATATAGAACCTGGAAGCTCTGCACTGTGTCTACAATGTAAACGGCATAGGAGACAAGTAAGGGAAGAAATTGTTGAATAAAGTCGTTATTTTTGTTTTGTTTTTGTGCACAAAAAGTATTCTTGTCACTTTATAACATTAAGGTTGAACCACTGCAGTTATATGGACTATTTTAATGATGTCTTTACTAATATTCCGGGCCTTAAATGTAGTAATTAAGTTACTTTTTCTTGGGGATAAGAAACCTCTTGGATTTCATCAAAAATATCTTAATTTGTGCTCTGAAGATGATCAAAGGTTTTCCTGATGTGGAACGACATTAATGGAATTAATGACAGAAATTTCATATACATACATACATACATATATATATATATATATATATATATATATATATATATATATATATATATATATATAGATTTATCTTAAAAATATTAAATATTAAAGGGTTAGTTCACCCAAAAATGAAATTTCTGTCAATAATTTTATATATATATATATATATATATTATATATATATATATATATACACACACACACACACATACAGTCAAACCAAAAATTATTCATACACTAGATATATATAGATTTTTTTTTTTTTTACTAGTGGGTGCAGGACACTATAGTTCATTTATTTAAGTGAGGATAGCAAAATAAAGTAAACTGACATATTATACCCAAAAATTGCTCATACAGTGGACTACCAGTAAAATAGATAAAAATTTGGGACAAAAATTATTCAGACACTTTGACCTGATCATGTTTTGCTTAAGTGTTATCTGACATAATTAAGATTATTTTTTTCTGACACAGTTTAACTCTGAGATCTTGTCATATTTTATTACCATTTTTTTAAACTATAGTGAATAAACTGAAATAATGAATGAAATGTTCAAGGTGTCTTAATAAATTTTGGTTTGACTGTATATATATATATATATATATATATATATATATATATATAATATTTATTATTATTGTTTATTTTTTTTACTACATAATTCCATATGTGTTCATTGTTATGATGTCTTCAGTGAGAATCTACAATGTAAATAGTCATGAAAACAAAGAAAAAACCTTAAATGAGAGGGTGTGTCCAAATTTTTGACTGGTAGTGTATATATAAAATTGTATAAATAATTCTAATTGTATATATAATAAATATACCAGTCAAAAGTTTGGAATCGGTAAGAATGTTTTTAAAAGAAGTTTCGTCTGCTCACCAAGGCTGCATTTATTTAATTAAAAATACAGTAAAAACAGTAATATTGTGAAATATTATTACAATTTAAAATAACTGTTTTTTGTTTGAATATATTTTATAAAGTAATTTATTCCTGTGATCAAAGCTGAATTTTCAGCATCATTACTCCAGTCTTCAGTGTCACATGATCCTTCAGAAATCATTCTAATATGATGATTTGCTGCTCAAGAAACATTTATGATTATTATCAATGTTGAAAACAGTTGTGTACTTTTTTTTTTTTTTCAGGATTCTTTGATGAATAGAAAGCTCAAAAGAACAGCATTTATCTGAAATACAAAGCTTTTGTAACATTATACACTACCGTTCAAAAGTTTGGGGTCAGTAAGAATTTTTATTTTTATTTTTTTCAAAAGAAATTAAAGAAATTAATACTTTTATTCAGCAAGGATGCATTAAATTGATCAAAAGTGACAGTAAAGACATTTATGTTAATCTTACAAAAGATTATATTTCAAATAAATTCTGTTCTTTTGAACTTTCTATTCATCAAAGAATCCTGAAAAAAAAAAAATATTGTACATATATAATTGAATTTATAAAACAGCTAGTTCTTGTCCTTGATTTTGATTGGTCAATAGCTGTGTTTTATTCACGATAAAACATGGCTATGATCTCTTCACACTACGGTTCTGTGTATCACAACACCCTTAGCAACCACTCTTAGCAACGTAGACTGTATGTTCTCAATTGATATTGTTCATTGAAGCTAACTGTAGAGGAGTATTGTGAGAAAGAGATCGAGTGAGCGAGTTTATAACCTGCATTCAGATTTAGCATTTTCCTTCAGGTCAGCCCTATGTTCATAATAAAAAATCTGTTGAAATGTCTGATGTATTATCTTGTCCTTTTAACAATTAAGGGGTTTTCCTGTGACTGACAGTGCTAGTCAAAGCATTTGTCAGTTGTGTCTTGTTCCGTGTTCACTAGGGGTGCAACGGTATGCGTATTCGTACCTAACAATTCATGGGGCAAATTCCAAATGGAAGTGATCATCCCTATCATGCCCTACTCCCTCCGAAGGGCAAAGCCCTTAAAGTGGGGACTTTGAAGTGAGCAGGGCACGCGTGTGCTGTATGTAGCCGTTTGGAATGCACTTGGCAAAGTGTATGTTAAAATGTATGTTGTTTATTTGCAACAGTTAGGCTAAAAAAAAAAGAAAAGAATTATGCTGTTAAAACAGCGACATCTGCTTAGGGACACTGTGCTGCGTTGTCACGGGAACATCCCAGCTGAAGATGATGAAATTACATCTTTCGGTACGAATACGTGTACCGTTGCACCCCTAGTGTTCACAACAATTCAGTATTTCAATTTAAAAGTCTTCACTACTGACTGACACACTCATAAAGACAGTCTTTGCCGCCATCTAATGGCGTGATAATGTAACTTCTGTTGCTGTTCACGGTCAGGGACTATTTTTTCTGGTGGAAGGAAGGCTTTTAGGGAAAGTTTACTTCATGAAATTTGCATTGATACATATTTTTGGCTTTAATATTTGTATTGTGTGGTAACTGTCTTATAAAAGCAATAAGGTACTCGAGGCCAGTGCTGTATCGTGAATAAGTCAAGGCTGAAGTGCGTTTCGCGTCGTGCCTGCAACCCCTTCAGCCGTGACTTATTCACGATACAGCACAGCCTCTCGTACCTTATTGCTTACATATATTTATGTATTTGCAAATATATTTACAATTTAAACTATTTTCATAACTTTTCTGAGCTTTATAGAAAATCATATAGGCTTATTTGATCATGAATCCAATGACTTTTCCTTAATTACACAATTATTTGTATTCATAACAGCCCTAATTGTGACAGCTCTATTTTACAGTTAAATAAAATGATTTGTGCTTACCTCTTGGTTGTTTTTCGGGTTGTTTGCAGCCTGTAGCAATATCCTTTTAGAGCGCATCTTCTGGTACCACTTGCTGACCGCCTCTAGAGGAAGCTTGACTGTCTTGGCAACCTGTGACAGCTGCTCGTCAGTAGGCTCTGGGTTCTGACTGTAGGCCTTCAAAAGAGGAAGGAGGCGTTCTGCTGCTCCACTCTTATCCTTATCCAGTAGAGAGGTGAGAGAGATAGTTGTAGGAGACGCTTTGGCGTCACTGTCTTGAGAGTCTGCAAGCTTCCGTTTATTCGGGGAGTTGTCACATAGCAGACATGACGCATAGTTATGGAAGTTATCTCCGCAGGCGACGCCACTGTGAACTGTTCCGGAGTGAGAGACTGCATCAGTTGTCGCTGTTGTTTGTTTCCCTTCCTCTTTATTTCTATCTGTCTTCATCTCTTCTTTCTCTCCTTCATTCTGCATATCGGTCTCGACCTTGGATGGAGAGTCTGGTTCGGTTTTGATTTTGATTTCTGGTGGTGCAGTCAGTTTTTGTTGTTCACAATTATCCTCCAGCGAACTGGTATTTTCAGTTGTCTCCTTTCTGTCTGCTGGTGGTGTGTTTGTAGTCTTGTCTGGGGTTGATTTCATCTCGGTGCCCTGCGTGTTGGGATTGGCAACAGGTATTTGGCGAACCACGAGGCTCTGCGACCCATCTGCCCTCCTTACTAGTAGTAAAGTTTGCTGGGTGAGCTTAGGTTGTGCCGCCCGAGCTTGGACCAACCTGGCGGCCTGCGCAGGGGTTATCTTGATGATGGATGGCGGTTTGCTTTGGACTGGTTTAATGATGTTTACCTGTGTAGGTTTAGGTGTACCTGATGTTTGGGTTTCAGTCGAGTTGGACTGTACCGAATTAACCTGGACCACGTTTGGCTGTGTGATGTTAGAAGCTGTAGATTTTGCTTGCGCTGTACCGGTTTGCGTCACGGTGGGCTGCATTGTGTTCACTTTTACCCCCTTGAGTTGTGAGTCTAGCTGGGGGTTGTAGTTGATGATAATTTTGGTATTTCCGTCTTGTCCCACGACTGGTAGAGAGATGGCGGAGATCACTTGGGGCTGTGCCTGCTGTGGCTGCAACACGACAGCTTGTGCCTGCGTCTGCGATGGCACTTGGCCTACGATTTTAGCATTGGTTCCATTTGCATTACCACTAGTCAACAGCTGCCTGCCATCCATCGCAGCGTTCAACGCATTCTGTAAGTCACTAAGGTTGATGCTGATTGGCTGGACCAGCCCAACAGTGGGCAGGACCAAGGTTTGGACGACACCTTGCGGAGCCACGACTCCGTTGGTATTTGCGGTGGCTATTGTAGGTGTTGCTGGTGCAGATTTGGGTTGGTGTTCAACAGGCTCCTGTTTGATCTGTTTCAGGGGGAGCTGCTCTTGCAGAGGCTTGTTGGTAATTTCCACCTTCTCCCTCAGAAGGATGCGTGTTGGGCGAGAAATGGTGAGAGTCGTTGTCACTCCAGGTGTGCGAGGCAGGCCGTTGACCGCTTTGTTCACGCTTGCACACTTCTTACTGCTGATGTGAGAGCTGTAGGACCCCGAGTGAGAGAAACGCTTCCGACAATTAGAGCATTCATACGGCTTCTCACCTGTATAAACACAGAGATAAAGAAGCTTATGGATTAAAAAAGTATATGTAGTCTGTTCAAAAGTAAGTTTGAACTTTCTGTTCCTCAAGGAACGGAAAAAGATGTATCATGGTTTCCACAAAAACATTAAGCGTTAAACATTAAACATTAAGTCTTCAATATTGATGATAATAAAAAAATATTTCTTAAGGACCAAATTAGCATATTAGAATCATTAAATATCACAATTGGTGGTCAATTCTCTATAACAATCGCTTACTGTATAAAATCTGCTAAAAAGGTTAACCCTTCTCTGGAACAGGGTTTCAAAACTAAGGTTTAAAACTGGTGTTGAAAATGAACCCTCATCCTAACGTTGACTTAAAAGTGGGTGGGTTTAACCTGGATTTACAAAGACATTAACTAGAGTTACACTACCAGTAAAAAGTTTGGGATCGGTAAGATTTTTAATGTTTTTAAAAGAAGTTTCGTCTGCTCACCAAGGCTGCATTTATTTAATTAAAAATACAGTAAAAACTGTAATATTGTGAAATATTATTACAATTTAAAATAACTTTTTTCTGTTTGAATATATTTTATAAAGTAATTTATTCCTGTGATCAAAGCTGAATTTTCAGCATCATTACTCCAGTCTTCAGTGTCACATGATCCTTCAGAAATTATTATAATATGCTGATCTGCTCCTCAAGAAACATTTATTGTGTACAATTGTACAAAAAATTTGTGTACAATTGTTTTTTCAGGATTCTTTGATGAATAGAAAGTTCAAAAGAACAGCATTTATTTGAAATAGAATCTTTTGTAACATTATAAATGTCTTTACTGTCACTTTTGATCGATTTAATGCATCCTTGCTGAATAAAAGTATTAATTTCTTTCATTTCTTTTCAAAAAAACTTAAATAAAAGTTCTTACTGACCCCAAACTTTTGAATGGTAGTGTATAATGTTACAAAAGCTTTGTATTTCAGATAAATGCTGTTCTTTTGAACTTTCTATTCATCAAGGAATCCTGAAAAAAAAAAAAAAGTACACAACTGTTTTCAACATTGATAATAATCATAAATGTTTCTTGAGCAGCAAATCAGCATATTAGATTTCTGAAGGATCATGTGACACTGAAGACTGGAGTAATGATGCTGAAAATTCAGCTATGATCACAGGAATAAATTACTTTATAAAATATATTCAAACAGAAAACAGTTATTTTAAATTGTAATAATATTTCACAATATTACTGTTTTTACTGTATTTTTAGTTAAATAAATGCAGCCTTGGTGAGCAGACGAAACTTCTTTTAAAAACATTACAAATCTTACCGATTCCAAACTTTTGACCGGTAGTGTATATCAGAATGATTTCTGTACTTAAGTTGTGCCGTGGCTGGCAACTGACCGCTGTGGATGCGCAGGTGCTCCTTCAGGTGATGTTTGTATTTGAAGGCCTTGGAGCATTCTGTACACTTAAACTTTCTGTTTCCGCCTGACTGAGAAATAGTCCGCTGAGAAAAGAGACAGGAAAAAGTTTGTTTCTTCAAAGTTGTCTGAGTCAACATATGACTGTGAACAAAAGCTCTGTGTCATTTCCTCTGCAGAAGTGTGAACATCATGAAGGTGTGAGTTCTCTGCTGTACCTGCTCTCGAACGTGTCTGTGTGCGGTCATGTGACGGACGAGCTGCGTGCGGTAGGTGAAGGTGTAGCTACAGAGGGAGCAGCAGTAGTTGTCCTCGCTCTTTTCATGCCGTAGTTTAATGTGCTCCTTCAGCGAGGTGTGACGCTTGTAACCACGGGAACAGTGAGGACAGGTGTGCAGTTGGGAGAATGCATCAGGAGTACCTGACAGAGAGTCATAATCAATCTATGCATTCAGCTGTAGAGGAAAAACTGATTTAAAAGAAAGACAAAAAACTGTATTGATACCGTTCTCATCGTGGACCCCTCGCTCTGGCGTTCTCTGATGCTCCTCCTGGGCGTCTGAGTAAATACGCTCCGTTTCTGTCTGCTTTTCCTTACTGGCCACTTCATTATCAGCACCATCCTCCTCATCAGTGACACACTCCTCTTTCAAACACACACAGGCAGATTAGATCAACTAAAATACAAACAAATATCCTCTTCTCAGCTTCTGCTTTAGCATCAAATATATTTGCATTTTTGTTTGAAACATACACATATTGTGATGTACAAAAACAAGGTATCTGCAGGGTTTTTAAAATCACTTTTAAGGCATTTTAAGACCTTTTTTAAGATGTGCATAAATAAAATGAATACCGTATGTGTGGGGTAGAGCAACCAAATCATAAAATGACTGTAACAATGAGAATCTAAACAACTTTACAGTGTGAATATATAGATTTTTAGAATGCATATTAGCTTCTTTTTGATCCACTGACTGAATGAAAAGGAAATTTAACAGTAGGTGGTGCTTATAGAGGTACAGCAGAAATATAGAGGTTACCCTGGTATCTCCCATATACAACATAGCTGCACTTTTTAGAAATGCTACGATTTTGCAGGTATGATATAATCACCATAAGGTAAACATTTTCATAATTCATTAACAGTACATCATAAGCAGTAGCTTTACATAATTCATGGTATTCACTGAAACCGCAAGCCTGTAGAATGCCCCAACAGCCCCTAGTTTTGAAAATGTGCAGCGCTCACAAATAAATCATATCTTTTTGAGGTTTAATATTCACATTAAGCATTACTGTTAGGGTTAGGACTAACCCCGTCTCTAAAATTAAGTCCTCATGAAATGATAATTAAGACTTTTCTTATACCATTTAAGATATTTAAGACTTTTTATGGCCTTAAATTTAATACAGCTGAATTTAAGACTTTTAAAGACCTGTAGGCTACAGAAAAAAAAAAAACCTGACTGTGGCCTTAAGTGAATAACACATGACATACAGTGATACTGAATTTGTATGTTGAATGGTAACATAGCAGTTTTATAATACTACAGTGTATTAATATTTGACCGGGAAGTGGGCCAGTAAGGCCCACTATGTGCTATGGAGGCCCGTAAGGACCAGGTGACACATTACGAATGAATAACGGCCTGAGAGAGAGAAATGAGCTCACACACACCTGATCCAGCCATTCTAGCCTAACACACTCTCACAGTCCAACTATTTTCCCTTTACCAAAATAATTTCAAGATCTTTCCATGACAAGCATGGCAACCTGAGTTTGCAACTATAAACTTGTGTGGTATATCCTGATCCCATCACCTGTTTCTTCCTGTTGTTTCTGTTTTATGTCTTGCTGTCCTGTCTTATGACTGGAATACACTTTCTGACTTTACATGGTTACAGAGAAAAACTTGTTCTGAACACAACAAACTCATGTGGAAATGTGCCTCGTTTCTAAGAGATGTGTGACAAATGAAAACAATGTGTTCTAAAATTGGCTCAAAATATCAAACCTGTTTGGTTATCCTCTGACCAGATGGAATCACAGTCTGAAGCTAAAACAATTGGAGTCTGTGCCCATCATGCACTACACAATTTTGTGTGAAATCTGTCAACTCCACCTGCCCAAAATTTTCAGACTGGCTCAACTAGTGTCAACTCATCCAGATTGCAAGTTGCATAGTGTAAAAGCCTATGAAATTAATTTAAAAATAAATGTGTTGCACTAAACTGACCTTTGACCCTTATTTCTTGTATTAAAGCATCTGGCCCCAGGCTGCCATCTGTTGAAAGAAAAAACAAAACAAAAAAACAAATCTATTACTTCATTGTTTTGTTCAAATTCTTTTTTTTTTTTTTTACAATAAACTTTCAGAAAGGTCACTTCCTGTTGCCTGAACCCATACTCCTATAAGGGGAAGAGTTTACCTTTGCAGTGATGACTGCAGTGACTACTAGATCTGTACCAATAAAGGCTGTGACGCACCAAGTCGATGTCAAAGAACTAGCGGTGACAAAAGCGGACTGTGTTGTTGCCTCGTGTTGGCTGCATCTGGGCCAAAAAGCTGCACTTGAAAAGGACTACAGGCAACTATCAACAAGCATGTGTGTTCTGCACCTGCATTTAGATAAATTACTGTCTATATCAGCAGGTATCAATAGTCAATATTTGTCATTTAAAAAGGGAAACCGAAACTAGGACTGCAGATATTCAAAAGCATAAGCAAAGCAGAGCTTGCTTACCGTTGTGAATATCAATCATGCTGATCACTTTCTTCATTCTAGGCGACTCTTTTTATAAAAATATTTGCATATGGGAATGCATTGATAAGATGACGTAAAATTAGAACAGTCTTCTGTCTGTGCCGCTCACTAAACTGAACAGCCAATCAGAGCGATCTCTCTCACCGACGGGCCCTGATGCCGATTCAACATGCTGAATTGGGTAAATTCCCGCCGAAGTGAAAAACAGCAAAATCTAGCCTGACAGACACTCACCGATGGCTGACCGTCGGCACTAAGGCCATGCTGTTGTGACACTGTCACTTATGACAGGTTTTACCCTTCTCAATATATTATAAAAGTTTTATGTATATTGGAGTTTTAATAGGTATAAATGTTGTCTTAGCCATTTTATTCCTCTTATCTGTTTAAAAGGGTTAGTTCACCCAAAAATGAAATTTCTGTCATTAAGTACTCACCCTCATGTCATTCCACACCCATAAGACCTTTGTTCATCTTCGGCACACAACTTAAGATTTTTTGATGAAATCTGAGAGGTTTTTTATCCTCCATAGAAAGCAACAAAATTGCCACATTCAAGATCCAGAAAAGTAGTAAAAAAATTGTTAAAATAGTCAACATACTTTTTGTGCACAAAAACAAAAATAACAAACTTAATTCAACAAATTCATCTCTCGCTATTTACGTTCAGGGCTTCCAGATTCTACGTCAGAATGCCGGCTCAGTATTGGCCGGCTCCTGCGTCAGCATCACATGCATGCGTTGTGCTGCTCACGTGAACAGCGTCGGCCAATACTGAGAAAAAATAAAAAAATTGTCGACAAATATTTTTGTTGTCGAATAGTCTTTTGATCTCATTCGACCTATTTGAAGGGCCTGCAATAACGCGGTTTGACCAGTGGGGCGCTGTAGCGCAATAATGTAATGCAGCCCTCCTGGATCCAATCCAATAAAAGAAGACAGCGCTTTGGAAGTGCATAATGCAAACAAAGTCAAACCCGTAAAATGTGGGAAATTAACATAGCATAAACACAACAAACATAACGTTTAGCATAACTAAAAAAAAAGCTGTCATGCAGGGCCACCAACTCTCATTCAAACTTACTGTTCTCACGCCACACGTCCACTTTCTCACGCAGTGAAAGATACATTAGCAGAGCAAACAAGACACAGACAATGCGCCGACAGATGAGACAGATCAGGTTACTATTGATATAAAACAAAGTCTCAGCTTTTAAATTCTGTCAATTTTACTACGGGATTCAAACAATGCATGTGGTTTTGGCGCTCTTTAACATGGTGTGACAGATCGCTGTAGCGCCTCTTCCTCTCTGCTATTACAGCACGAAATAAACATGAATGAACATCAAAAAGTATGTTGAAAGATACAGTACAACTTACTGAAATGAATCCATCTCTAATGTAATCACTTAATCAGAGTTTTAACTGCAGAAAGAAGTCAATAAAACAGCTTGCAAACAAATATGTCACAAAATGTAACATTTACCTCAGGAAAGCCATTCAATGACCATAAACTCGATAGTTAGTGTGTGTGTGTGTGTGTGTGTGTATATATATATATATATATATATATATATATATATATAAAATCTAGAGAGGGGCATTTTTCAAAATAATGCACAAGATTACATATTCATATTTTATACTGTTATTAAAAAGTTATTATTACAATTCCCAGACTTAAAAACACAGTACCAGTCATTGTAACAGTTGGACAATTGATGACTTCAGATGAGGAAAGAAATCCTGAAGGAGACTGGTCTATTCAGTTGGCTTGAAAATCATTAAAAATACACTTCCAGAAGCTGAAGTGATTTCCTTGTTTTATTTACTATTTAAAGTACAGTATACCTCAATATTTTAACTAATTGCTAAAGTGGAATAATCGAACAAAGCCTACTGATTAATCAGTGTAATAATCGATGATTAGTCGATTAATCGTTCTAATAACAGTTAATCGATTATCAAAATAATCGTTTGTTGCAGCCCTACTATCACTTGTGTTCATTGTATATACACTGGTGGACATTTTCACATTGGGACTGACAACACTCTAGGCTTCTTATGGATTGTTTTATGGTATGGTGCAAATGGACTCCATGCTTTTAAAGTTTTTTTCTAGTTTTATTGTGTTGTTCTAAATTTTATGTGAATATTTTAAATAAACTTCATTTATTCACTTTAATCCTGTTGTTTGTCTCATCTTTATAAACTCCCAACCTCACAGTTTAATCTGACCCCATTTTCAACTCATGTAACTCAACCGATAGACTGATTGTAACACTGTGGTAAGATGTTATCTGTCAAACATCAGTCATCCTTATTCTTGCAACTTTGTCTATAACATAAATACTTAAAATATTTAGGTTACAACTGGATCTGTTTCTGAAGCTTAATTGCCAAAATAAATGCATTAAGTTTCTAATCTCTTGATTGTTTGTTTGTTTACTCACCATCCTGTATGCATGTGTCAGAGAGCTGTCGTGCTGCTTTGAGCTGGAATACTGAGGACTTTTGGTCAGGATCATCAGCAATACTGTCCTCCTCTACAATGTGCAGTTTGTCTTCATCATCTGAATCTGAGGTCGCCTCCGGCACACTGCTAAAACTCCTCACTACATGAGAGAGAGAATTGCCTATTCAGTTTAGGATCACAGATGTTTCCAAAGGCAAATTAACAGTGATAATCATACTCTCTTTGAACTATTAGCCATATTTGATGCTGTTAAAACACGTGGACATGTTTGCAAACAGGACTTGTTCTGTTCAAGTGGTGATGTCTCTGTAATCAGTAACAGCTGTGATTTATTTTTATTTTTTTAAATGACTGTAAACCTGAAACTATGTATTCTTGGGAAAATAAAGAGTTCATACAGTCAAACATGCACACACAAACATCCCTGATGCACTAATATATGTGCACGCATACAATAAAGGTAGAATTTGTGCCCTAAAGACAGGAAGTGAGATTTGTCTAATTTTAGATCAGTTTCCTGCAGCCCAGAAAAGCTTTTTACCTTCTGTGTGACATCATCAGAGGCACGATGGAGAAAGGAAAGACAAGCAGTGTTTAAAAGTGTTTTTAATAGTATGTTAGCGCAGATACACAGATTTTTACATATGGATCCTTTTGCTAAATCCAAGAGCTGTAGTTTTAAAAATATGAGGTACTGGAAAACTCATCTCTGATGTGTGTGTGTGTGTGCGCGTTTGTGCACACATGTTGGGATACAAAGAACATTTCCAGATGTGCATGTGTCAGATTTGTGTTTTTGAATACACAGATTTAAACGTGCTTGGTTTCTATGGAGCTAGTTTCTTAAACTGGCAGAATTTGAGGATGTCAACAGGAAGTGATGTAAAAGTGATCTGATTGTGCAAAAAAAAGTTCCCGTTTACAGTTTCTGTTCTCTGAAATGACCTGTACATAGTCATTTCACATACCTGTGCATGCCAGAAATGGAAATTATGAATTTCTGCAATACAGATGGAAAATTCCTTCAAAAAACTTCTCCATTCTCACAGCAGATTCTGATCACTGCTGAATATCTGTCCCATTCCTTGGACAGCTGAAATCAGTCTTGCGTTGCCCCTTATAAAAATAAATTTGAAATTGCCAAAATTCATTTATTGTTCCAGTGAGAGTAGCTTGTGATCGTCTCTAAATCAGTATGGTGGATCTCATCACATATATATATATATATATATATATATATATATATATATATATATATATATATATAAAGATTGATGCTTCCTAGACTACCTGTCCTTTCATGGTCAACATGACAGGTACATTTCAGTTATTTATACCATACTACCTAGTAACTGACATAAAAAAGTGGTCCATACAAGCCATACCACAGCTTTGCGTGGCAATAGAGAGACTCATATTGCCAAAACTAGTGGTTCAACTGATCACAAAACTCACGGTTTGGATCATATCATGGTTATTAAGTCACGGATCAGATCATTTTTTGGATCAGCACAAAACAAAAAAATAATAATTGGGGGGTGGGGGGTAACTTTGCTTTTATTATTTAGCCCACTTCAACTACTCCGATACCACAGCAGAAACTAATAGCCTAACTAATACATTATTAAAGGCAAGTGAACAGACTGTAAAAAGAACAAATACTGTACACCAATTACAGGCATAGATAAATACAACATAAAGTTACAAATAAAGTATAAGGTCTAACTGTAGTATTAATTTTCGTGTACAGAAATGTAATAGTTAAATGTAAAATGACACTGTTCACTGTATAAATGTAATATAGATTAATCTTTGTTAAAGCTGTGTTTTGTTGTTTGATTTACATGACAGACAACAGCAGGTATTTATAGGTTGCTGTCACTTTAAGAGTAAGACCCCACGCACACACACATCCGATAGATACACATCCGAATTCTCACCTCGTTCACTTAAGTCTTAAGACATAACCGAATGTATTTACGAGAATACTTGCCGAGAGGGGTATTTTGACTGACATAATGCGTGTATGTGTCCATCCAAGTGCATTGAGGACGTGAAAGAGAAATCAATCTGAAACGCGCCTCTCTCTATGTGTGCGCGCGAGCCTTGTACGTATGTGCGTCTGTGCTCACCGATAACAGCGTGGCGTGCGATAGCCTACCGAATTAAATCCTCTTTTGCCTCTTCTAGTGCTGGAATGGTTTTATATCTATTTAATTTATAAACTAGCAATACAAAACACGTGCAAATGATAACCTTTCACTCTATTGCGGTTAAACTTGCAATTGATCCGCGAATTACATGCGTGCCAAACCGTGTGGCTTGGTCCGTACGGATCACGGATCAACAAACGATCCGTTTAACCACTAGCCAAAACTGATATGAATCACACTGTAAATTTCTGTCTGTTCTTTTCACAAAGCTACAGACCTTAGTCAGGATAGCACCATATTTAATTTATGACTGCAAAAATTGCATGATTCAAACCCTTTATACGGTGTGTGCCATTGTAAAGACTGTCCCTCACAGCCTTGTTTTCATTTCTTTATGGCATCTAACCTGACTAAGGTCTATTGTATCAGTAGACTTTTAATGTAGAACATGACATGAGTTAATTATATGGAAACAAGCAGCATGAACATTCTTCAGAATATCTGCTTTTGTGTTCCACAGAGTAAAGTCATACAGGTTTGGAACAACATGAGGGTGAGTAAATGATGTTTTCATTTTTTGGGTGCACGTTAAAGGACATGCACACTTGTGCTGCCTTCATGGGTGTGTTTATAGTGCACCACCTGAGTGACAGACAGTGTTGGCAAGTAGAACTGTTCCAGTGTGACCTCATAATCAACACAATCAGGTCACCATGGCAACCTCCAGTTCATGTGACAGTTCCTGGGATGTGGTGATTTGGCTCGATATAGAGTGCACCTGCCACCATATGTGTACACACACACACACACACACACACACATACAGACACACATACAGACACTCTGACTTCACACAAGAGAATACAGTTTAGGATCACCCTGATATTCTAAAGGACAAGCAACTAAAAACAAATAAACCAAAAAGTGCATTAATTATAAGCACATGCATTTCTGTGTTTCTATGTGTATATGTCTTTAGCAGCAGTAGTTAAAAGAGGATCAATTTAAAGACTGCTGATTAACAACATGACAGCAAAAAACTTACATGTATTATGTGTGTGTGTATATATTGTGAAGAAATTAACAAATTTAGAAAAATTGATCAAAAAAGTATCAGTAAAGACATTTAATGTTACAAAAGATTTATTTTAAATAAATGCAGTTCAATTGAACTTTCTATTATCAAAGAAAAAAAATCACTTTCTACAAAAATATAAAGCAGCACACTTGTTTTTAACACCGTAATAATACTATAATAATACAATAATACTTTCGAATGATAGTTTATTATAAAATATTTTTAGATCTATGTACAGAGTTTATATATAGCTGAGTGCATGAGTTTGCATACCCTCTTTTGTCTAAGTTTATAAACTACATTAATACAAATATACAAAATAAAACTTTTTTTAAATATAGTACTGGCCTTCAGAAAGTCACAAAAAAAGTCATAAAGGAAGTTACAAACCAAAAGATAACAGAATGATTTCTGTAATTTCAGTTAATATTTTGATAAAAATCTTGCAGATTCATGCAAACTTATGAACTTAACTGTATAAATGTATTTGTGTGTGTGTGTGTGTGTGTGTATGTATGTATAGAGAGAGACAGACTTAGGCATGTAATGCAGTAAGTGTAGTGTGTGTATGTATGTGTGTGTGTTGGGACAATCTATTCAGATTCACTTGGGAGCAGTGGTCACCTGAGATTTGTTTCTCCCGGGTCTTTAGGTTAATAAGAGCCCTCATGTACACACACTGTATGAGCCACGTGAGACCATTTAAACAACTTTCCTTTTTCATATCCATGTAAACTTATTCACCAACATATTTCTGCTTCTTTCGATCACACAAACACAAGTCCCTCCCAACCCTCCCCCACCCTAAAAAAAGAAAGAGAAAAGACCTCCTCTTCACCCTGAGAAACTTTCCCCCACCGTACAAAGAGGCGGCAAACCACTGGGAGAGATTAGCATGCAAAAAGAGATGCCCAGCAGTCACAAGCCCCCCCACAAACATGGAGTGAAATGTGAAAAGCTCTTTAATGCCCTCACATATCCCTTTTCCATCAACAGGGAAGTGTGAGAAGAGCTCAGTGCTACAGGTGTTTGTATTGTCTTTGCTTGTTCCACGAATACATACATTAACACCATACCTTTACAACACACATTGACTTGCATTACAATATACTCTATTATTATAAATGTCATTTGACATTTAGGGCTTTTTTGTATTGTTTTGAACATTGAATTCATTGCACCGCTTCATAATTAGATATTCTGATCTTTCCGAAATGTACTAATAATATTTACAAGACAATAACAAAATTACCATAAAACTATTTAATATTATTTAATATTATTTTATGTATGTGTGTGTGCATGTGTGTGTGTAAATGTATATATTTCACTTATATAAAATGATATACGTTTAAAATGTAAAGATACACTATATATATGTAGCTATTAAGAATATGAAACAGATGGTCAGTTCTAAAAACGAGAATCCAGAAAGAACAGATAAATGATAACATGTGTGGCTTCAGAGGTCAAAGGTTGACTGAAAGGGCCAGGAGGAATAAGCAAGGGGAAAAAATGTGCCCTCTTTCAAAGGATAACCTTCATGTCATGTTTTCTGAAATATACCTTGGGTTACTAAAACTCGGTTACACTTTATTTTAAGGTGACGTAGTTACATTGTACTTACTCAAATAAGTACTTTGTAATATTAATTAACTGCATGTACTTACTATAAAGTTATGGTAAGGGTTTGGTTTAGGCTTAGTTACTTGTATGCATAATTTACTGTTAATGCTATAATAAGTACATGTAATAACGTGTAACTGTCACCTTAAAATAAACTGTTACCAAAATCTCAAAGCAACTACTATCTGGCTGTCATTTTCTGTCTTTCTGTATCTCACTTGAGATGTGCATGCAAGTGTAATGTGTAAAACACACACTTGTAATCTCATGTGCTTCTTACCAACATTAACTCACACATTCTGCATGCAGGTTCTGATATTCCCCACAAATCAGCAAACAAATACAAGCGGACAGACACATACATGACCGCTGATGCTACAGAGACATTTCTCTAAAAAACATGATGAGGTAGAGTAACTGGACCAATGAAAACCACAGTGTGACCTCATTTCCGTGCAGTTAACGCCCTTAAGGTCGTAAGGCCTCGTGAACATGTCAAGCGCGAGAACCAGCGGCATGAAGAACGAAAATAAAAGTCACAGCAGCATCACTGCGCGCTCCTCCTAGTGCTTACGTCACACCACCCGTTCCTCACACAATACATCCGCCCGCGCCAAAAAAAAAACCTATTCGCTGTGTATTCTTATAATATTTAATAATCTCATATCGCACAGAACAACCGGAACATACCACAACATGTTTGATATGGATAAAACTGTGTAAATTCGCCCTGTAACGACGGACACAGTGAATCAGCGACTCTCTGGACCTGAATAGACTACCTTTGTTTCCTTACAAAGAAACGTGTGCTGTAAGTGGTTAATACCATAAAACAGCTTAAAATGCGTTTATATATTATGTTAAAATAGTACAATTACTAAAAAAAGCCAATGAAAGCACCTATGTAGGTGTTTCGTCACCTATCCTACCTGGCTCGTCTCCGACATACGAGAGCAGCCGCCCCGCCCTCACTGCAGCAAATAACGGTCCACACCGCCATTACATAAATACCTTACGGAAAAAACGACCTGTTTGACTTCTGGCCGGTAATACGACGGACATCACCTCAAACAACCACCTTATGCACGAAATCCTTCTTTCCCAACCACTCTACAGCCGCTAAAACTAAACTCCTGCGCGGAAATAAAAATATAAACAAAACAATCTGTGTTCTAGCAACGAGCATACAGCGAAATATCACTCTATAGTGGATGAAAGCGAGATAAAAGAGGTCACCGATCTGAGCGATGCGCTCGACATATGCACGTCTGCAATCAAACACCATCTTCTCTCTACCTGCACAAGTTGCCATTTGCCGTGGAGTGTGCTGGCCGCCTCTCTCGCGCTTCTGTCGAGCAGATCGCGTTTCACACACCGATTCCCTTCCAGCGTCTGTGCAATCACTGCTCTGGACACGAGAGGAGTGTGATGAACGGTAAAAGAGGACATTGGCTCGCTCCGTTGTCTTCTCACCGTTCAGGTAAACACGTTGACGGCTCCTGAGCGTGTTACGTCGCGAGCGGATCCGCGCTCGTTGTCACACGCACGCACAGGAAAAGGTAGCACGGTGCTCATAACTGCACGGCGGACTATACTATTACCGGATTACCAGAAAGGTTATTTAAAGAGAAAGCGACGTCGAACCAGAAGTCAACATCCATTCAGTGCGATATTGGACGTGGATGTTTAGATAAGAATAAAGTGGAGAAAAGCAATATATACTTTAAAATGAATAAATCTGATTAAGTTATAGGGTAGCATTTTTATGCAGACTGTAACACTTTTTACTCTTATGAGGTAATGGTGAAAGCTATTTAACGAGATTTTTTTTTTAATAATAATGCGGCATATTGCTATTTGCTATTAATTAAATAAAAAAAAATCTAGAAATAGTAACATTAAGCTAAAGAGATGGCTCGCAAACCATCGATTTTAAGATTCAGTACGCTCTTAAAGCGACAGTTCACCCAAAAATTAATATTCTGTCATTATTTTTTGCACTTGTGTAACACAAAAAGACAAGTTAGATGAATGTTAGGGACTGACAGGCTTGGTCACCAGTGACTTTTATTACATCTTATACAATAAAAGTGAGTGAGGCTGTCATTCTGCTGAACCGGTCATAAACATACAGGTTTGAAACAACATGTTAGTTAAATGATAAAGATATTGGGATGAACTGTCCCTTTAAGTATTTTATTAGATTTGTGAGCAAATTAGGATGGAGTTACAGTGCCGAAAAACTGTAAAGAAGCCCTCTAGGGATAAGTCGTTTAAATGAAATAACTGTTAAAGGTTTCTGCTTTAAAAGCAGCAAATACTCTGGTCTTGATTAAGTACAGCACTATTTGATTCACTCAATGCCACAAGTTTCTGATCAGGACGAACGCTAAAATACTCAACTGTGTTTAATGCAGTTTAATGCACACGCAGCTAGTGCACGAGACGTGCGTCCTTCCGTATAACGGTCCGGGCAGACTCAGGTATAACGGTGCCCAGTCCGCTCCCATACTCCACAACTTCAGAAGTCGTCATTAAACTATTCTAAAGGTGGAAAAACAAATTCTAAACAACTTTTCTGCCTTTCGTTCTAGTGCGTGCGATCTGATTTCAGGCTGCGGGACTCACCGTTGTTGCGTCGTGGTTGTGTCTGTTTTCTGCGCTGGCACCTGGGGCCATCCGCCATGATTTTTGCACTGTGTCTAAACGCTGCCTCGCGGAGTGAGCCCCCTCTCCCCCCTCTATTACCCCCTCCCCACACCAGGCCCCTCTCCGCACCTGGTTTACGACATTCTGCTTTACGACATAACCTTTTTGTGCAGTGAGAACACCTCTCCTCGGACACCCCACCCTTCATTGGCAGCTGTCCATTCCTTTCAAATCTGGGGGAACATTCTGCATATGTAGTAAGCGTTTATTACATTAAGTAGGTAAGGGGGAAAAGAGTTTTTAAGGGACATTTACGGAAAAAAGGAATGTTGTAATATCGGGAGCGCCCCCGACAGGCTGGGAAGTCTGATGACGTAGTTTAAGCCTTTAAACATCAGCGTAAAAGATATAAAAAATTATCTTTCTGAATCTTGTGTATTTTGTGAAATGGATACTGAAACAGTTTTACATCTTTTTTTGAATGTATGTATGTTAAAGTCTTTTGGATTGATGTGGAATATTTATTTAATAGGCCTACGTTAAGTGGAATTAAAATTAACAGAGAAAGGAGATGTCATTTTTTTATTATGAAATAAAAAAAAAAAAAAATTTGTACATAATTGACACAAATTGTGTAAATATAGCACATTAGTGTGTAGAAAATGAGCAGGAATAACACATGTTTGAGTTAAAAGTAACACAAAATGTGTTGTCCTTAACTAGACACACAGATGTGTTAAGAACACAGGATGTGTTGTTTTTAACACATCTGTTTTAAGAGTGCAGTAAAAACAGTAATATTGTGAAATGTTATGATCTAGTGATCTAGTTATGATCTAGTGTCCTTCAGAAATCATTCTAATATGATGATCTGCTGCTCAAGAAACATTTATTGTGTACAGTTGTACAAAATATTTGTGTACAATATTTTGTTTTCAGGATTCTTTGATGAATAGAATGTTCAAAAGAACAGCATTCATTTGAAATATAATCTTTTGTAACATTATAAATGTCTTTACTGTCACTTTTGATCGATTTAATGCATCCTTGCATCCTTTAAAAATAAAAATTCTTACTGACCCCAAAATTTTGAACGGTAGTGTATAATGTTACAAAAGCTTTGTATTTCAGATAAATAATGTTCTTTTGAACTTTCTATTCATCAAGGAATCCTGAACTGAACTGTTTTCAACATTGATAATAATCATAAATGTTTCTTGAGCAGCAGATCAGCATATTAGAATGATTTCTGAAGGATCATGTGACACTGAAGACTGGAGTAATGATGCTGAAAATTCAGCTTTGATCACAGGAATAAATTACTTTATAAAATATATTCAAACAGAAAACAGTTATTTTAAATTGTAATAATATTTCACAATATTACTGTTTTTACTGTATTTTTAATTAAATAAATGCAGCCTTGGTGAGCAGACGAAACTTCTTTTAAAAACATTAAAAATCTTACTGATTCCAAACTTTTGACTGGTAGTGTATATGTATGTATATTCTTCAATTTTTTTTTTTATTTGTATATATATATATATATATATATATATATATATATATATATATATATATATATATATATATATTCAAACCTGTATGAGGTCAACCTATTGTTTGTCAGAATATTCTCCCAGTACTATTAGTCAAACAATATATATATTTTTAGCTGATTCTTAAAATATTACATCTGGTCCCACTCAAATCCTGTTCAAAATATGTGGATGCTGTAATAAAGACAACAAAACATTAAAAAATAAAAAAGTGTTTGAAAAAAAAAAGATTGTGATAATTGTTAGGGTTAATTATATAACATAAATTATATTAATCATAAAATATTAATATCAGGCCAATGTGTTTCAAATAAATGTTTTCATCTTTTCTCTTGGTTACCACAATAGTCTTTGAACACCACACCACAACAAAAATTTACCCCGTGTCTCAATCAGCTCCCTAGCTTCCTAGGTCGTGAATCAGTATATCGTGTAAATGAATGTGATCAGTGCCCTGGAGCTGATTGAGATGCACGCTTAGTCATGAGTTTAAAGGGGAAATTTTCCATTGAAAGCCTAGTTTAATCGTAAAGTGGACTCTGCTGTCCTCTGCTGGTGGAAATAATTTAGTGCATCTATCTCACCACTTCCAACAGACAGGTGAAAAAAAGCTCTCAGCTCTCAAAATCGAAATTATTAACAGGAAATTAATTGGACCGCCTTTCTGACATTCTCTTTGGCCGCATTGAGACGCATCAAATAGGGTTGCCATGTCCGTCGATTCCCAGCAGATTTTGGAAAATGCATCGGAAACTTACAGTATTAGAGTTAAAAGTGTACATATATTTGTACTTTTACCGAGAAAAAAACCCCCCAAAACATTTAAGTTCTAAATACCATTATTTGGAGGGTGAAGTACCCTATTCATGGACTCCTGGATTTGGACACAAAAGGCTGAATAATGCACGCAAGTATCAAACCTTTTATAAAGTTAAATAATGTTGTCATCTAGGTTCGTATGGCTACACGCTGGTCAGCTTCGGTGCAGTCTGACCAACCTTGTGTTTGTTGGGCACAGTTGTGCTTCATATTTTTGTGAAAACTGTGATACACTACCATTCAAAAGTTTAGGCTAATAAGTTCTTTTTTTTTCTTTTTTCTTTGAAACAGAGAAGATGTTCTAATGTGGTTTTTCGAACTTCCTGATAATTCAGATACATCTCTTTGAGGTAAAACAGAGCCGTATAAAGATGAAAGTTTTAATAGGGTTTTATATTTCAAAACAAAACAAAACAAAACAAAAAAACAGAATGTGTGTCAATTACATACTTTTATTTTTTTTATTGACATGTGAAATTGTATCAAAAATGACAGCGCTCTAACAGCAGTTATTAGCTGAACGCATTATTAAATGACAATTGACACTGAACATGAATAAATACATAAGGAAAACACTAAATAGATGTAGGCCTTATGAAGACCAAGTTCCAGTGAAATATCTTCACAACTGAGTGGAGGTTTCTTTCTGCAGGTTGTGTGATGTGACAGCATCTAAAAATACACAATTGATTTTAGAGTTACAGTGTGGCTTATCCATTCCTTTATGTAGAGATAATTATGTTTATGAAGCCCAAAAGTAGCAAAAATTTAAAGTATGTAAGCGCTTTACAATGTTAAAAGGAAAAGTGATATAAAGTCATGGGATGGCTTTAATGCTTTGTTGGTTTGTTTTGTTACTGGGTATGTTTATGCGTACACCCATGTAATAATAATAATAATAATAAAAAATAAAAAAAACAATACAGATCAAAAATTCAGTATCTCTGTTACTTAGAGGAGAAGAGAAGTATCCTTAACTGAACAGGGCTGCTCAAACTTAGGCTACATGTTCTGAAAAATGACTGGTAGGAAACCAGTTACAATTTGAAAGTTACATTATATCCTTTACTTGTTGAGAGTGTAGAGTGTGTTGTTGACAGTCTGTAACTGGATGGCTGAGCTCCAGAAAAGCAGTAATGATGTGTCTTTGACAGTTACAGATTTGAAAAACAAAAAGGCAGGAAAAAAGAACCCTAAACCTTAACATAAAGAACCATTTCCATACGGTTCTAAATAGAAATGAAAGCTCTAGCGTAAGTTTTGCCAGGAAGACTCAAATGTTACATCACTTATTAGTTTCGATCTAACCAATCATTATCTAACACTTGGAGTATAAAAGCTCGGTAATTACACATGTCTGAGTTCGCAGACGCTGACGCCATCCTTCACCTCCATCCTCCCCACCACCACCAGGATGGTCCCTGTCCATACCTTCCAGGGGGTCGGCTATGCCCCTGCCTGCATCTTCAGGCAGGAAATGCCGAGTCCGAAACCCTCAGGATGTGAGCTACGGACGCGGCCTACGCCAAAGAACTATATTTTACAATATTATGCTTGCTTATTGTTAATAAATATCATTGTTACGTTATCTTGCCTCCTGAGTCTTTCTGGTAGAACTGTTACGTGTAAAGAACCTTCAAAGAACCATCTTTTTTTTTTAGAGTGTAGGCTACAACTTGAAAACAATATATATATTTTTTATATCTTTAAGTCTGTAAACATTCAAGTGCTAGAAGATGCACAAGAGAATTCAATTAGGTTGTGCTCTGTTTTCTGTGCGCTCACAGAAGAGAGCAGCGTCTCAATGTCGAAATGAATTCTCTTTCACGTCTTCTTGTGCTTGAACACACAATTATCTCATGTTGGCAAGTATTCACTTAAACACAGTAAGGTACGTCTTAAGTGAATGTAGACAGCTGAGAAAAGAACTCGGATGTGCGTCAATATTGAACAATTTTGATCAGTGCATTAGGTCTTAAAGTGACAGCAGCCTAATATACTTGCCTCTGTCAGTTAATGTTAATCAAACAACAAAAGACAAAGACAAAATCACTCACTGCTTGACTGAATAACTTTTGTTACTGTAAAAAAAGATGAACTTATATCTAATTTATACAGTGAAGACTAGTGTTATTTTTCCATTTGATTATTCAATTTCTGTACCTGAATACTGTTAGATACCTGATGTAGGGGAATTACAGTTAAGACCCAAAGACCATATGATGAATGAAGAACAGGAGTCAGAACTGCAACCAACTGAAGAATATTTTACTGAAGAGTTTGCAGTTTCATCAGCAAAGGTCAGCTTCAATACTCAGCAAGGAGTTTGTAGGCCACCCTGCGTACATTCACATTTCCACAACAATTATACTCTAACAGAGTAACTACGTCATTACTTCAGAGTAAATTATTCTAATTGGTTGAGAAATGGATAAAGTTAGAAAATATCCACACATGGACTGATGGGCAGAAGCACATCTCCATCGATTATACAGCTGACACCAGGACCCTGGTTTTAGGCACGAAGTGATCTAGGTCACAGATGTACATCTCTGGGTGCCAGTTTGTCCACCTCTCCAAAACAGGATCTGTAACAAAAATCCCAGCGCACATACACAGATACATAGCTTCTTCAGGGTTTAAGTTGGTTGAGCAGGATATTTCCCAAAACAAAATAAGTTGTACTTTTCTCTCTGTGAGAGGTACAGACAATATTCATCATTATTCTTTAGTGTTTAATACTTGAAGAAGTAATTAAAAATCATGTAATGTGTAGAAGGATAAATATTAATTATTGGTTAATACCTTGATTATAAATCACTTAAAAGACATACAGTGCTGCTTGAAAGTTTGTGAACCCCTTGCAGAATATGTGAAAATGTAAATGATTTTAACAAAATAAGAGGGAAACAAAAATTGGTGCCATGCAATTTATAAAATTAATTTTGTACTTCTAGACCTCTTCAGTCTTCATTGGATTCAGTGTGCGGTCAGCTATTTTTTCTGTTTTGGTCTAGTATTTTCTTGGCTCTACGCACCTGAAGGAAAAGGAATTTTTTGTCAATTGAGAGCGCAACAATTTCCTTTGATCAACAAAATAAGAGGGATCATAAAATATGCATGTTATTTTTTATTTAGTACTGTCCTGAGTAAGATATTTTACATAAAAAATGTTTACATATGGTCCACAAGACAAAAAAAAAAAAAAAAAGCTGAATTTATAAAAATGACCCGCTTAAAAGTTTGTGAACCCTTGATTCTTAATACTGTGTGTGGTTACCTGGATGATCTACGACTGTATTTATGTTTTGTGATGGTTGTTCATGAGTCCCTTGTTTGTTCTGAGCAGTTAAACTGCCCAATATTCTTCAGAAAAATCATCCAGGTCCCGAAAATTCTTCAGATTTCCAGCATCTTTTGCATATTTGAACCCTTTGCAGCAGTGACTGTATGATTTTGAGATCCATCTTTTCACACTGAGGACAATTGAGGGACTCAAACACAACTATTAAAAGAGGTTCAAACATTCACTGATGCTCCAGAAAGAAACATGATGCATTAAGATGGGGTGAAAACTTTTGAATATGTATAATATGCATAAATATGTACAAATATTTTTTTTTTCCATTTACTGCCCTTCAGAAGATACTTACATGTACAGTACAATATCCCTTGATCTTCAAATTCAAAAGGTTTTTACCCCCCAACTCTTAATGCATCATGTTTCCTTCTGGAGCATCAGTGAATGTTTGAACCTCTTTTAATAGTTGTGTTTGAGTCCCTCAAAAAGCTGGATATCAAAATCATACAGTCACTACTGGAAATGGTTAAAATACACAAAAATGGGACTCATGAACAACCATCACAAAACATAAAAACAGTCGTAGGTCATCCAGGTAACCACACACAGTATTAAGAATCAAGGGTTCACAAACTTTTAAATTGAAATTTTAAATCTGAAAAATAAGATTCCTTATCAATATACTTTTATTGTGACGAGTACTAAACTAAAAAAGACAACACAATACAAAAGACGTAAACCTAAATCCAGTCATTTCTCTCAGGTGGCAGATTGTGTCCTGTGCTCTGCGTTTTCCCTGTCTTGTTTATTTTGAGATAATGACTGGTTAAGTCTACATTATCTCTTGCTTATTTTACTTACCAAAGCCAATTTTTATTCTGATTTGGTGCTTAGCAATTGTTGATTTTGCTTTCAGTATTATTATATACTTTTTCAGTTTTATATTACATGGCTTGGTTTTCAGCAACAGAGTTTAATACTCTTTTAAACACTTTAAGCAAACTTTATGCTTATATAAATATAAACTGTGATTGTTGTCTCATCTTTATTTGCCTCTCTCTAATGCAGTAATTTTCCAGACAGTGTCTGTCGATTTAATTTCTTAAAAATGTTTAAGTAACTCATAAATGCAAGTCTACTGATAAATGCATTTGTGTCTTACTCTTCATTAGGAGCAGAATCACTTCTTCATTAGGAGCTGGGCTCGAAGACCTCCACGGCGGAGCAGACAACCACCCCAGTAGCGCAGACGGGCTTGAAGACCCCCATGGCGGGGCAGACGACCACCACGGCAGTGTAGACGGGGTTGAAGACCACCACGGTGGAGCAGATGACCACCACAGCAGAGTAAATGGTCTTGAAGACACCCACGGTGGAGCAGAAGACCACCTTAGCCGTGACAGGACAGGGCGAAAGTTCATAGCTGGGTACCAGTGACACCTCTAGAGGGTCTGCAGCGGATGCCGCCACATCTGGAGTTTCTACAGTGGTACCATCGGAAAACAGGGAGGAATCATAAATGGCCTCTGTGGCTGGTTCTGGGCAAGACAAAAGTTCACAGACAGCCTCTGCGGCTGGGTCGAGACAGGACAAGAGTTTGCAAACGGCCTCCGTGGCTGATTCAGGACAGGACGCAAGTTCACAGACAGCCTCTGTGGTTGGGTCGAGACAGGACAAGAGTTCCTCAACGGACCCTGTGGCTGATTCAGGACAGGATGAGAGTGTGTCGCTGGACGCCACCACTGTGCAAGTAGCTGAAGCAAGCACCGCCGCTTCGTGAGGTTCTGCAGCATATGCCGCCACCTCTAGGGAAATTGCAGTGGGAGTAACTACCTCCAGAAGTTCTGCAGCATAAGCCGCCACCTCTGGAGATTCAGCGGTGACGTACGCGGTCCAGATACACCATAAGGCGACCCCCATTATGGGAAGCGCTGCAGACAGGGGAATCAGTTCAGGAGCAGGAGGGCTAAAATTAATTGGTTTGGGGAAACGAGCTGTACGTACTGACACCAGCGGTGGATCCTCCACGCTGGATGCCAACCTCTGACGCTTGATGACAGGTCCAAAAAACAACTCAATGATGAACGCAGACCCTCTCGTCTAAGTTCGGACTGTAGAGTTTGATTAATGCCATCACAAAAAAAGTCTATCAAGAGACAGTCCAGTAGATCAGAAAAGTTTGTGATGGCTAAAAATTCACAAACATAGTTCTCCAGTGATCGTGGGCCTTGTCTAAGGGCTAACAAAATTCTTGCCGTGTCCATACTTGGTCAATGTTCCTCTGAAAAGCTGCTGGATCCTTGTTTGGTCTGGTGTTCTGTAATGGTGGCTGTTTCAGAGGAACGAGAGTAGGAGAGTAGGAGAGTTCAATCTCAAATTGAACCATGAAACACACCTTCCACACTGTGAAATCTCTGGTATGTTTATTGTATGTATGGAAAATTCGCACAATTTGAGGGTTTAAATAATCAGCTTTGTTGGAAAGTCATCTGTATAATAATATGATAATATAATAATAAAATATAATAATCTATCATTCTTATGTGTTTTACAGAGGAAAACAAGGACAGTTTGGCTGTAGCACATTTAACTGGCGGTGATACAGCAATAATGGAGCCTCTCCAAGTGACTGAAACTCATGTGATGATTGACATCAGAGATCTGTCCATCTTTGCACTCATAAAAAGGATGATCTTTCCTCCTTCTCCTGTTGCTGCCCAAGTGCTCGTCTTTCTGTGTCTGATAACTTTGAGACAGAGAGAAAACATACTGGATGTCCATTTGCTACCATGGAATGTTCCACTGTCAGAGGTATCATTATTTTTTGTTCAAATGAAAGCAAATGATTGCATAAAACTAATGAAAAATGTATTTCTGTGAAAATGTGTCTTGTTTTACACTCTGATCTATATCAAATTTCCCTATTGAGAGACACACATAACTCAGATATAATGCTTTTGAACATATAAAATACATACTTGAGATGACTGCAGTGTAAATCTCTTAAAGGGTTAGTTCACCCCAAAATGAAAATTCTGTCATTAATTACTCACCCTCATGTTGTTCCAAACCCGCAAGACTTTCGAACACAAATGAAGATTTTTTTGATGACAGAATGCTGTCAGATTTCCTTCCATAGACTGCTTTTGCAACAAACACTTTGGTGCTTCAAAAAGTTCATGAAGAGATCAGAAAACTAATCGATATGAATTAAGCGGTTTAGTCCAAACCTCTTCAGGAAGCTCAAACGTACTGCGTAACATACGAGAATGAACCTAATTGGTTACGCAGCAAGTTTGAGTTTACGGAAGAGGTTTGCTCTTGTGTGTCTTTCAGGTTAGGTTGAGCTTCTGCTTATATGTTCTCTGATCAATGTTTACATACAAGTAAAAGCCTAAATTAAATCTATTCATCATAAAAAGTGATCGATTCTCTTCATAAAATTTGGACTAAACCTCTCGATTCATATGGACTAGTTTTCCAAACTTTTTTTTTAACTTTTTGAAGGGTCAAAGTGTCAGTTGCAAAGGCAGTCTATAGAAGGAAATCTTACCAAAAAGATCTTCATTTGTATTCCGAAGATGAACAGAGTCTTTTCATTTTGGGGTGAATTAACCCTTTAAGTGAGAGGACACTAAACTATTTAGTCATTTTGTGAGGATGCTTTTCTTAAGATACTGGAAGGAACCATTTTTCTGTTATCTCTGGCTTTTATATTAAAAAATTCACAGCCTTTTCCTCCCTTAAGGTCAAGGACCAGTACATGGAGAATACCCACATTAAAACCAGTTCAAAATGTTCCCTTACTCCGGCAACAGAATACGGTCTGTGTTGTCAACCAGAGGGATCTACAGTGCAACCGGAGGTAACATCATGTTAGATGTTTTAAGCATATTTTGCATCATGAGTAATTTGTGTAATAGATTAACGCTGTAGTTTTTCTTCAACTTCATATTGCTGTTTTTTTTTTTTTTTCAGACTGAGATGTTTGAGTGTAATTTTGGTCCAAACTATCATGCCACATTTGAAGTATTTGTGAATGTCAACATTGAGGAGGTCAAGCTGAGTCTTTTGGATAAAACTAATGGAAAGGAAGTGTGGCTTCCACGACGAATCCTTCTCACAGGTAATGAATGACATGAGTGACAAATGTTGCTAGTATTATAGCTCTTTTTAACACATTGTAACACTTGTTACAAAATTAAAATTATATGAAAGATTGAATCTTTAACAATCTACACTGTAAAAAGATTTTTTTTAAAGGGGAAAAAAAAAAAAGATTTTTGGAGTATGGTTTACAAACAAATGCCCTTTCAGTCTTTCTACTTGAAAAGTTTTACATTGAATTCAGTTTTACTTAAAAAAAAAAATTGAACTGAAATTTACGGTAACACTTTAGTAGGGAACATGTATTCACTATTAACTACAACTTTTCCCTCAATAAACTCCTAATATACTGCTTATTAATAGTTAGTAAGGTAGTTAAGATTGGGTAGGATTAAGAATGTAGAATAAGGTCATGCAAAATAAGGCATTCATATGTGCTTATTAATTTCTAATAAACAGCCAATATTCTAGTAATATGCATGCTAATAAACAACTAGTTAAAAGCCTCTACAATGAAGTGTTACCGCAATTACTTATAAAATTGTTTCCAAGCTTTTTCCAAGTAAATCCTACTCCAAAATTTTTCATTATAATCAACAATGCTTTATAAAAGTATTAAGTTGGACACTTACTTGGTGATCGTTATAGATTTAACCAATGATAATATGTTATCTAACCAATTGTACTAAATTCAATATGATCTGTAAAGTCTTTATTGGTGTATAATACTTAATAAAACTGTTATATTTAAGTTGCCTTTATGCAGATTTTTCAGTGATCAAATGTCGTTATTTCCTAGCATCAGGTAAAGATGCAGACCCTCCTGCTCACAAAAGGCTCACAGGTATGAACTCAAAGATGTGTTTCAATTGGTTGTTTATTCTTTCTATTTATCCATCACACACAATCCCTTCTGGAAAGTAATGTTTGTGTTTTTTTTTGTTCCAATCAGAATCTGTTTTTGTGAAAAAACACAGAGATAAACTTATTAAAAGAGTTTTATCAGTGATGGCGATTGCCGATGGTTTGAGGGCCAAAGACATGATTCCAGATGAAATGTACAGTAAAGTTTGTGCTGCAAAAACACGACAGGAGAAAACAAGACTCTTGTTGGATGTTCTTGACTCAGGAGGAGCTTCTGTAAAAGCAGAATTTTACAGACCACTGAAGGACGAAGAACGTTGTCTAGTAGATGAATTGGAGTCTGGACACAGTGGACTGCAGTAATGCTGACAAAACAGGAACTTCGGTCAGTTAGAGACATAAACGCCAGCTCCAGCATTAATACACATGTATTTTTAGAGAGAGAGAGATCCAGATGCTTATTTTCTCAAGTTAGCACAAGATTTACAAATGATATTTCTGGCATGAAACTCCACAAGTTTGTGTAAAACCTTATGATCATGTTCTACACAGCATGATTTAAGAAAGATCAAATGAGCATCTTTTGTTTTGGTGGAAGCAAGAACATCTGACCATCTGTACAATGTCAAAACTTTGCCTATTTAATATAACTGTGAAATGCAGAATATAAAATATTTCTTCATTTATGTTATAAATTTTAAAAAATCTTTTCTTTGATTTAAAATTTCTAAGTCCTTGAAGTTTAGATTTAAATTTTAATCCCTATTTTTCTGTTTGGACTCTGTATGTCTTTGTTGATGTGCTTATGTTTTACTCTGTGTAAAAGCCTGGATTTATTTAATATGAGGTATGAATGAATATGATGGCTGAAAGGATATCAGTATAGTGGGACTGGAGACTGCTTTGTTTTGTGATCTAGTTAGTTTTCATTCATTTTCTCCTTGCTGGTGAAATGGTGGGGTGATGTGACAATTGCTTCAAAGAGGCATGTTAAGAGCGGGTTTTAGAGTGGCACTGATCTGACAGTGGAAACGTAGCTGTATTTCAGTCTCATCCAAGGCTTTTGGCCCTGCCTGGCTTGTTGTTAGCCCTGGCATGGGTTCATGTGCTCACCAGACATTTCTGTGATTGGCTATGCTCAACACTGCAAAACACGTTGCTAATACAAACCAATAGTCATAGCAATAGTCATAGACCTACACAATAAAAACCCATTATTAATAACTTGAATGAACATTAAAATATCCAAAAAACACCAGAACAATATTATATATTTTGTTGACTTGTGTACATACATCATACCAAATGTTTCCAAGAATGTTTAAATCCAATTTAAATGCCAGAAATAAGCAATTTCACCCAGGACTTGGGACGTGTCTGTGCGTCGCTTATCAATGACATCATACCCGAGTTACCCTTGGTTTCCGGTTTTATTTTGTAGAAACCATGGAAACACCAAAGATGCTGTAATATATTATGTGTTTTATTAGACAGGTGAGCAACTGTTTGGATATATTCATCGACAGAAAACTAATCATGGTTATATAGCTCAACACAGTAAGTCTTATAGTTTAAATCTTGTTTTCTTGATTTACAGCGAGTACCATGTTTTACCATGCCTAATATCGATCTAGCTTACTGCAGTGTGCAACAAGTGTCTCATAGTAGCTGCCAAGTGAACACAGAGTAGCATTATAACAACTTTCAACACACAAATATTTCTAATATGATAAACAGCGCTGCTTTACCCCATAAGAAGAAACGAAAGCGGCGACTGTGGCATAATAAAAGTTCCTCTTCTGTCGAGACGTGTGTCGCACTCGTCTCTCATTATCAATCGCTCCAGCTGCCTCGTTTCTGGTAGCAGTTCGCACAGCATTCAGCTCTGCTTCATACTACAGTAACGTTAATAATCTCATCCATGAACATGATTTCTGCCCGAGCCCCATCCCAATTCTTTTCCAGCGGCTGTAGACGTGAAGACAACATATCCCATGGTTCTGTGAAATCAAGGCATTATCAAGCTACGCCTTTGTTTTGAATAAGCGGCCTCTATAGCGGCGAAAAATTTACATATTGTAGCTTTAAGGACTAGGCTATGTGCAAAGAGATATCAGAGTTGCAATTTTATTTCATTTTCACAATTTTTAACAACAACTATAAAGATGAACACAAAAATTCAGTAAAAACAAGGATCGCTGGAGCGATAGATAATGAGAGTCGCTGCTTCCGTTTCTTCCGGTCATTCATATAGCCTATGGGGTAAATCGGCGATATTAGATACATTTGTGTGTTGAAAGTTGTTATAGTTCGCTCGGCAGCTACTATGAGACACTTGTTGCACACTGCAGTAGATCAAAATTAGGCATGGTAAAACATGGTACGAGCTGTAAATCAAGAAAACGAGGGCACCCGAGGGTAACGCGGGTATGATGTCATTGATAAGCGACGCATGTCCCGAGTCCTGGCTAAAATCGCTTATTTCTTTGGATTTAAACATTCTTGGAAACATTTGGTATAAAGTAAGTACACAAGTCAACAAAATATAGGTATAACATTGTTCTAGTGTTTTTTGGATATTTTAATCCAAAAAATGTACACATTGTGCCTTTAATTTATTATTTAGGATTTGAGATGAGTTAACTTTTTTTCACAGGTAAGAGAATCAAACTCAAAATAAGCAAAGTAAAAATCATACTTTATACCATGACATTGAACACAAAATAAATACAAAATACAATAGAAATATTTCACTTAAAGGGTTAGTTCAATGTCATAATGTCATTTATTACTCACCCTCATATTTTTGTTGAAATCCGATGGCTCAGTGAGGCCTGCATAGCCAGTAATGACATTTCCTCTGTCAAGATCCATTAATGTACTAAAAACATATTTAAATCAGTTCATGTGAGTACAGTGGTTCAATATTAATATTATAAAGCGACGAGAATATTTTTGGTGTGCCAAAAAAGCAAAATAACGACTTATATAGTGATGGCCGATTTCAAAACACTGCTTCCTGAAGCTTCGGAACACTAAAACACTATAGTATTTTTTTCACCAAACCTGACATGTTTGAAAAAATATGACCAACTTTAATACATTTAATTGGATAAAAAAAAAAAAAAAAACATATGTTTCTAAGTTATACTATTTATTTAGTATTTTGAGCAATTACGTCAGTATAGCTGCTCAACTCATCAGTCAGTCACTCCTGCAGGCGTCACAAAATACAGCGACATGGTCCGAGAGACCGTGATAGTGTCGGTGTTTCGCGAAAATGTCAGTGGCACATGCCACTATCCACTGACACATGCCATTGAAGACCGGAAGTGCCACCGGATGTGCCATTGCGTCAGATGCCATGTCACTTGATGTTAATACCCCCTCTCCCGTTGAGGTGGAGACCACATGTCCCAAGATTCCGCTCTCAAAACTTGGCGTCATTAAGCTACGCCTTTGTTTTGAATAGGCTTCTAGCGACCTCTAGCGGACAGAATTATTACATACTGCACCTTTAATAACCACTGGGACACTACTGTAATAAAACGTTGTAAATTCAATGTGTTGTGCAGTGAATGAGAGACTTCATTAAATATATATTTTTAGTGTTTCCATCTGCGCAAATAGCAAAAGAAAAACTCCACAATACTGTTTTCACAACTTTCAAAAAGAGGAAAAAATAGAGTGCGATTGATAACAGCAGTCAGAAGAGAGAAAGATGTAATTTTTACCGTCACTCCCATAGAAACACCCTCACAGCAGCGTTAATTATTTTTGTAGTTTGATGCAAAGGTGTAATATTAAGTAGGCTATAGTGTTATAAATGTACTTATTAAAAAAAAATAATAATAAATATAAAAAACGTTGCAGGATTTACGATATTGATGACCGTTAAAACGCGTCATCACAGTCTGCGAAAAGGGTCCATTCTTATTCGCTCGCCTACTATATTTTAGGGAAGTATGAGGTTTCGGATGCAGCCAGCATGTACCGTGAACCCGGATGTAGCAGGACTTATTTGAAAAAAAGAACAAAAGCATCTAGCTAAAATGCATCAAGACTGTTAGTAGAAAGTAAAAGTCCCGGTCCAGGTAAAATATGCTATAGCCTATCTGTGCTCGTTTAGATGACTGATTACAGTAACTCACATTGTAGTTTAATTGTAGTGCTGCAATGCACTCGAGTCACGTATTCGGTAAAAAGTATAAACGCGGCAGCAAATGGTCCGAACCAGAGCTGCTGGAGCTGCTGCAGATCTGGTCGGACATGTCGGTCCAAATCGAGCTGGTAACCCATCTCAGAATCCAGGATGTGTTCAACAAGAGAATCGCCATCACTCTGCAGCAGAAGGGCATCAATCGGACCGGGGATCAATGCAGGGACAAGATCAAAAAGTTTAAGTTTGAGTACAAACAGAAGACTTCGAGATCCGTGAGGTATTCCGAGCTGATGGAGAGGGCTAAACGTAACCGATCAGCCGCAACCTCGGGTTCTACTTTGGGTTTATGGGGCGGTACAGTGGCGAACCAGGTGATCGGACCGCAGGGGTCAGAGGCGCCGGGTCACCCGCCCAGAGCAGGTGAAAACACAGAGGAACAAGCTGAGATGCACGGTGAGCAGGAAAACACACGTCATCTGTTACCCATCAGGTGAACAGTCTGTTGATGAATAGATAAACAAATATGGATGCGTTTTTGATGCATATTTCCATAACTACAGTGCAACAGCAACCAAACATCATCTGCATGATGTAGTGCACACAGTACAGACAAATATTCCACTACTTGGTACATATATGGATAGAAAGATATAGATGAGTGTGTATGTAAAATCCTGGGCTCAATAATAAGGATTATTAGGAGACAGTAGTTCAGATAGATCAATAGTTGAGTTGAGTTCTGCTTACTGAGTTCTGTTCTGAGTTCTGCTTACTGACCCCAAACTTTTGAACATAGTGTATATTTTATACATTAATACTTTTGGCTAGCATGTTTTTTTATTATTTATTATTTCTTCTTGCAGTGCAATCAAATTGTGCATTACTTTAGTATGAGAATGAAACCCATGACCTTGTTGTTGTTGCCAGCACCAGTATACTCTACCAGCTGAGCTTCTGGTCTGGAACTCTTTATTATATTTTCATGTGCAAAAAAGTAGCATTGATAAGTTGAAAAACATCAACCCATAGTTTCACAGACCAAGTTTAAGCCTAGTCCCAGACTAAAATGTATTTTTGAGCTGTTTTATCTGAAAGTAACTTGCACTGGCATATCTTAAAATATTTCAGTGCCATTGTTTTGTCTCAAGATGCACACCAGTAATGCTATTTTCTAAGGCATATTTATAAAAACTACTTAAATGCCCTAATTGAATTAAGGCCTAACACTGTCTTAAAGGGATAGTTCACCCTAAAATGAAAATTCTTTCATCATTTGCTCAGCCTCAAGTTGTATACATTTTTTTGTTCTTCTGTAGACATAGGAAGATATTTGGAAGAATGTTTGTAATCAAGCAGATCTTGTCCCCCATTGACAACCATAGTATTTTTTTTCCTACTCTGGTACTCAATGGGGGGCGAGATCTGCTTGGTTACAAACATTCTTCCAAATATCTTCCTATGTGTTCAGCAGAACAAAGAAATTCATACAGGTTTGGAACAACATGAGGGGGGAGTAAATGATGAATTTTCATTTTTGAGTGAACCATCCCTTTAATCTAAGCCTAGTCTGTGAAACTGGGCCCAAGATTATTAAACTGAACAATTGGCCTGACCCATAGATAGATGCCTCATTAGCAGCTGTTTATATGGGCCGCTATACGTTAGCCGTCTGCTATATTGGAGCGGTCAAAGCCGGTCCGTCATGTGCATGTATAAATATATATACATACATATATATGTATGTATGTATTTTTTATTTATTTTTTTTCTTTTGAGACCCCTGTCAGTGATCGAAATTACCTTTTTTTTTTTTTACTTGGTAGCACTGGTGGAGCACCAGCAAAAATGTAGGATATATATATATAAGTCTTGACACTAAGCCTTGTCATGTGCTTGTCCGAGTAAAAAAAAAGTTTGCTTGTCCGGGAAAAAAAAAGAATTTTTGTATTCTGAAGCAATATTCTCATCAGTGTTCTACCAGCTTTGACAAATCTGCATATTTGTGATATTTTTTACCCCCATTTTATTCCTAATCTTATTAAATGTATGCTTCATTTTTCATTTTCATTTTTTTTTTTTACTTACAAACGATTAGTTCAAATGGCTGATTCTTTCAGACTAAGGCCACCAAGAGCACCCTAGAAACCGCCTAGTAATGCCATAACAACCACCCAAAATACCTTAGCCACCACCTAGCAACACCCTAGCGTTTCTGTGAGATGCGGTATGGTTCTGCTGTGATATTTGTTTGGAACTATTTTCACTGCCAAAACAAAAACAGTCAATACTGCGTCTAAAATGTAAGTGATTTAATTTTAACTACTTTATTTTACTTTTATTGAAATCAGTGTCACATTTTCAGTCATGAAGGTATTCAGGAAAGCACTCTTGGTCGTGTAGCTTAACTCCCAATCAAGGCCTGTAAGTGTAGGTCGATGTTGCTTAACTGTATCATATGTTGTAAATATAAAAACTCCACATTTTTTATTTTTACTGCAGTATGTTAACTGCGTTTCTTTGTGTGTTTTGTGCTCATTTGTTTTGATTTCTCCTCAAGAGGCTGTGCAAGCCTCAACAGCACAACCTACATTTTGCGTTTTAGCTCCCTGTCCGGTAACAACTGAGTGCAGTGAAAGGGAGTGATTGACGGCTAATATTAACCAACCTAAAATCTGTTTTAAACTTAAGAACGTAAAGATGAAGTTTATTTGGTTATGTGATAAAACGGTGGACTGTATCAGCTCACAGCAGGCACATCATAATCAGTCAACGTTTTATAGAGAAATGAAAACAGGTTGCACCTCAACAATTATTTGCACTCGCAAAAATGTTCCCAAATATATTTTGAAGTCACACACATTAAATTCAGGGAGCATATGCGACCAAAATGGTCACAATTTCAAGCCTTGCCTGTTCTGAGTGCCAAAAAATAAAATAGTAAGTAGATCAGTAGATCAACAGTTGGAGAACAAAGAACACCTTCAGACTTAAAGGGTTAGTTCACCCCAAAATGAAAATTCTGTCATTAATTACTCACCCTAATGTCTTTCCAAACCCGTAAGACCTTCGTTTATCTTCGGAACACAAATTAAGATATTTTTGATGAAATCTGTAACACAATTACCACTTTCAAGGCCCAGGAAGGTAGTAAAGACATTGTCAAAATAGTCCATGTGACTATAGCAGTTCAACCTTAATGTTATGAAGCGGTGAAAATGCTTTTGTGCGCAAAAAAACAAACAAAAATAATGAGTTTATTCAACAGTTTTCTTCTCTTCCCTGTCATTCACCTATGCTGTTTACGACATGAGCAACATGAGGGTGAGTAATTAAAGACAGAATTTTCATTTTTGGGTGTACTAACCCTTTAAGTTCACTATGTATATTCTTTAGGATTGACTGTTCCAGCTGTGATTGTGTAAATAATGACATTTGTTATTGATATTGACCGTGTAGCTGCATCAGTCTTCATAGTAATGATGTAAGCACCAAATAATGATTTACATAATTGACTGCATATTTTTAGAGTTTAGAGAATCCTACCCAACTAAAAAAATGATGTAGTTTATATTTGAACAAACAAACATCACATTATTTCTGTTTGTATAAATGCTAAAACTGCTCATTTTTACAAGTAGTCTCTCTGTTAATAGGCTTTTTTTTGTTTTGTTTTGTTTTTGAAAGGCAGTATATGTATACAATGCAATGTTGGGTTATTTTCTGTATATCTGTATATTCAGTGCAATTAGCTTTTATGTTGCTCTCAGTTTATTAGTTATTTAAAGGGTACATTAAAGGGAACACACATAGTTTCTGCCAGTCTCATGTCCTAGGTGCTCCCTGCTTCAGGATTATGGACTGTATACTTCTTGAAAAAATATATAGTTAAATTCACTCGGATAACCTCTGTCTTGAAAGCTTAGTGTTATTTTTTTTTTTAAACAAGTTTCTCTACAGAGAAAGTCATTTTTCCTTCTAAATCACAACTGTATACTTAATTCTGATATAATAATTATAGATTCTTAACAACGGTTCCCTTTCAGTCAGTCACGTTTAACGATATATAACGAAATAGGTGAAATATATTTATAGTTAATCACATAATTGATCACATTATGATCAATTATAAATATAAATCAACCACAAAGGGAAATATATAGATAATTAATAACAACGGATTATAATTAATTATGAATATATATGGTCTAGATCAGCTTGCAGAATTAGTAGTTTTAGAATTAATTTCAAAGAGGCTGGTCGTTTGTCCACCATACTTATAATCTTCTTATCAACTCTTAAGGAAGATTATTCTTCTGGCCAAGAGGAATAATTCTCCTGTTCTAGTACTAACAGTATAAAATCATATAGCGAAAATCAAAGCATTAAAGTGAACTGATTTATGAGCAGCAACAGAGACAATCAACGTGAATATAATGGATTTTAATAAATGAAACTATGAATACATACAACTAAATCTAAGCAAAGAATACGTAATTACAGGATAACGAAAAATAAATAAAGAAAGAGAGAAGATCAAAGAAATGCAAAACTTACCAACAACCCTGAGAGCCAGCAAAGAATCATATCACCTTAATAAGGGCATATAAGCTTAACCGCATCTAAAGATCGATAAGAAAGATACTCGCATTGATTTTTGGTGCTGAGTTAAAGATGGATGCATACAGAGATTTAGTGGGTTTGTGAGCTGGAGTTAGTTGGTTTCTTCCGTGCCGTCCTCGGGAAGTTTGAACGGAGGTAACTTGAAAGCATGTTTTGCCGGAAAGTGTTTGTCTCATCAGAAGAAGGAGCAAGGATGAGCAACGATGAGAGACTGTGTCATTGTCTTTTAAGGACAAACCAGTCCACAAATATCTTTGGTAAACTGACCAAGAGTGTAAATTTTGAGCGGGAGACTTAGGGTTATTTATTAGATATTTATTTTTTATTTTCTTTCAGTTTATTTTAGAGATTATTTTTCTGTATGTAAACCGTAATCAACAGCCAAGGATATTTAATAATTTTGCAGTCTGTTCATAATCAGTGTTGAATGTTACTCTCATTAGCTGGGGGGAATTGGTATTGATTCAGTCAGGGAGAGACTCACAGTAGAGGAGCTGAAGATGAAGAGAGAAAAGAATGAGAGCAGAAGTAAGCAAAATATTTACTGTTATAATCCCAGAACCCTTAAGATGAATCTGTGCCTTTTGTTTCTTATGTAACTCATTGTAATCAATTCTGCTGAAAACAAATCAAATTATCTAGAAAACTGACATCACAATCATGTCATGGAGAAAAAATAAACTTTAGGCATCCTAGATAAACCTGTTTTATTTACTTTTTTTTAATTTATTCTTTACTTTACCAAAGTCAGTTTTCTGTTTGTTTGAAAACTTTAGGTGCCAGTACACAAAGAGGAGCATCATCTTCAGCACAATCAGTGAGTATCAGCTTTATCTTTCTTAACAGTACATTATTTTCATCTTTTTTCCACATATTATTTTACCAAAACATTTAACATTGCTTTGCAAACAATGTTGTTTTACTTCAGGGAATGCAAGTTTACTTCTAAAGTGAATTACAATTCATTATAACAATTATATTTCTGTGCGATCTATTACTGTAAATCTGGAGATTGTTTGGAAGCTATAAAACATTCTACTAATAACAGTGATACCGTATTCAAATGCATTTAATGCCTGAGGACCCACAATTTTTCAGGGTTTTCTTGACAATATTTTGTAATCAAATAACCCTTATTGAGGTTTCAATGTCTAATTAATTATGTAATAAATCACAATATTCAGAATGTTTACAGAAATGTAACATTTAATCTTTTAAATAATAATTTGGGGGATAAACTATTCCCTTTTTTCTTTTCTTTACTTCAGTACTCAGAAAATGCAGAAGTGTTCACACCTGAACTACTTCAGAGAGATGTTGACAAACAGAAGAAAACATACAGGTATTGAACTTTTTTTTGGACAAGATAATGTGTTAAATTTCTATGCTTAAAGGTGTAGTATGTTATTTCTGTGACACTATAGTAGCACCTAGCAGAATTACAAAAATAAAGAATACAGGTATTTTGTAAATGCTCCCCTTGCGTGTCACACCTCCGCTATAACTTAACATCACAAACACAGCTTGAGAAGGTGTCTCTCAACTGGTAAATGTAGGCTACTTCCAATAAAAGTTCCAGAATATTAGAAAATACTTTTTAGCTGTGTTGCTATGTTTCACGAGGAAGCAAGAGCAAACACGAGTGTCTCGCTTATAATAAAACCATGCAACCGGTATTTACACCGAGAGCATTTGACATGATGTGCCACAACTATTTGAGGCTGTCTACATTAGATATGTCAAAGTAAACAACATAAACTGGAACTTTTGTCTTTCCATGTGGGTGCATGATGATGATGTATTGAAGCGTCCATTGTAGCATGTTGCATCATGGGAGTGGGCGGAGCTAACAAGATCTTTTGGCATGTTTTGACTGTTTGATTGGTGGAATTTTCTGTACAGCATAATGGGTAATGTAGTTTAATGCTGTGAAACATGATTATAACTAAGTTGAAATAATGTGGGCTAATGGCTTCAACAGAAGCAAATAGTACAGATTAACAACCTTGTAGCTCACAATAAGGCTTCTTTAAAGGTGCAGTGTGTAAATTTCAGAGGCATCTAGCAGTGAGGTTGTGAACTGCAACCAACGGAGCTCACCCCTCCCTTTCAGAGAAGCTACGGTGGCCGTCTGGCCGACACAAGACAAAGATGTTGTCGTCTGAGACAGCAGAGAGTACATTAGCCAGTTAAGCAATGAGGTTTCTTCTTATTTCTAACAAAGAATGTCTCTGCTTTTAATAAACCAGACGACTAACTGCTACTACTACTACTACTACTTTATGCATATTCAACATAGTGACGATGCAAGCTGCCTTTAAAAACACAAACAATTTAGAACAACAACAACATAGTGACTAAACGTGCTCTGTAGAGCAGTTTGTCCATTTAGGGCTGCTGTAGAAACATGCCGCCGCAAAATGACGACTTGACATGGAGGGGAGACATGCAGTGCATGAGATAGAAATGGCTCATTGTACGGTAATAAAAACATAATGGATCATTATGTAAGGTCTTTATACACCACTGAAAACATAGTTATGTATATTATATTGCATTTCCGTCAATAGATCCTCCCAAATTTTACACATTGCACCTTTAAAGGTTTATAAGTTATCGTTAAATATCAATTTCCCTACATTTTTATTTCCGGAACCTGACTGTCGCATTTATAGGTTGACCTGAAAAGAGTTTGACGGATCTGCAAAATTTTTATTGAGAATGTCTATAGACTACGAGTATGTAGCAGCGTTCGACATGATTAGGGACTCCAGTCATGAGCATGTAATGATGTGCTTTAAAGATTAAAGGGTTAGTTCACCCAAAAGTGAAAATTATGTCATTAATTACTCACTCTTATGTCATTACAAACCGTAAGACCTTCGTTCATCTTCGGAACACAAATTAAGATATTTTTGATAAAATCCGATGGCTCAGTGAGGCCTGCATCGCCAGCAATAACACTCCCTTTTTCAATGCCCAGAAAGCTACTAAAAACATATTTAAAAGTTCATGTGAGTACAGTGGTTCAACTTTAATATTATAAAGCGACAAGAATACTTTTTGTGCGCCAAAAATAACAAAGTAGTGACTTTATTCAACAATATCTAGTGATTTCAAAACACTGCTTCATGAAGCTTCGCAATTTGGCCATTTCTAATTATTGGGGGGGGACTTGTCCCCCTCAATGTCTATGGTGGTTACGGCCCTGGGTCATTATGATTTAATAATGTCAATATGTCCTGTCCTCCAGGTTTGTGTGCCCACATGCTGGTCATTTTCAGTGCACCCTGACCAACCTTGTGTTTGTGATGGAGGGTGAAGGAGAGGTGCTGTATAAAACTGTCTCATGGGATCCTCGTCTGTTAGATGGATTGGGTCAGATGCAGCCTGCAGGACCCTTGTACAACATTGACTGTTTTCATGGTTCAATCTCAAGACTGCACCTTCCACACTGTGAAATCTCTAGTATGTTTATTTCTACATCCTCACGTAACACTGTGTTATTGTTACATGTAGTTACAATATTAATAACTATTGATTATGCATAATTACATGCAACTAACCCTGAACCAAACCAAACTTAATATTACTCGGTACTTAAATGTATTTACTCGGTACTGTAATATAATTACAGTGTAGCAAAGACACCTTAAAATAAAGTGTAACCAATAATTCTCACTGTTTTTGACGGTATAAATAATCACCTTTGTTGGAAAACCATTTTTATAATATTATATAATAATCTATCATTCTTATGTGTTTTACAGAGGAAAACAAGGACGGTTTGGCTGTAGCACGTTTAACTGGTGGTAATATAGCAATAATCCAGCCTCTCCAAGTGACTGAAACTCATGTGATGATTGACATCAGAGATCTCTCCATGTTTGGGATCTTTAAAAGGATGATCTTTCCTCTTTCTCCTGTTACTGCCCAAGTGCTCATCTTTCTGCGACCAATTAATGCAGGAAAGAAAGAAAACATAATGGATGTCCATTTGCTCCCGTGGAGTGTTCCACTGTCAGAGGTATCATTATATATATATATATTTTTTTTTTTTTTTCAAATGAATGCAAATGTTTATATACTACTCATAGAAACTGTTTTTATGAAAATGGGTCTTGATATTTGGGCAGGTTTGTTTTAACACACTCACACATCCATATCAAATGGAAATATTGTATCCCTAATAAGGGACACACATTGCTCAATACATTGCAGATAAATACTTATATACTGTAGATAAATACTTTACTGCAAATACTGCAAAGATTTTTTATCTCAGACAAAAAGCCTGACAGTTTAAAATACAGCTTGGCAAATTGACTCCATTTGCAACTACAGAAGTCTGGGCTAAAGCCCCAAATATCCGCTGACTTTATAACTGCCCCTGGTTACTGCTCTCCCCTTAACACTGGCTTTCACAGCTTCTTCTTCCTTTAAGGTCAAGGACCAGCATGCGGAGAATACACACATTAAAACCAGTTCAAAGTGTTCTCTTACTCCGGGAACAGAATACAGTCTGTGTTGTCAACCAGAGGGATCTATAGTGCAGCCAGAGGTAACAGTTTGTTATTACATATTTTGATTTAAATATCATTTATTATATTAAAGGGGACCGATTATGCTTTTTTATTTTACCATACCTTTAGTGTGTAATATAACAGTTTGTACATGTAATCAATCTGTAAAGGAACAAAACACAGTGCCTAAAGAGAGTTACTTCACATTACCCTATATGCCCTATACCCTTTATAGCTAATCATTACTATATTGTAACTTACAACACTGTGCTGGGTGTTTTACTAGCACAGATATAAATGTATATTAGACTAAATTTGGAACTCTCTTATTTTTCTTATCTGATTAAACTCTCTATCAGTGGAGCAAAAGGTCTAACGCTAACTTACACAGTGGCTCATCTTTCGTGAAAGTTGTTCAGGAAACGTAAACCCGATGGTAAACCTTAAACTTGCTTCTATAGGCTATAAATGCACACCATAAGACACTCCGTGCTGCACATTAAACGTGTCACATTCCCTAGTTAAAGGCAGCAGCCTAAAACTGTGAACTGTGTACAGGAAAAAAATTCACTTGGAAAAAAAAATGTGGCATTGATGAGTTTTCCTGTAAAACAGCACAAACAGAAAGACAAAGGGCAATCTATATTATTACGCTAATTTATATTATAGGGCCTATGTCTCTATATGAAGTATAGACTTTATTCAATTCACAGAAAGACATTTATTATTGAAAAATGTCTATACACACTCTGCCAGCCTAGGATGAAGTCATTATGTACATTAACAATGATTTGGTGTGGTAGGACTTTGAACAGCTCTGTGGCTCTCTTACAGTGTGTGACCCCCGTTTAGGCGGTCAAAAGTGACCGAAGCCTTGAAATGTAACTTCTTTTTTTTTCTTTTTTTTTCAGGAAAACCAGTGTAATATAATTTTGTTCAATAATATTTTTTGATTAAATTTTTTGATGAATTTAAAAATTTGAGGATATTTTATGATACTATGCATACAATTTTTATTAGCTGTTTTTTTCTAAAAAAAAATTCTAATATATTTTTAAAGTATTTTTCAATTAAAGCAGTATTCCATGTAGAGACTAGGCATTAAAAAAAGTTTGACAGTAGATTAGTGCCATCTGGTGGGAGTAAAAAAAGAAAAACTTATGTAATGCCGTGTTGTAACCACTAGATTCCTATAGTTCTGTATAAAGTGGCTTATAAATTCTCTAGTGTTTTTAGACTCTTCCTTGCTGTTCATTTTTTTAGTGCCTTGTGGCTGAATTATTTTTATTTTTTTTCATGAATTTGCAAAAACTTGCTCTGTGTTTTAGTCACGCTAGTTCATAATTATATGGGTGGGGGGAGGGGGTGGATGTGTCTATTCTGCACTCTTGACATTTTAGAGTGTTAGTTTGTAGTTTGTACCACCCAAAGATTTTCTGAGTTTTCATTTTTTTTTTTTTTTTTGTATTTCCCCTTCTTTTCCTATGTCGGTCATTTTTTGACCGCAAAGGAGCCAAGTGTGACTATTTTCTTTTCGACCCTTTAACATATCCAAATCATGTCCATGATTTGTTTTGTGTGTGTGCTCACATATCTAATGCGACAAAAGTCACCAAGTGTCATCCCATTTAAAGGTCCTGGTACCAGAACCTGGTAACAAGCCCAGCAGACTGCGTTGAATAGATAAGCTCTGACGTTATCAATTCTGTTTTTGTACGTTACCGGAGAATTTCTCTCCCTCTGAGGCTCCGTGTCAGATGGAGCAACTCACACTCTGCAGCCATGCCTTGTTCACTCACAGCTTCAGCTAATGATGGCAGGGGAAAACAGACTGTTTTGAAAGCATAATTATGTTGTAGCCTACTAGAATCGATGCCGACCATGCTTATCATAAGTGCAACAAGTCATTTACATGTGAAAGTAGAAACGTGCAATTCAGACAAACTTCTAGCTAAAGCTTGCATGTTAATTTTCCTCATTAAATGTGTCTGTGGATCCGACATAGCCTCCACAACGTCATTGCTCGTGGCCAGTGCACTCTTAAGCAGTTATCAGGCTGTGTAATATGAGTGAACTTTTATTTTTGTTATCACTTAGATTATGGCCATTTGACTTATAGCAGTGTCTGTCAACAAACATAAACAAAAATCATGCTTCAGAACAGTTTTGAGAAGGTGCTTAAAAAGTTGAGCCATGTATTATTACTATGAATTAGGCTACTACTAAGTTTATTTGACAAAGTCTAGATTTAGTGAATTAAATTTTGGGGTGGCACCCAGGCTGGCCAATCAGGTGTCAGTGGTGGCCACTTTACTTGACTTGACTTGTGTTCTCGCCATTTTTCTAAAGACTACTTCCTGGACAGTGCAGTTCATTGCAGGTCAGTGTTTTAATGGACATTTTTACTGTCATGTACAGAATAACGTCTGATGTGTAAGATAGGCATAAAATAAAAATTACCACTGTAAAAAAATCCTGCAAAAGTTGTGCTTGTACAGGTGGTTCGGTCGATTAGCTTGTTCTTCTTGACTGTAATTATCGGACTCAGACTCAAACTGATATGGCAAAATTTACAGTGCCTTTTAGGAAGCCTGCAGAGCCGATACTTGCTGGTTATGGCAAGGGCCGTTACATTTCCGACACACGCTCTAAGCAGTAGACCAATCACAACAGACCAATCGGCTGACCAATCAGAGCAGACTGGGCTTTTTGGAAGGCAGGTTTTTAAGAAACCGAAACTAAAACAGAATGTTCAGACAGAGAATGAAAACAGGTGCTGCTACAAAAAACATCTCAGCGAAATCTTCTCAGATTTATAATTATTGTCATTAAATGTCACTGAAGTGTAGATTTAATGTTTTTTCTTGATTTTTAGTTGTGTTAAGGATTATTCTTTTATTTGGTCTCTTGCCTTCATTTTTCATTTCTTATTTTCAGACTGACATGTTTGAGTGTAATTTTGGTCCAAACTATCATGCCACATTTGAAGTGTTTGTGAATGTCAACATTGAGGAGGTCAAGCTGAGTCTTTTGGATAAAACTAATGGAAAGGAAGTGTGGCTTCCACGACGAATTCTTCTCACAGGTAATGAATGACATGATGATGCTAGTAACTATCATGCCAGATTTTATCATGGATGTGAAGTTAGGTGTAATTCCAACACTAGCCCCCAGTTTCACAGATAAGGCTTAAACTAATCCTAGACTAAAATGCATGTTTGAGCTGTTTTAGTTGAAAGTAACTTGCACTGACATTTCTTAAAATATTCCAGAGCCATTGTTTTGTCTCAAGATTCACACCAGTAATGTGTATTTCTAGGGTATGTGTATAAAAGCAACTTAAATGCCCTAATTGAACTAAGGCCTAATCCTGGCTTAGGCTAAGCCCTGTCTGTGAAACCAGACCTAGTTATCATATCAAAGATTAAATCTGTAAAATAGACTTACAAGTCTTTATCATTGTATATACTTTAATGGTACTATTACTGTTGACATGTTCCTCAGGTAATGAATTGAGAATGAAAAAAAAAAAAGTTGTCCCTTGTTTCCCTTTTTGATCAGTTCCTAATTTAGTAGGGTTTTTATGACAGATTTTTCTGTTTTATTAGAAAAATCAGGTCAAGATGTAGAATCCCCGGCTCACAGAAGGCTCACGGGTATGAACTCAAAGTACAATTGCAGTAGTTGCTCATTCTTTCTATCACACACAAAAACTTCTGAAAAGTAAGTTGAATCTTTTTTTGTTTCTATCAGAATGTGAATTTGTGAAAAAACACAGAGATGAACTCATTCCGAGAGTTTTATCAGTGATGGCGATTGCTGATGGTCTGAGGACCAAAGACATGATTCCAGATGATATGTACAGTAAAGTTCGTGCTGAAAAAACACGACAGGAGCAAACAAGACTCTTGTTGGATGTTTTTGACTCTGGAGGAGCTTCTGTAAAATCAGAATTCTACAGACTGCTGAAGGAGAAGGAACCTTATCTAGTAGGTGATCTGGAGCCTGGACCCAGTGGACAGCAGTAATCCAGAGAGAACATCAGAGATAACAAAACAGGAGAAACAGCATGGGGCCATTTCCACAAAATGCATTTTTGCAATCCACTGTGCTGCTTTTCCATTATTTTCTATGTAAACATGCACTAGATGGACATTGACATACACACAGTCTTTGCATCTAAAAACACGGGCAGTCAAAAACTCAAGGTGTCGAGACGAGTTTTTAAAAGTTAAACATTCTTTGACCTTGAGCGCTGTTTTTAGAATGCCGTTTCCTACGCGAGACACTGTAAAGATGAGAGCACAATGGTCAAACACGTCCGTCTAGCACATTTACATAGAAAAGCAGTGGAAAAGTAGATCAGTGGGAGAACATTTAGATTGTTTATCATGTAACTGAGTCATTCATGTGGTTCCACTAGCTGCTCTAACAAGGATATAAACTTGGCAGACTGTGCACAGCTCACTCAGGGGAGGAGCTAGCAGTGCAGATTCCATCACCAGTCATGGGCGGGGCCTGTTACAGTGTGACGTCACAATGTATAGAAAATGCAAACGACTCATTTTGTGACACTGTTTATGATTTATGTGGAATATAAAAAGGAATGGGTGGATTTTTACCATTATAGGGTGGTTGTGTACACACACTGCCAACACACATTTATGTCCAGTCACTATGTAACATTTTGCATAATAGGTCCCCTTTAAAGTTACATTTAAATTTTTTTTTTTTCTATCACATAACCTTTTTGTTGTTGTTTCAGTCTGAATCTGAATTTGTGAAAAAACTAAAGACATGACTAAAGACTCTTATTGGATGTTCTTGACTCTAATGACAGACCCGACTGCTGAAGGAAAAGAAACATTAGTAGATGAACTGGAGTCTGGACACAGTGGTCCATAGTAATTCTCAGAGAACATCAGAGAGGAACTTCAGTCGATTTGAGACAAAAACGGCAGCTACAGCTTCGTGTATATAGAGAGAAATCCAGATGCTTCTATTTTCCTAATTTTTATATGAACTCCAGAAATTTGCATGAAACCTGAAGATCATGCACGATTTGAGAAGGATCCAAAGAGCGTCTATTTAATACAGCCATGAAATGCAGAATCTGAACTATTTTTTTCAATTATAACTTTTAACAAATAATTATCATTTTCTTTGTTTTAAAACATAAAATTTATATCCAGATTTAAATACTTAAATCCCTATATTTTGTTTTTGGTCCTATCTGTACTGTATGTATATGTGTGTTGATTGTCACTGAAATATGCTTATGTTTAACTCATTATGACAATGATTTACTATAAAAGATGTTTTTATTTGATAATACTGTGGAAAAATAACCACATACAATTAAAAAAAAAAAAAAAAAAACGTGTACAAATTGCTATGGGAAAAAGCACACGGGTCATATATTTTCTTTTGTATTTTACATTTTTAAAATTATATAATTATATAATAAACAAATAATTAAAAAAAAGTTAATCATGAATGCAATATAAAGTACAGTTGTTTTTTTGTTTTTGTTTTTAAACAGGAGCATGAGGAAATGAATTTCAAGAGTCACACTGAAACGCTCTCACATTTTGTTTGAATTAGAATCTAAATTTGTAAACAGTTTGTTTCATAATGGAGGTTGCTGACTGTTTGAAGACCAAAGACATGATAACATGAAATGTACAGTAAAGTTCATACTGCAGAACAACAACATAAGGAAATGAGAATCTTGTTGGATGTTCTTGTATGATGTAACATATTACATGCTCCATTGAGATTGTGTACCATGAGGTTGAAAGTTTTCTATGCAATAGGATATATATTTTTTTTATCATTAAAGATATATTTTTTCTTTTTTAGTCAAAGTTTTGGACTTTTTTGTACAGTATATAGGTGTTGAATAATGGAATAAGATTAACAAACAGATTGTTTCACAATATTTATCACTTCTCTATCTTATTAGGGTAGACCGAGCAGTTGTAACACTGAATATTCCTCTTCTAATGCAGGTTTGAACTGTCATCATCTGTGTGCACATTCACATTAGTCAAGTAAGCACATCACCTTTATTTACATATATGGCAAGATTTATACAAGATTGTTTCAAAGCAGCTGTACAGTGATAACAGGAAAATGATTGAAATTTCGGCTGTACAGCAGCTCTAAGAGAAAATAGTGTCATTTCTCAGCTGAATAGCATCCTCTCATCTGTGTGGTAAAATTAAAGCACAGTCCACATTACAGCAAAAATATTTTTAAAATGTATTTTTCAGGTAAATTTTTTCATTTTATTTTTAACATTATCATGGTCATGAAACAAACTTTGCCTGTTGCAATTACTGATGTCTTCTTTGAATTAAACAAAAAAAATCAGGCAAAAATATATGGTGGTAACTAAGTGGGGCAGAGATGTAACATTGTGTTATGGTCCCATGTTGACTGCACTAATGAATGGACAATGAATATCTTTTTAAGTGTTACTGGCATGGGGACAGGACAGATACAGTCATTCCTTGTCTTCAACCATTAATTGTGGGAAATAGGAATTATTTAAAGGTTTTTGACATCAAGGTATCAAAGAAAACAAATACCATTCTGGTCAGTATGTTAGGCTTACAGCAAAAAGTGTAAAACTAGCCCGGCCTAGCCTACTTCATATTTCATAATTAAATACTGAATGTTTATTGTTACAAAAAGAAAAGAAAAAATATTAAGATGTTATGTTAAAGCATTTTACTGGGCTGGCAGTAAGGGTAGCTATACTTTCGGTTTCGATTTCTGATAGTAGCCTAGTCCATGTGTTAGGCTACTTCCTTTTTCTAGAGTCAGGAAGTTTTTTATTTATTTATTTATTATTATTTTTTTTATGATAATGTTTTAGATGATAACAGAACAAACAGTGTAGTTTCTTTGAATTCTCACTGTACTGCAGTATGAACTTCGGAACACTATTCAAATAATACTTTTACTGTTTTTTAAAACGCAGGATAAATTCGACCCTTCACGATGGCGGATCCTCATAGTGAGTGAACTGTTTATTTAATTAAATTGCGAAATACACCGACAATAGGCTCTATTTCACTTTCACTGAACCTATAAGACCTATAATGAAATTCGGAATGTGTTGTTTTTAAAGTTATTTGAGTTTGATGTTTTAATTAATTAGCCTAATTTATTTGCCTTCTCGCAAAAGTGGCGCAATGGAGTGAGCTCTTAACCTGAGTGGGCAAGGCACGCCTTGGGACTAATAAGCCAAGGCGATGGCATCCACTATCCAGTGGGCCATCCTCTGCTTGGAGACAGCCTTTCCCTTCTGCTGGCCTCCGTAACAGACAAAGAGCTGATATGAGGTCCTAAAGCTTTGCGTTCTATCCACATACAGGCGCAGAGCGCGGACGGGACAGAGCAAAGCCAGGGCTGCATACAACATACACCTTGAGGGTGGAGGGCGACAGCCTTCGCTCCAAGCCCTCTTGCAGGAAGGAAAGCACTGACCTGACCGAACATGATCGGGGGTCCTCTCGGTGAGAGGAACACCATTCGACAAACAGGTTCCACTTCAACACATAGAGGTTCCTAGAAGGAGCTCTAGCGGAAGTGATAGTGTCTACAACCGACTGGGGGAGATCACTTAGAACCTCCGTGTCCCGTCCAGGGACCAGACATGGAGTTCCAGAGGTCTGGACGTGGGTGCCAGAGGGTGCCCCATCTGAGTCAGAAGGTCCTTCCTCAGAGGAATGGGCCAAGGAGGTGCTGTCACAAGGAGTGTCAGTTCCAAAAACCAGGTCAGAGTGGGCCAATACGGAGCCATTAGCAAGACCTGCTCCTCGTCCTCCCTGACTTTGCACAGGAGCTGTGCGAGAAGGCTCACTGGGGGAAAACGCATATTTGCGTAGGCCCCGGGGCCAGCTGTTTGCCAGAGCATCCATGCTGAGAGTGCCCTCGGTCAGGGAGCGGACCAGTACGTGCTTGTCTGACAACAACTCCTTGAAGCGGCCCAGTGCAAGATGTACTGCTAGGAACTTGAGGCAATTAATATGCCAATGCAGTTGAGGCCCCGTCCACAGAGCCTACACTGCATGCCCATTGTACGTGGCTCCCCAGCTGGTGGCACAGGCATCTATGGAGACCACAGCATGCCTGGACACTTGTTCGAGGGGAACTCCTGCCCGCAGAATAGAAGGGTCCGACGGCAGTTCGGTGTCACGGGGAAACGGAACATACCGCGTTGCCACGCCCATCTCAGGACCCGGCCGTGAAGACAGTGCTGAAGCAGCCTCAAATGAAGCAATCCGAGCAGCGTGACTGCGGCTGCGGATACCATATGCCCCAGGAGCCTCTGAAAAAATTTCAGTGGGGCCGCTGTCCTGCGCTTGAGCGAACTCAGGCAGCTAAACACTGACTGGACGCACTCCTCGGTGAGGCGCGCTGTACGGGCGACCGAGTCGAGTTCCATACCGAGATAAGAGATCCTCTGCCCAGGGGCGAGTTTGCTCTTGTCCCAGTTAACCCGAAGACCCAACCGGCTGAGGTGAGCTAACACCATGTCCCTGTGTTCGCACAACTGCTCTCGCGAGCTGGCCAGGATGAGCCAGTCGTCGAGGTAATTGAGAATGCAAATGCCCTGTTCCTTAAGCGGAACAATGGCCGCCTCCGCAACCTTGGTGAAGACGCGGGGTGACAGGGCCAGCCCGAAGGGTAGGACTTTGTACTGATATGCCCGACCCTCGAACGCAAATCGTAGGAAGGGTCTGTGTCGAGGCAGAATCGCGACATGAATGTATGCATCCTTCAGATCGATCGCTGCGAACCAATCCTGGGGACGGATGCATTCGAAAATGCGTTTCTGCGTAAGCATCTTGAACTGCAGCCTGTGAAGGGACCGACTCAGGACACACAGATTCAGGATTGGCCGTAACCCACCGCCTTTCTTGATACAATGAAGTAGGGGCTGTAGAATCCGCCGTAGAACAGCAATCTCCGCCTGGAGAACAGGTGCATTGTCCAGGGACACGCGAGTGTAGTGGACACCCCTGAACACTGGGGGACGCCGGGCGAACTGAATCACATAGCCGAGTCTGATGGTACAAATGAGCCAGCGGGACAGGTTGGGACGTGCTAGCCAGGCTCCCAGACTACGAGCCAGTGGGACCAAAGGCACCACAGACATACCCGACGTGGGGCAGCGAGGCAGAGTGCTGGGACCCGACTCGGACGGCATAGCGGCCCAAAGTGGGGTCGGACTCTGCGAGGTGGCAGTGTGTAAGGGAGACGGCGCAAGGGAGGCAGCCTCGTCATACACACTGGGACCTGCTGGCGAGGTGAGAGGGGGCTGAGAGTGGCGAGGCGGAGCACTGCACACTGCCAGCCGCGCCCTCTTGGGACCTGGAGGCTTGGGGAACAGTTCTAATTCATAGATACCGCTGGACTCCGGAGAGCCAGCGGCAGAACGGAACCAAAAATTCTCCACCCGGCCCTCCTCCTGGGAAGGGAGCGTTGCAGGCATCGTCTCCCGAAGAACTGTCTACCTCTGCTCCAGGTCACCCATTTCAGGACCGCTTCTCACTAACCACCTGGCTTGGCTGCGGACTGAGCAGGCTGGGTTTTATTTTTCAAGTTTGTGAGATGAGAGCATAGAGAAAGCACACTTTGACAACCTCACACCTCTGCAAGGCTAGTCAGGGGTGTTTCTGGACCACCATGGTGGACATCGTCTGGCCAGGGGCCTGCGCTGTGACTTGCATCACGCATAGCTCAACCCCGACTCAGAACTACCCACATGCAATGAGTGCTTTGGCCTTCCACAGACTCGCCGTGGGCCAAGACACATGCAGAGCAGAGGTGGTGTGCCCGTAGCACTGCCACCCCACCATCGAGGGTAGTGAGAGAGGAAAAACTTTTAATGCAGATTATGGCCCTTTTGGCATTCCATATTTGGTACCAAAAGGCTTCCATACTAACAAGTTTTTCCATGCATATCTAGGCTAAAAAACAGGGGGCGGGGCAAGGCGAGTATGCGTCGCACCATGCCCCCAGGGGCCCGGGAAAGCATGGTCGTCAACTCTGAATCTGATTCAGCATGAGCACACCACAACCGTGGGACGCTCAGCCTCATCTTCATTTCCAAAGCCCAACACCCCCCTCTCCAATGTAGCAATCGACATCTAATCCTCTGCTGGAGCCCTGACTGAAACGCTAAGTCCCCCATGAGAAGGACCAGCAATCCACCCAGAAGCTACCAGCCATGTGGGACAGTGAACGTGGCTGTCTAACTGGACGACACACAGCGTGCTGAGCGCCGACGTGGCCATGTTCTTACTAAACATAAACCACCCAAGAACACAGTCACAACATGTCTGCGATGCGCTAGAGGAGTGGGGGGCCCACGGAGATTGGCTTGGTGGGTATTGCCCCACTGTGATCCTCAGGTCACCAAAGTAGCACTTTTCTGATTCAGAAAAAGAAACTAGATCGGGGAATAGGTGAGGGGACTCCACCTCGTTTGATGCACTCAAGTCTCGACCGCGCATCTAGAGCGCCGAACAACGCGCTGGGTTGCCATGACAACGCGCGCCGGCAGCTCGACGGCACACGGCACGCGCTGAGCTCTCAAGCCCTTAAGCCTCGGGTATACTTTGGCCGTCTGCGTTTGTGCACCATCCGCATTACATAATTTTCGTCATGTGGAGGGCTCACGGCTGGCTGCACGCAGACAGAAAATTTCGAGATGGTGCGCGTGCAACAGCACATGCACAAGCAGGACAGAAGAGTCTACTAGGTGGCAATACGCACAGTATTGAGCACAATGTGCAGTCGTTGAAGAAAAGTGTGTAAAGAGTGATTCAAAAACAAGAGACAAGTAAACTCAGAGGCATGCCTTCTCCATCGTTTTTGTTTCTTGTTCTCTTGGTGTATCTTCTGAACTATGTTGCAATGGTGGATGCACTATTTTTCTTCTCCAATCCTGCCTAGCAAATTACCTGTTGATGACACGATGTCTGGTGTCTGATGTTCGATGTTTTATACTCGCGTCCGAGTATAGAAAAACATTGTACTGCGCATGTGTCGAACTCGGTCATCCGCGCTTCCGTGATTTAGTATACTTTGAAGGATGCGCGAGACGCGCCCGAGCGGGCTTTATGAGAAAGACAAGGCGAACAATGCGCCGACGTGGGCAGGCTCTCATGAGAAAACATGAACCACCCACAAACACGGTCTCAGCACGTTAAGCAGACATGAGACTAAGTGATTGTGGCCGTCAGTGAGGATAGGAAACGAGCGCCTCCAGAAACGCACAGACGGAATGACATCTTGAAAAAGACACACTGTCCGTCTGTGAAGCTCTTTTAGAAGGGGAAAGAGACAGCTCTTTGTGCTATGCTGAAACACACAGGGGATCAGCCGCGGTGTGACTGTAAACACATTGATCGCCTACAGTCACACACACAGAGAAAGAACCGGTACCCAAATCGCAAACCGACCGGACAAAGACAGCTTTGCTGTAAAAACAGCAGTTGAGAGCTCTGTAGCTCGCGGCCGCCGCTTTAATTGCCGTAACACCAGCACAGACTTCACAAGAAGGCTTTCTTCTCTCCAAAAGACTCGTAGCTTTACACAGCAAACGAAAGCAACAGACAAAGTGAGTGTGCATCTGCATCCGTACTTATATCAACGGAGCAGGTGCTATTAATCATGGAGCAGGTGCTATTAATCACGCACGCCAATATCCATTGGCTCGTTTAGTTTACACTCGAAGGTGATAGGGCTCTCTAGCGATATCCCAATTCGTCGATCACTACTGACGTACGTCGAACGTGACCGACTGAAAGGGAACAAAATATTCTGAGAGTGAGTGGAGCTTCCCGTCTGGTGAACAGAAGTCATTTTCTGTCCTTTATAATGAACCAGTGCATGTTGAGAAAAATGAAAACGGCAGTTTTGCTGGTTATCTTTAACCCTTTAAGATAGTGTACTTCTAAACAATTTTCTTTTTCCCCCCTCAAATTTGAATTTTGTGGATTTTAAATTTACAGTCTCTCTTCCCGGCTAAACAACCCATAACGACAGTGACCAACGTAATATTAAAGATTGCGATGTCCATAAAACTGAAAAGTCTTATCACTTTTGACATGACAAGAGACCAACTGAACCGCGAGTTTATCCATTCAAACTTCATTAACCAACAGCAGCATGTAAACATGCAATAGCCGGAGTCTTTAACTGTTGCACATGCGTGTCACGTCCTTTGAGACATCTTGGGCATGACACGGCATTTGAATTTGGAAAAGAAACACAAAACTCTGGTGTTTTGCCGCTCCGGTGGAGAACAGTGACTGTATTTAACAGCTTCAGATGACGCACAGCTCACATCTCTGTTACCAAAAGCGAAACCACACACAAAACACCGACTCTCTTGCGCTGTATGACGTGACAGACATCTAGTTGTCCAGTGCGGTTCCATTCACACAGCGCGAAAATTCTGAGAATGCGGTTGTGAGTCCTGAAAATTTACAGCCACGTTCACACAGCAGCACAGGGCCGTGCACAGACCTTTTGAGGGGCATGTGCTGAAACTGAAAATAAATAGCACATAATAATCGTCTCAAAAGCTTTATATTTATTCACTATTAATGACAGTTATATAGATAATATATAGATATTCAGGGTTTCAGGGCTTCTTTAAAACTAATTACAACAGCAATCTTCTGTGAGCCATGTGCTTGAAGATGTTTATGACTTCACTGTGATCCACTGGGATGTCCCTCTCTATGGCTATGAGGAGAAGGTCTGAGAGTCTCTCCTCTGAGCAGAGACTTCGGAGTTGGTTCTTAATTAACCTCATTTTTGAAAAGGATCTCTCCACAGTTGCAGTTCATACAGGTAGGGTGGCATATACTCTAAGCATTTCCACTAGTGTAGGGAAAACGTGCTGGTCATTGGTTTCTTTTAGAGTTGAAAGCATACTCCTCATGCCACTTGACTTGAAGGTGGTATGGAACACCTTCAGCTCTGTCTTCAGTTGCTGCTCCTCCTCAACACCATAAAAGTCACACAGTGTGTGTATAGCTTGGACAGCCTCTGTGTTTGGTGTGCCCACCCAGTTGTCATGAACTGTCAGGCTGTGGAATGACTGCAGTATTTTCCCTGTGGGCATCGTCCCATCTACTTTAAATCTTCTTCCGAGTTCCTCTGTGATTGTATCCAGGAACGTAAAGTACACCCTGGCTCGGTAGAACTCCTCAACAGTTTGGAAAGTATGGCTGTCTTGAGCAGCTGTGGCACTGTGCAGGTATCGTGCTGGCACTTTCCTTTCCCTTCCATGGCCAGGAGGTACTGTAGGAATGTAGATACCTGCATCTTCTGCCTTTTCAATGGCTTTCTGGAATATGGTTTTAAATTCCTCCTCAGACCTCAGGTTCTTTACTGTGTCCAGCACACCATCAGTTACTGTGTAGGCAGTGGAGAGATCCAGATCTTTTTGTTGCAGAGCATCAGAGGCGACTCCAGTTACCTGGAACACTGTGGTGGTGATTTCTAAGCAAACAAGGAATTCAAAGTCGATAGCCCTCAGGTACATCTTTGCATCACCAGCAGCTGTGTCACATCAGTCTGACTCACTGATGTCTGTCAGCAGCTTGTTTAAAGCTTTCAGAACTTTATTGAGGGCTTTCAGGGATCTTTCTCGGCAGGCCCACTGAGTGTCAGACAACTTCTGCAGCTCAAAAACACGCTGACCAGGATACAAGGACTGCTGGCATTTTAAAAATGCTGTATGCCTCTTTGTGGAGCTGGAGCAGAAAACATACAGTTTCTCCACCAAGGAGAAAAATGTCACAAAGTGAACACTGGACTTTGCACTCTCAACTAGGACCAGATTCAAGCAGTGTGCCTGGCAATGAACATAAAGAGCCTTTTCATTGTGTGTACGTATCCGGGACTGTAGACCTTTATTTCCATGTCACTTACGTAGCGAACTACAAAGGATACTTGCTCTTTGTGAGAGACATCTGTGGTCTCATCCAGAAGGATGGAGAAGATTTGAGCATCTTTGATTTCATTCTGTATTTCCCTCCAAATGAAGGTACCTAAGTACATTATTATTTCATTATGGCTACTGTTTGAGAGAAGGGACACTTGGGGTCTTTTCATGGAGGCTTGTTTTTCCTGGATGGCATCCAAATGCAGCTTCATTACGCTATCATACAGGGCCAATGTTTTCACAAGTTCAATGAAGTTGCCTTGGTTGGCACTTGAGCTTGACTCATCATCTCCTCTAAAAGCTTGCCCCTGTCGTGCCAGATACAAGGTAATATCAATCAAACGTGTTAGGATTTCCCTGTTCCTTTGTCTTTCTCTTACTCGTGTTGCTTTCCCCTGAATATCTGATGTATCAAAAGCAGCTTGTAGAGCTTTTTTTGGTATATGTTCCATCTCACCATGCTCATCATATGGCCCTCTGTGCAGGCATGCTCTTTAATTTTTCCAGTGGCACTCCTCCATGTATCTATGCCTACTGTCTTCCAGGCTGTTTTGTTCTTGAATTTTTCTTCTCTTAGAAGAAGAGAGAGCAGTACATGGCATCATTTTTGGGTGAATTCTCCAACCATGGGCAATCCGTGTACCATCTCTTCAGAAAAGACCGTCCGTCTGTGTTTTTTGGGAATGTCATAACAGGCTGGCAAGGTCCGACTTTCTCACACATTTCAATATATCTGTCACTATAATTAATATTAAATGTCTGCATGTGGGCAGGATCTGTAGGACAATTCAAAACCATTAGTTTTGCAATTACATCCTCTTTATTTGCAGCACTTCTATGCTGGCTTTCTTCTCTTGTTTCTTCTGACTGTAACTCTCCTGCAGGGGCTCCAGTCTCCATCACATTTTCCTGATCTATACTAGCACTTCCAAACTGGCTTTCTTCTCTTGATTCTTCTGACTGTAACTCTCCTGCAGGGGCTCCAGTCTTCATCGCATTTTCCTGGTCTACATTAGCAGTTCTATACTGGCTTTCTTCTCTTGCATCTCCTTCTGGCAACTCTCCTGCAGTAGCTCCTCTATAATGTTCACCAGAAAATTCTTGCACATCATCTATCGCTTCTCTTTATTTATTTATTTTTTTTGTTACTATTGATTTTGCTAATTGAGCCAACAGCTCCAACAGCTAAGGGTCTATATGTGTGGAGAAAAGGGGAGGTTTTAACCCATTTCTCTATATTCTAGGAGCCCGCCTGCGTGGGTGTATCTTTCTCTGGGGTCATCTGGGTCTTTCCTCTACTGCATGTGGCGTGAGGTTTCCTGCACTGCATGGGTATGGATATGAGAGTGTAGAGTTATTTGCATTATTCACTACACCTATATTTGTTGGTTGGTGCACGTCTGTGCTCTGGAGGTTGTGGGTCTTTGGCCCAGTGACTTCTTTCTTCTTCCCGCAGGCTTGGTTGATCTTGCATTCAAGAATTGTGGATTCTGATTTTAAATATTTGACTTAAAGTCTATGCTGCTCATGCCTATTGTTTGTGTGTCTCTAGGTCACCTCCATGTGATTTTGAACGTGGGGCATAAGGCAATCGTATGTATTTGTTTTATCGAGGTAATGGGTTTATGTAAAGACAACAGTAGGTTACATTGGGTGGGCAGAAAGTTGTTTATCTTGTTGTTGCATTTCAGAAGTCCTTGTGTTGATGGTGATTGGCCTGCTGACGCAGTCTTCACAGTATTGAATGAGTTGAGAGCGAATTAGGTAACAACAAGTACTATTTAGTTTTTATTTATTTATATATTTGAAGGTGGTTGTTTTCATGAGAATTTGTTTTGTAGGTTTCTTTTAAAGAAGAACCATCTGGTTGATTTATTCTTCCTTTTCTTAAATCCAGTTAATTTAAAGGTATTTGATTAGATTAAATAATTTGATTAATGCAAATGTGTATTCCAGTTATTAATAAAAGGTTTTTATTTTGCAGGACTAGCACGACTATATTATTGTATATTTTTGACTGATACTGTTTTCTTTGTTTTCTTCCTTTAGTTTTTTCTCATTTCCGTGGCAGCTGCAGGGTCTCCTCCAAGGGTGTGACTGGCACTGGTGAGGTGGTGGGCATTCTTCTGTGGTTCTTGGTGATTTGTTTATCCTTTTGAGTGCCGTGGATTTTGTGCTGCATTTGGAGTGTGAATTGCAAGTAGTGGCTATATTTTTCTACACGCGTATGGTCGTGCCCTGTTGGAGTCCTGTGGTTTGTCATAAATTTGTTTTGTTTCTCTTTTTCCTTGCTGAATGATGTGTACTAGTGTTTTAAACATTTAATTGTTTTTATACAAAATGGGGTATTTATGAGTGTAAATAAAAGCTTGTACAAGCGATACATTTTTACTGCAGTCTGTGGCCAGTTATTAGCCCACTTGCGGTGGGTTACAACTGTTTTGATTTCGATAATCACATCTAGAAACGGAAAAGCATCGATAAAAGAGATCTTTGAAAGCGAAACTAAAGTGATTATTGCCTCGGCCAGCGACGCAATGGGGAGGACGCACGAGAAAAAACGTGCGTTTGGTATGTATAAACTATATTACTGCATATACAATGCTTACTCATTTTTGATTGAATTATTATTTTAAAATGTGAAAGAACAGCAACCAATATGATAAATAAATAAATATTATTATTTTTATGATGTATTATATATTATTATTATTTATTATTATTATGACCAAAAAAAAAGTCAAACCTATACGTTTTTATGATATGGCAAGGCTACTTGCACACTGCACAGCTGTCTGCAAGTGTGCAAACTTGAATAGAATTGCCATTTCAGTAAATCTACATTTTGATATTGTGAAATGGGTATTATTACAGTGCAAAAAATGTGTGTATAAACAGTAATTTCTTTGTTTCAGTTTATGTTGAAGATTAGTGAGCAGCAGCAGCAGCAGCTGGCATCACATCTCCAGGAGGCAGCCGGATGATGCTGAGGTGATGCTCAACACAGGTGACAAAAAATGATGCACATACAAGTAATTATACAAATCTGGAGGATGTTCTAGATTGTAATAGAGTCTTGTGTCTCCTGAAAGAATAAAACTGATCAAAATCATAAAACACCTCTTTTTTTTATTTTTTTTATTATAGCACAGACAAAATATACTATAATATATGTCACTTTCAGTGATATATTCATGAAGTGTTTCATGCATTTTCAAAGGGTTTTCTGTTAAATAACACTGTGATATTGGATTTATACCACTTTAAATGGTATGGGGAGACTTTTTATTTAGGTATACACTATATACAATATATACTATAATTTTTTTGTATCACTTTTAGGAGTGCTTTATGTAACTTCAAAGGGCTTCCTGTAAAATGACACCAATATTTTGTATTTAGACCACTGTATATAGGTATTGGAAGCTTTTCAATTTTGGTATGCCAAATCCAGGTGGAAATCCCCAAAATGGTCCCAGTGCTTAGGAGGTTAATGATCAGGCAAGTTTAATATATGATGGTGGTCTGATGGTGAGCCTGAACTGGTGGTCTGATATCTGGAAATCTGATCTTACTATCTGGGCTTTTGCTTACAATTTGGACCCCCCCACTTTGAAAATGTCTCCTGCGCCCCTGCATGAAACCCATGGATAACAGCTTGATTTGGCTGTTTTGTCTAATGTCCGTTAAAGCAAAAGTGTCCAAATGTGGGAATTATGCAATAACGGACACAGCAATGTATCATTATAAGATTATGTTTGTAGTGTGATCCATTAAAACGTACAATATTGTAGCAAGTCTAAAGAGTGTTTTATGTTCTATTCAGATATAATCTAAGTGCATGTATGTTCTTTTCCTGTGTTATGTGTTCAGCTTGTTGGTTGCTTTAAGGGGTGGGAGGTTCTCCTGAAGGAAGAGCCTGTGTGGTGTTGTGTGGGCGGGGTTCTGGGGGAAAAATGTTCCAGAAAGTTTATCCACTGTCTGTGAGGCAGGAGCATCAGCCAAACAGGTGCTCACCTCAATAAAGAAGACTAACCTGTTAAGTGAGTCTATAATTTCCTCCGTTCGTTACAATATATATATTTCATTTAAGACCTAGTGGAGTAATACTATTATTACTATTACTCCATTAGGTCTGAAATATATTGTTCGCTGCAAACATGATGATCTTAAATGTATTAATTATTAATTTACTATTAATAAATGTGTAGTTGCATAAAATTGAAATACTCAATAAAGTAGGCTAATATGTTACCTCAGATGGTTGAATGGTTGGATTCCACAACTGGTAAAATAAAACATATATAAGACAATACAACATTTACTGTAGGAGCCATAAAATTTACTGGTGACTTAATTTAAAAAACTGTTCTATCCACCTTATTCCTGACTAGCCTACTGCGTTTCGAATTATGGGTTGCACTTCCAGTTTGGGGAACTTTCATTTAAAAAGCCTGAAACGAATCGTTTCAAATCATAAGGTTACCCTAAAAATAAAGCTTATCCGTCAGTTTGACTGAATAAGCTGTCAAATTTCCTTTCATGTTTTATTTTGAGACATCGTGAGAATAATGTAACGCTTGGTATTTTAACGTGACATAACAAGAATATCTATGGCAAGAGCTCTTTTCAGTCGCTGCTTTCTATCCTCGTGATTATTTTTCTTTTGTCTCTTTGCATTTCACTGTAATAGTATGAACAAGGACAACATATAACTGCACATTTGTGGTCTGTTCCCGATAAATTTACTATATATCCCATTAATAATTCACTGGAATGCACGAAGAATCTCTCGTTTCTCCTCAAAGCCTCACGTCTCTTTCCAGGTTTGTTTTCACAGGTAAATACAATTTATTAAAAGATAGAAATCACTTTGAAATAGTAGGGGAGAGCGGGGTAAGTTGTCACACTTTTCACACTGTCTAACATTTACTGAGCACCATACTGTTACATTCACCGTCTCATCCTGTTTGTTTTGACTGTCACGTGCTCCTTTGTTTTCCGTTCCCGCCACTCATCATTCACCATGGACACCGATTTCACTCACAGCTGTTCGTCATTAGTATTGTGTATTTAAGTTCCTCTCTGTCTTCTGTCTAGCGTCCGGTATTGTTGTATGTTACTTGTGATCTGCCTACTCTTCGTGAGTAAACTATGTTAACTTCCTTGAACCTGCCTTCCTCGTCTTCCCTGGAGCTATATTGTAACAGAATACCGGACCAAAACCGAAAATGGATTACGCGAAAATGTTCACGCTCGTGGCTCAGGAGAGCCACGATTTTTGTGTTTTCACTAAAAAATTCATCTGTGTTGCACTCGCCTGCCCCTACGACGACGAAACCCTGAAGTCATTGTTCTGGATCGGGGCCAACTACCATCGTCCCGTGGACCTCCCAGACACCTCCGGACTCAGCTGGATGGAAGCCATCGTCAGGTGGAGAGTGTTCGTCCCCGATCCAGAGCACAGCCAGACCCAGAGCCCGTATCTTCTCCACGGACCGCGGAGTACTCGTGCGAGCCCCCCGCAGACGGAGAGTTACCACCGGCAGCTACTGGTCAGCCAGATCCCGAGACCCCGAGGACAGAGGTGACCCACGCTCCGGAAATGGAACTCCACCTGACGTCTGACCAGGGGTGTGAGCCCACGACATCTGCTGACGAGGGAGAAACTACTACGGAGAGGGAGGACTGGCTTCGGCGATGAGTCGATTCCCACCCAAACCCACCCATCATTTTCATCATCGTCACTTGACAAGGACATTTCCATGGACTGTTTTTCCATTACAGATCCTCTACCCACGCTGTCTACACCACGCTCAGCCAGTCCTCCTGTACCATCGCTGCTGGATGTCATCTGCCCTGCGCCGTCTCCGGGGAACCCCTGTGACGTCGAGCCGCAGGTCACGCTCCCACCAGCAGCACTAAGGCCAGAGGTTCCGGTGGCTTCGCCTCCAGCTGCCGACCTCGTCGCTCCATCTCGGCCCGTCGACCTGCCGGCTCTGTCCAGGCTCCGCCCATCTACGGTTCCGCCGGAGACCCTCCGACTGACGGCTCCTCCGCTCTCCCTCGTCCGGCTGGCTCCCCCTTGGTCAGTCGTCCCTCCTCTTCCGCAGCGGACTTACGGGACGTCCGTTACACTCTGTCCCTCCACCCCTTCAGCTACAGAGGGCTCCTCCTTCCCCTTGGAGTCGCCTCTGTCCTCGGTCGAGCCGACGTCACCGCAGCCCTCGGGATCTCCAGCTCCACCGCAGCCGGTCGTCGGCTGTACATCGCCGCAGTCTCCCAGGCCAGCGACGTCGCGGGAGGTCGCCAGCTCTCCGTCTGTGCCCCGGAATACACCTGCCGAGTCTCCGTCGGTTGTCCCCCAGATGCCGTCAGTCCACCCTCCATCATCTGGACTCCACCCTTCGTCAACTCGGCCGTGGACTGTCGGATCTGGGGAGCTCTGGGTCTGTGCCAGTGGTCTACCACCATCAACGCCGCCAGGGGATCGTCGTCCTCCCTTCACTCCGTCATCACTCCGTCCACCTCCAGAGCCCCCTCCGGCCACCCCCATGATGTTACTCCACGGCGCGAGGACGTGCCTTGCCGGAGGGGGGAGCTAATGTTACATTCACCGTCTCATCCTGTTTGTTTTGACTGTCACGTGCTCCTTTGTTTTCCGTTCCCGCCACTCATCATTCACCATGGACACCGATTTCACTCACAGCTGTTCGTCATTAGTATTGTGTATTTAAGTTCCTCTCTGTCTTCTGTCTAGCGTCCGGTATTGTTGTATGTTACTTGTGATCTGCCTACTCTTCGTGATTAAACTACGTTAACTTCCTTGAACCTGCCTTCCTCGTCTTCCCTGGAGCTATATTGTAACACATACATCACAATGGTATAAATGTCATACCAAATGAAAGAAGGAAGTCTTGGGCACATTTGTTGTATTCATTACATTTTCATATCTTATCTCATTATGGAGTTGTAGACTGTTGAATAGAGAATGTGCACTTGTGACAATTTGCCCCATCGGCGGGTAAGTTGTCACACTATTTTATCTAAAAATAAGAACGCAACTACTTAATTGTTATTATTTATTTTAGTTTTTAAATTCAAACCAGAACTGGAAATATAAACAATCATGCCTAGAGAATTTGGAAAATCAATTATTTCAATCCAAACGATACACATTTCAATCAAAACACATTAAGTGGCAAGACCACTTTACTTTGAACTTTAAACTAAAATTTTCTCTAGCTTGCTCATAGATCCATGATAACTGAATGGAATACTGCAGATAATTCGCTTAACATGTTTAATCTCTGAACATAACTGACTTAACATGTTGAACCTCTTTTTTGAGCATGTTCTATGTGTTTATTTGTAGTGGGGCAAGTTGTCACATGTGACGACTTGCCCCAAAGTCATTGAGACAACTTGCCCCAAACTGACATGTGTGCTAATGTTGGCTAAATATCAAGGTTCGCTCAACATAGCACGTCAGCTAAAGTATCAAAAGACACGTTATTGTCTCCTCTATGTTGTGCAAAATAATCATTTTTAACATTCATACCTAACAAAGTTGTATTGCATAAAATTTAAAGTGCAAATCTTTTACTTTTTAAGCCAAAAAATAAGAAAATTGTGCTAACCTCAGATTAGAGCGATCTTGACCACATGTGACCAGGAAGTTGACTTTGAAAGAAGTCACACAAAGTGGCTATTTGATTTTTGAGATAGAGCCTCTAGTTTTGGAGTTATGAAGAATGTGACAACTTACCCCGCTCTCTCCTACGCAATGCTGAAGTTCATGAAAAATTTTTATTAAGGCACCGCATATTACATAATACAGATCAACTAATATTTAACCCGTCCATTATTGCTGTGGAAAGAATCGCAATTTTTCATGGCCTGTTTAAAGTGTTGATGCTTTTACACTTTAAAATGTCCTTTTAATGTTCGTTGGTTGAAGGGTGAGTAGAATGTCATCTCATTGTACTCAGTTTAAAAAAAAAAAAAAAAAAAAACCGTATTATTGCGTTCATAGCATAGCTTTACAACTTCGCCGATTTTGGGTGCGTAAGATGTGAAGGATTCTAGGTCCAGTTAGTATTTTCACCCCATAATGGCGGCCGCGCTACCGGAGCGCATCTAGTGGCTGTTGCCCAAAAAGTATCAGTGTCGCCTCTTGGGTTCTATACTCTTTGGGTGGAATGAAGCTTCCATCTCAAGACACTTCGCGGTCTACCCTATCCCATAATTCATTGGGCGCCGGTGACGACAGGAGTTCTGTGTGAATTCACATTCACCAATATCTAAATCAAACTGTAATATCCATGATGTCCAAAACGTCAGTTTTTCATAAATACAATATTGTCTCTGAGATGGAGTTGAATAAAATCCTAAATTACTGTACTTTAAAATTAGACTTAAATGCAGAGTAAATGTGAAAATATATTTTCACAGTTAACGTTACATTTAACATAAGAAATAAACAAGATTAACTAATAGTTGCTAACAATATAAAAGTGACACAGTTTAACTATACATATTTTACCTGTTTATGGTCCGGTGTCCTGTCGCCGCCGGCACTGAAGCATGTCAAAACCCAACAGAAAGTCCCAAAACTTTTCTGCATCCATTTCCACTCACAAACGTCAACTGTCAGCTGTCTGTCACAGCCGTTAGCCATGTAACGACGCTCGGCTCATTAGTATGGAGGCCCAAATTACTCAAAATGAAATAATTAAATAAATAATGAATTCAATAAAACAACAATTAAATGTACCAGTTTATTCTGAAATAGTTAAATAATTAATTTAATTATTAATTCAATTATTAAATAAATCAATAAATAAATGTATCTATTTATTTTGTAAAATTCCATGAAAACACAACATTTATTGTTTAATATATTTCACAAAATATTATATTTTTGTGTTTAAACATATATTTTTTTCATAATTAAATGTGCTTTTTCAAAAAGCTGTTTTTCCTAATAATATGATGAATTTACGAATGACGCCTATTTGACGAATCATGCATTTCCAAAGCACGATTTTCCCAAAGATTCTTTTCATAATAATAGAGGACATTTCACAAATGCCAATCAACAGGCAGGGGAGTGCTTGGCGCTAATTGGTTTAAAGTTGGAGAGCGGACAGACACGACAAAACGATCTTCCTGTGGTTGGTGACATTAGTCACGGAACGCCATGTTCCGTCCTCCATAAAGTTTTTTTTCTCCTCATTAAAATCAAATGTTTAGCAATGATTGTATATCAAGAGCGGGGACACGTTTGTGTGCATTTTGTGTGCAGAAAGAATAGACCCTCCACAACGGCGTTAACGATAGATTGACGCACGCGCTCGTCTGTGTGAAGACTGTGCACGAGCCAAAAAGAACGTTCCGCCACTGATAACAGCGGCAACATACACTCAGCATGATTTAAAAAACAACACATCCCTGAGCCAGATCGCCACTTTTTAACACAAATGAATGTCAACTGGATATGTTTCATTTGCATTAGGTATATCTACGTACAGTGAGATTTAAAAAACAAACAAAAAAGTGGTAGGGACAATATCGACCCTGGCAAAATGTGGCGGGGACATCACCTGTCCTACCTGAAAATTACGCCTGTCACATACATGCCCGTAGGCAGGGGGGGTTCGGGTGGTTCGAACGAACCCCCCCCCCCCCCCCCCCCTCACTGCCAAAGGTCCAGAATTGAAGTCGTTTTTTTTTTTTTTTTAATGTGATTATTGTCATCATTGTTTCAATCAATGCTTGTGACAAATATTCTGGGTTGCTGTTTCAAATTAATATGATACATTATTGTAGCTGGACGTGTGTGTGTGCCGCGCGTGCAGTTCAGAGAGAGTTCTCGCAATACACTTTTCAAAGCAACGGTGAAGAAGCATCGCCTCTGAATGATGGGGGGGAGGGGTTATATATATATATATATATATATATATATATATATATATATATATATATATATATATATTTTTTTTTTTTTAATTAAAAGGATTTCTATATTTTATCCACTCAATAGTCTACAATATAATAACCATATAAACGTAGCGTAATTATAATAATAAAACATAGTGGGATATTCAGTGATATTGGCTGTGCAATATCGACTTTTGTGATTAGCCAATACCGGCAGACTGGAGCCAATGGAAATGCTTCTCTTTCGGTGCGCGTCTTATTCCTCTGAGAACTTCAAAGCAGACCGCTTGAGGTAAATTATCTGGAATGATTAGTATATTAATAGGCGTCATTCGTAAATTCAGCATATTATTATGAAAAACGGCTTTTTGAAAAAGCACATTTAATTATGAAAAAATAATTTAAACACAATAATAGTGTGTGAAAGAGAATTTTGTGAAATATATTAAAAAATAAATGTTGTGTTTTCATGGAATTTACAAAATAAATAGATACATTTATTAATTTATTTAATCAATAATTAATTAAATTAATTATTTAGTAATTATTGAATTATTTCAGAATAAACTGGTACATTTAATTGTTTTTATTGAATTCATGATTCTTTTAATTATTTCATTTTGAGTAATTTGGTCCTCCATACGTTAGTTGCCAAGTCTGAAATTGGGCTACTTTTACACTTGTGCCGTGGTTACGCTACTTTTGGGATGGTTTTGTTGCGCAGACCTGGCAACCCTGCACCTCAGTTAGACCTTTCTCCACTCCAAAGGCCTTCATGCACTTCGAAGTGCGTAGCCCCTAAATTGGGACACGGCTGTGGTTTCGAGTTTGCTTCCGAGTGCGGAAGGCGCTTTTGCGTTTTAGATGATGACAAAACAGTTTCTTGGAGTTCTCACTGTACTGCAGTATGAACTTCTGAACACTATTCAAATAATACTTTTATTGTAGGCTAAAACTATTGTAGTTCTCTTTTAAAACGCAGGATAAAATCGACCCTTCACGATGGCGGATGCTCATAGTGAGTACAAAGTATTTATTTAATTAAATTGCGAAGTACGCCGACAGTTTCACTGAACCTATAAGGCCTATAATGAAATTCGGAATTTTTTTTGTTGTTTTTAAAGTTATTTGAGTTTGATGTTTTAATTAATTAATTAATTAATTAATTTATTTGGGTTCTCGCAAAATGATCATTTTGTCGAGGTAACTTGAGATGTAAATCTCGTCGTCAAGCTATGTGAAGTCATGATTTTGATGATCCTGTTGAGGGAATGACATTTTTTGTCTTGTGGTCGACTATGTTGAGGGAACATAGCCTACATTTATTTATTTATTTTATTATTATTTTTTTTTTACTTTTATTTTAAGGGAAACATTCTTTTCATTTGGAATTGGGACTGTTTCTGTGTTTTAATTAATTAATTGGGTCAACAATTCAATGCTTTTTTTATTGAACTAACTTAATATAAGTAGGCTAGACAATTAAATGTGACTTTCGTCACTCTAGCAGTTCATAAACAAAACCATATGCATCTTGCGAAAGAACATTGTAACCGGAGCTACTTCTCTCTGTTTATGTGTATGGCGAGTCACGCAGGTACTGGGGCTACTCCGCATCAGTTGACGTTCCATTCGTCTAAAATAGTCCGAATATATACACTTAATAGGCGTACTGTAGTGATTCAGAATAAGAAATGTACACGGGTTGGAAGATGAATTCATGATGTAGGGTACTCGCTCATTGTATGAATTTTGAACAAAGAAGTTTACTTTTAATTTAAAATCTCAGGGGCTAGGCTATTCCGCCCCTTTTCAGCGCTGTGCTCGTTGTCTTTTGGCTTCCGGTTTGTATTTCCACAGCGATCTTACGTATGAATGAACTGATCGTTTTAAAATCTTCCCGGTCTACTGACATTTGTTAAGACATCTGCTTTAAGCATAACGATGCTCATGACTGTCGTATTCTCTAGTTTATAGCGTGAGTAAATAGGACACAAACACCTGTGGACTCATCACTAGCCTTGCATTTATTCTGCTCCCCAACAACGCCCCCCCGTGGGCGGAACAGTATTCAGTGTTCAAACCATGTAATGCATTATGTAGTTTCACTACATAGAATATCCCACATCTCCCCTTTTAACAAAGAGATAACAATGAAAACAAAGCGTTGAGACGTTGACATCTTATACTTAGTAAACATCACTTAGAACACAACTCAACAATGAGCAATAAACAATATCCTTTGCTCAGATGAACATTACGTGAACACTGTTCACTGAAAAAAAAAAAAAAAAAAAAAAACACATTACCAAGTTACACATAACCACCAGTTAAGTGTATATATTTTCCACATTTTCCAGCAACCTTTCCCCCTTTTTTTTTTACTCAGGGGTAAACCACCTGACTACTGTAAAAATTGTCCTCTATGACTACAGTAGAATGATTTTAAATCCAGTCTTTTAGGTTTCATGACTGGCCTCCCAGATCTGGTTCTAGTTACTGCTCCTTTCGGACTGACAGAATGTTTGAGGTGCCAGTTTATTTTGTGTGTCTGTAATGTTCTCAGACAACTGCGAACCAGCCTGGGTGTCGAAACCACCCTCCTTTACATCCATGGGAATGAGGGAATGACGGTTCCTGCGAACAGTTCCATGAGGCACATCCACCTGGTAAGAACGTGGTGTTGGATGTTCCTCCACCACAGTTTCCGTCACCTTTTGATCCGTGACCCACACCTGATCGCCAGGTGCGAGCTTGTTCAGGTTATGCACTCAATGACGTTTGTTGAAATATCTCGTCAGCACTTCTTTCCTCTTTCTCCCGATCACATATGGTGGTGCTATCAGGTAACACCGGGTCCAGTAGTCTTGGGGGAGTTGGCACTGTAGTACGAAGATGGCGTCCCATGAGCAGCTGGGCAGGGCTGTACCCATTGTGAAGTGGAGTTGACCTTTATGACAGTAAGGCAAGGTAAGGATCTTGCGCTTTTTTGAGAAGGTTTTTTACAGTCTGTACAGCCCGCTCGGCCTCACCATTGCTGCGTGGATGCTTTGGGCTACTAGTGACATGTTCGAATCCGTAAGTAGATGCGAAATTCGGATGAGAACTGCCCATTATCGCTCATTAATGTCTCTGGAATGCTGTGGCGTGCAAAGATAGACTTAAGGTGTGTAGTGACATCTGCAGAGCTGGTGAGTGAAAGATTTGCCACCTCCACATACCGTGAATAGTAATCCACAACTAAAAGGTAGGTTTTCCCTTTCAGGACAAACAGATCTGTCCCTAGCTTTTGCCAGGGCCTCTCAGGAAGATCTGTTGGAATTAATGGTTCAGTGTGATTAGTGCGCTCCTTAATGCAAGCATGGCATTTCAGAACCAGCTCGTTCAACTGCTGGCTAAGTCCCGGCCACCACACACTTTGCCGTGCACGTTCTCTGCATTTAACTACTCCTTGATGCCCTTTGTGCAGCCTGGCAAGGACATCATTCCGCAATGCAGAGGGAATAACAAGTCTTGTACCTTTTAGAAGAAGGCCGTCGTGAACAGATAGATACGCTCGTTCAGACCAGTAAAGCTTCTCATTTCCTGTGCAACAACTGGACTCAGGCCACCCGTCCTGACACATTCTCATGACATTTGAGCAAACACTGTCTGATTTGAGGTGCTCTCTCAGGTTGTCCAGGAAAGATTGGCTTGCTGGGAGATGTTCCACAATGCTGTCCACATAAATGTTAGTGCTTTCCATGAGCTCATCATTTGTGTTTTCTTCATCAGCAGGTAGTGGAGCACGCGACAGAGTGTCTGCAGTCCATAAGCCCTTCCCTGGAACATGAGAAATCTTGTATGAATAGCGCATCAGTCTCATTCGGAAACGTTGGATGCGGGGAGGCACCACGGATTTGGCCCTGCGCGCCACGAAGGCATCAGCCCAGGCCATCATGCGGTCCATGGTCAGCCTCGTTGTTTTAAAGTGTCATCTCTGGTTAAACTTGACAGAGATTAAGGAGATAGATAAGGTGGCCTTCCTCGATGCCCCTGTCTTTCCCGCCGGTCTCTTCGGACCCGCCGTAGAGGGCTTCACTGCTGCACAGAAGTCATCCCAAGCCATGCGACACTTCCTGCCTAAGTGCTTCAGCTCAGCCACTGCCTCGGGTCGCCCCAGGCCTGCGCCGACTCAGCAGCAGAGCAAACCTGCGCCCTCTGCCTCCCAGGCAGTGCCCCCTAAGGAGCAACGTCAGTGATCTCGCTCCTCTAAGTGCCCGTCTTTCCCGGCCTAGGATTACGCTGGACCGACCCCTCCAAAGTCTTCCTGATCTGTCAGGAAGTAAGAGGAGGGGGCAAAGTCCCGCTGCGGCCGGACCACCCCCAAAGCTGCCTCGTTTAGTTCCAAAATGTTTGTTTTGCGCCCTGGGCCCACTGTTGTTGCGCCTGCGCCAAACGCTGTTCTCATGGTAAATAAATTAAAAAACATACATTTTTAAAAACATACATTTTCAAATTTCCTCTTCCACACTCGTCGGTGCACAGGCCCCAACATAGCGGCCTGTCAACCGACTTAATCCAACCCCTTGTCACGCGGGCCGAGGCTTGGCAGGCCATCCCCGGAGTGTCAAGCTGGGTGTTGGGGATAATAAATCAAGGTCACTCGCTGCAGTTCACCCGAAGACCCCCGCGCTTCAGCGGAGTGGTTCCCACTTTGGTAAAAACGGACGACGCTCATGTCCTTTGCACCGAAGTGATGGCTCTGTTGGGAAAGGGAGCCATAGAGGTAGTCCCTCCCTCAGTGAGCAAATTGGGTTTTTACAGCCGATATTTCCTTGTCCCCAAAAAGGATGGTGATCTCAGACCCATCCTCGACCTCAGACTCCTGAACCACTCCCTCATGAGACAGAAGTTCAGGATGTTAACATTGAAGCAGATCCTCGCGCAGATTTGCCCCGGGGACTGGTTCTTCTCACTATACCTGAAAGATGCGTACTTTCACATCCAGATAGTCCCGCATCACAGACGATTCTTGAGATTCGCATTCGAGGGAGTGGCTTACCGATATACAGTCCTTCCCTTCAGGCTGTCCCTAGCTCCTCGCACTTTTACGAAGTGCATGGACGCGGTGCTTTCCCCTCTGAGACAGATGGGAATCCGTGTCTTGAATTACCTCGACGACTGGCTCATATTGGCCCAGTCGCAGGACGAGCTAGCACACCACAGATCCGTGCTCCTCAGCCACTTGGACTGCCTAGGACTCGGGGTCAACGTATCTCGTTCCTGGGTGCAGTTTTCGACTCAGCCCAAATGAGGGCAACAGTCTCGCCAGAGTGCGCTCTGGCCATTCAGCAGCTCATGGCTTCAGTCAGGATCAGAACTCGTCTTCCTCTGAAGTTTTTCCAGAGGATGCTAGGGCTGATGGCTTCTGCTTCCCCAGTTTTGCAGCTTGGCCTCTTGCGAATGCGGCCTCTGCAGTACTGGCTAAACCTTCGGGTCCCACCTCATGCTTGGCGGCACGGCCACTTTTTTGTCAGGGTAAAACAGGCCTGTCTAGCAGCCCTGAAACCATGGAAGGACCCTCTGTGGTTCAGCTGTGGGGTTCCCCTGGGGGTGGTATCCAGAAGGATGGTGGTCTCGACAGATGCGTCCAATTTGGATTGGGGCGCTCTGTGCGAGGGCAGACCAGCCTTCGGCTCGTGGTCGAGCGAGGAAAGCCATCTACACATTAGCTGCCTAGAAATGCTAGCAGTGTGTCGAGCCCTTCACTCCTTTCAGACGGTCCTGAAGGGACACCACGTCTTGGTCCGATCGGACAGCATGATAGTGGTGTCCTACATAAATCGCCAGGGCGGGCTTTCATTGAGACGCCTTTGTGCTCTGGCAAAGCAGCTCTTGGAATGGGCCCTGGCCAGACTGCGATCGCTAAGAGCATCGCACATACCGGGCAAACTGAGCATGTCTGCTCCCAGATTATCTCGGAGCAACGTCCCCTCGGACGAGTGGACGGTCCACCCCCAGACGGTTCTCAGAATCTGGGAGATCTTCGGGAGGGCAGAGGTCGACCTCTTTGCCTCAGAAGACAACTCTCATTGCCCAATCTTCTTTTCGAAGGACAGAGACGCGCTGGCCCACGACTGGTCCAGCCTCCTCCTTTATGCTTTTCCCCCAGTTGCTCTGATTCCTCAGGTTATCAGACGAATCAGGGAAGACAAACACAAAGTCCTCCTGGTGGCCCCACTCTGGAGGAACCAACCTTGGTCCTCAGAGCTGTTTGGCCATGTGGCTTTGGTCGAAAGCCTAATCCCCCTGAGACGGGACCTCCTCTCTCAGGCGAACAGGACGATTTGGCACCCCCAGCCAGAGATCTGGGCTCTGCACCTGTGGTCCCTCGATGGGAGCCTGTAAACCTCCCAGCAGACGTGCTGAATACCATTTCTCAGGCGAGAGCCCTGTCTACAAGACGCCTCTACACGACGCCTCTACACCCAGTAATGGTCAGTCTTCGTCAATTGGTGTGCGGCTCGAAACGAAGACCCTGTTGAGTGTGACATATAAAGGTGTACGTAGCAGCCATAGCAGCGTTTCACGCACCTATTGCTGGCCAGTTGGTGGGACGAAACAGCCTCGTTGTGCGTTTCTTGAGAGGTTCTAGGAGGCTTTAGCCTCTCACTATACCACCCTGGGACCTCTCCACGGTCCTCAGAGCGCTCAAAGGGGCCCCCTTTGAACCGCTGCGGTCAGCCGACCTTCGGCCCCTGTCGCTTAAAACCGCTCTGCTACTAGCTCTAGCACTGGTTAAGCGCGTAGGCAACCTGCAGGCCCTCTCTGTGAGCCCTGCATGCCTTTGAATTTGGGCCCAACGACTCGAAGGTCGTCCTGAAACCCAGGCATGGCTACGTCCCTAAAGTGCTCTTGACTCCGTTTGGAGCATAGGTCATTTCCCTCTCGGCGCTACCTCCCTCGGCGAATGAGCAAGAGTTGGATTTACTCTGCCCAGTTAGGGCATTGAGGACCTACATCGAGCAGTCAAAGCCATTTCGGCAGTCTGACCAGCTCTTCGTCTGCTTTGGCAGTGGGCCTGGTCTAATGGTGTCTCTATCAAAGACATCTGTGAGGCGGCCGGCTGGTCCTCACCGTCCACTTTTGTCAGGTTCTATAATCTGGACGTTACGGCGTTATACACCCGGGTCCTTTCAGTATGATTTTACGGCCTCTAGTAAGCCCCGTCAGTCATACTCATTTACTGGAGGGAGCCACCTCCCTCTTTAGCATGTATAACATAAAGGGCTCGACAGCTTCGGCGTCCTTACTTATCCTCTGGACCCCTCTGGTGTCCAAGATAGGTTCAGTCGTTCCCTGCCATGGCATGTTTTTTTTTACTGTTACTCAACTTTTCAACTGTTAATATTAATATGATGAACTGAAATTAAATATTGTATCGCTGTTTGCCATTACTGTATAACGTTTTACAAAAGAACCACTTTTAACTAAACAAATAATCAAAATACTGAATAGAAATAAAAACTGTTGAATTCTCATTTTTTAAAAGTATTTTACATATTCAGTGAATTGGTTAGGCAGCTTTACAGCATTCCGGATGGGTGTCTCAGCTGTACCCGGGTACTGTTCCAACTGTACCCAACATGGGTACAGTTGGAACAAAAAAGCTTCTTGTGTTTATGAGCTAATTTAGGCAAATATGACCTACTCATGGATGTTAATGATTATTAATATTTTAGTAGACAAATAAAGGAAATTTCATTTAAAAAATCACTTCTTTTCAGTCCCTAGTTTTGGTGTGGTAACAGAAAAAGCAAAAAGTGTACCAACTGTACCCGGTCTACACGTAGATAGCCTACTTTATTGAGTATTTCCATTTTATGCAACTTTACATGTTTATTAATAGTAAATTAATAATTAATGAATTTAAGATCATCATGTGTGCGATATTTCAGACCTAGTGGAGTAATAGTAGGCTAATAATAGTATCACTCCACTAGGTCTGAATTGAAATAGGCTATATTGTACGTTTTAATGGATCACACTACAAACATAACGATCTTATAATACATGATGCATTGCTTTGTCCTTTATCCCATAGGCTAATTCCCACTTTTGGACACTTTTGCTTTAACGGACATTAGACAAAACTGCAAAATCAAGCTGTTATATTCATATATTTATTGTCCAACATTCTCCATTTTTCTGATGCATGTCCTTAATTTAATTTCATATTTGGTATTAATTCAGTGTTTATAATGCTAATACTTCAACATCAAAGAATTTTAACCCAAACTGACTGGGTTTCTAGAGAGCAAAGGTTTTGTGAAAAAAGTGGAAGACTTAAACACAAAGTCTGTAAAATAAACTGTTAAGGATTTGATGATCACTAGTGATAGTATTTTATTCTTTGTCATCATTTAAGTTGGATTTCAGCTTTAATTTCCTTTTTTTTTTTTTCTCTTTTTTTTTTTAAAACAAAGCAGCTGATATCCATGGGTTTCATGTGACGTCACTGTATTTTATTGCCGCCATATTTGTGTCCGGTCACAGCTGTGCAACCTGTTTCAGTCTATGGGCACAGCAGCCACAACTACCAGAGAAAGGCTACAATATGTTTGGGATATGTGGTCCTGTTAGCTGTTTTAACAGTCATCAGAGAAACCCCGAACTACAATTTTATTCGATTCCTAGGAGTTAGATCGGCGGAAGAAATGGTTTCATTCAGAAGGGACCACACCACTGGCAGCCAAACAGCAATGCACAACATTAATAACTGCTGGGACTGTCATTTACATAACATTATAATGAGAACACTATTGTAATAAAACGTTGTGAATTCTTTGGGCTTAGTTGCTATGTTTCGGAGTCACAGAATTAACGCATCCACAACAGGAGCTACATTATTGACTACGTTACTTCATCTGTGCATGATTTTTTGCAAATACTAGTTGTAATATTATTTTTATTTTGTATAAGTATCTGAATTATCTTATATAGGATGTGTTCCGTTGAGTTAATTAACCTTCAGTTTACGGGTTTTAATTCTCTTCAGCTTCAGTGTGCGCAGCTCAAACACTGTAACTTACTGTATTACTTCTACTGTAATATTAAAACGTTCATTTTTTTTTCAAAAACATTAATGCATTATTTTTTAATAGCACTTATATTGTTCTTGTATTATTTTCTTCAACACATGGTTTGATTAAAATAATTTCCTTATTGTCCGTTCGGAGGCTATTTAATTTTATTTATCCATGGCACATGCATTTTGTTTCTTTATAGTCTAAATAATGTTGTCAAATGACTTGTTTGCATTTAGGTATTTATTTATTTATGTTAATTACATCATATTAACATATTTTTTGGTAACACTTTCTCCAGTGATGGACTAGGTTTCTCGTGGCATAGCCTACTATATAAATGTCTTTAAGGGACAAAACACAGTTGGAGGAAATAAAATAAGTATCACGAATAATAACAGATTTTCTCAAATCTCATTTTGATAACATTACTGTTTGAGCTATGCGCTCCGTAAACTGAAGCGCTTTGCTAGAAGGTTAATTAACTCAACAGAACACATTCTATATAGGGTAATTCATATATATTTATACATATATTTATAACTTATATTTGCACAAAATCATGCACGCATGAACTTGAACTAGTAACGTAGTCAGAATAGCTCCTGTTGTGGATGCGTTCTTCCTGTAACAACACGCCGAAACACAGCAACTAGAATTCACAACATTTTAATACAATAGTGTATACAATTAAAATGTTATTAATATGACAGCCACAATCGTAGATAATGTTTTGTGTTGCTGTTTGAGCGCTCACGCTGAAGCTAAAGATGATCATCAGTACAATAAATCACTGCTGTGTTAGTTGCACTCTCGGACACAAATATGGCGGCGGGCATAGCGGAAGTGACGTCTTTGAAACCCATGGATTGCCATAGAAACTAGTGGACTGCCGAGTCGCTTTCACCACAAAATGGCGGAAACGCAGAGCTACTGCTGGGCGCCGGTGTTGCAATGGAACGTTCTATTGAGTGTCGCTTCTTGTTAGTCGCTTCTTCTGACTTTATTTTGTAGTAAGTAATGAAAATGCTTTAGGAAAATATCGGAGTAATAGTATACATTTTATTTAGGAAATGTAGTGGAGTAACAGTAAAAGTTGACAGAAATATAAAAAAAAAAATCATGTAAAGTACAGATTCTCCCAAAAAATACTCCAGTACTGTAACAAAGTATTATTACTTCGTTACATTACACCACTGTTCACAGCTATGCTTGCCACTGAACATTGTTTCTGCTGCTCCCTAATGTTTCTGAGAAAAATGTTTCTGCTGGTATCTGTTAAAAAAAAACAGATTTATAAATGTTAACTTGCTGTTGTTTGGAAGGTGCCTGTTATAATGTTATGATCGAGGCTCTCTACTCTGAGCATAACTTGTTTTCCTATAACAAACTAGATAAAACGTTAATGCCCTGGCAGTGGCAAATAGCTTTGGTTTTATATTTAATTTGATTACATTAATGTTTAATTTGAGATTTACAATAAATATTTAAACTTTGACTACGTAAAGGGAATACTGCTGTAAAAAAAAGCACCTTATTTGTGTTTGCAAACCAAATGTTATTGCACTTTTGTTCATATAGCAGTACTTTTAAAATAAAAGTGCACCATAACTTTTGAATTCATTATTAAATTTTGTGCATAATGCGATTAATCACAATCACAGAAAAATCATGCGATTAATCGTGATTAAAAAAAAAAAAATTAATTAATCGTTGCCCAGCACAAATAAAAAGCAAAGAAAAAGAAAATGGTACCGGGGAGATAATAACATAAAGATCAGAATAAAGGTGCATTCAGGTATAAAGTTATCAAATAAATATTGTGTAAAGCTCACAGATTTTAAGTCTTGACAGCTTTCTTATTCAGAAAGTCTCTAAAACTATTTACATACAGCCTTACTTCAGTCAACATACTCATAAACTTGGGTTTCTGATAGGTAAACTTACATTTAAGAATATAAAATTTGGTCAAAAGTATAAATAAATGTATTAAATAAAAGCATTTTTCATTTTCAGGATAATCCATGAAGAGATTTTCCCATAAGAGAGAAACATTATTATATCATTATAATATTTTCATTAATACATTTCTGTACCTTACACCACAGTGTAACAGAAACAGTACAATGCCAAAATAAATGCAAAGTGGTTTTGTGATAATGATTACAGAAAGTAGAGTTTAAATTTATATATTTTTTGAATTTTTGTAAATAATTATTAGCTGGATAGAATCGGTGAATGAGTTTAAAAAATATTTCTTTAACTTTATTTCTAATATGGAACTTATGGGGTAACAACCACACTTTATCCCAGCAAAATTACCTTACCATTTAGTTTCAATAAGATGTAACTTACAGTTTAGTAACAACTTCTTTTTGAAAAAGAGTGCAAATTGCTCTTTTATAATTTTTGGAGGTTAATGAAAAACAAATTTTGCCAACAAAGGTTTCAAAAATATCAAGTGTGGTTAACTCAGGGAAACAGTATTAATATGCACCCTTAAAAAACATATGAGTACCTGAAGGAATTGAACCGATAACAATAGAAAAAACTCTTTGAGTAACCGGTACCTGAAAGTGATAAAGAAACTGTAACTGAGCTGAACCAGACAGTTATAGAATGCAGAGAATGGATTCAATGACTGCAGAGTAGAACTGCAGTCATCAGCAGCTCCTGTGGCAGGTTGAACTTCCTCAGGTGAAGAAGTACAGTCAATGCCTTTTTGACAATGGAGTTTGCCAGAACATACAGCGTGCAAAACTCAGAATCCACTTACCACTCAAAACGGTGGGGGCACTGCCCCCCAATGCCCCACAATGTGACGGACCTGGTTTTGGTATTTAAGGGATAAAATTATTGACTACAGTGGGACTTTAAACTACATATGAATTTTCTCAATGCCAGAATTTGGATTTTAGCTGCCTGTTTTTTTTTTTTTTTTTAATACAAAAATGTATTAAAAAAAAAAAGTATAAAAAAGTTAAATATTTAAAAACACACCTTGTGACTGTTGTGGATTGAGAGAGAATTTGCTCCAGTATGTTTTCAGATAGCATCATGAGTTGGCAGTATATTTACATTGAAATGCAACCTAGAATTGTATTCATACATTAACAGGTTGAAGTCACGCAAAATATTTTCACAGTTGACACATTCGGAGGGAACATTCACAATGTCCATATCTAGTCTGTTATTCAGACAACACCAGCAACATCAGTCTCAACAACAAAACACTCCACAGTCAATCTAGTTCTGCTCTGGTTATGAGCTCAGTTATGTTGCCTGTCTCAGCATATCCCTTTAAAACCCAGTTTGGCAATGGGTAAGCTGGGTCACCCAGGAGCATAATTGGCACTGATGTTCCAGAACAAGTGATGTGAGTTCCGGTGGAAGAGTGAACTCTGACCCGACATATGACGTAGGATGTAGGAGTAGCGTAAGCTTAGGTGAGAGCAGAGCAGACGCGTCACAGTTCAAACAAATAGGGCTGGGCAACAAACCAAGCTCCTCTTATATCGAAATCCTCTGACATTTCTCTTTAACAATTCTTGTTTTAGACTTTGAATTCGTGACCGGTGTTTTGTTTTGCTCTATTCTCTGCGCCTCGGCGTTCGTCAAAACGTCATGTGTCGGGTCATAGGTCATGCTTCCATCGGAACTAGACTCGCGTACGGTCGTTACCGGAATAGCCGGTGATTATAGTTTTTAAAGTTATAAATATGAATATTTTTCTTACAAAAATGCATCGCTTTGCCTCAGAAGGACTTTATTAACCCACTGGAGCCGTATGGATTACTTTTATGTTACTTGGATGTGCTTTTTTGGGCTTCAAAATCTAAGGTACCATGCACTCCCATTATAAAGCATGGAAGAGCCAGGATATTGTTTTTAATATAACTGATTGCGTTTGGCTGTAAGAAGAAAGTCATATACATCTAGGATTGCTTGAGTGTGAGTAAGTTATGGGATAATTTTCATTTTTGGGTGAATTAACCCTTTAATATTGGGCATTTATGTACTGATTCCATTTATATTTAGACTTTTCCTTCAAAAATTTTTGTTTGTAGCAGCAAGTAAACTGATTCGTTGTCTGCAACATGGAGTAACATCCATTAATGTTGTTCACAAACGTTACTAGGAAATCAGTAGTGGGAACGTCCATTAGCGACCTCACAGCCAGCTATTGGCGACATGCAGCGACAAAGTTACTGGTAGTGTAAACGCAGCTTTAAGTTACTGAATGATATGTATAGCCCCCACAATTATACTTGATATCCTACTCAATTTGACTGAACTCAAATATCCCTGTCATGAAGGTGATTATGCTGTAGCTTGACATTTTTCACTGCTGTTTTCAGTTCAGCTGATTGTATGTGTTTCTTGAAAATCCTTTTTCTCAGAAAATATTAAGCTGTCATCAGATTCAGATGATTCCTCAGATGATTCCTCAGATGATTCCTCAGATGATTCCTCATATGATTCATCATATGATTCATCATATTCAGATGATAAGCCCATTGGCCCTTCTGGATGTGAGTGGAAGCCAAACACAAGTAAGTTAAAGAGGGTTTAGACTATTTACCTTACACTGTAAAACATTACACATAAATTTATGTAATTTATTCAAAACATGATAATATTCCATAGAAGAAAGCATGTGCTTCTGTTTCAGGAAGCTAACTGATCATAACAGTATAGACATATCATAATTGAGTGAATGATGGCAGAATATTCATTTTTGGGTGAACTATCCCTTTACGATAATTTCAGACTTTCTGTTAAATTCATATTAGATTATCTTCATTTTGCTTTGTAATTCACCCTCAGTCCATCTGACATGAACTCTAATTCTTTTCCAGCATGGCGATTCAGACATCAAAGGATACCAGAGATGACCGTAAGTAGAAAGGGATTTTCTGTCATGTGTTTAGTGTAATAATAATACACTGAGGCCATAAGAGTGTTTTCAACATCTGTCTTCTCAATAAATTAGGACATGAAGACATAAACTTTATCTCCAGAACTGCTCTGAGGAACTTCAGAAATTTTCACCATTTCATTTGGAAAAAACTTGATGACAAACCACCAAAATAAAAGTTTGCTTTAACTTGGAAGAAATTTTAACAGAAATATATTACTATGATATAGTAAAATGTACTGCTCAAAGTAATAATTGTTTGTAAGGAATATCATACAACCAAGATATATTTCATCCATGTTTTAATATTAAACAGATCTGTCATGCAGCACCTTTTTGACAAAAAATAAAAATGCAATGTTTTGTTGTAAATTAATTGTTAAATTTTCATTTAAGATTGATTATTTAATAATTAATTGTTACAGTTTAATTAATTAATTTCATTAAACACTATTGTTGATGGCAAATTTGTATTAAATCATAAAACACAGGAAAAATAACATAGATTTAATGGGGCCCTAAATTAAAAGGTGGCTTAATGCAGTTTAATTGTGAACAAACAAGTTATGTTTACATTCATTCTCAAGGTCTAACAAACACGTGGAGTGCATATCCTTCCCCATTAATGGTAAATTAATATCGTAATAAATATCTATATCATATGATATGGAAAAATAATATTGTCATAATATTTCTGGTCATATTGCCCAGCCCTAATTTTAAAATTTATCATGATAAATGCTGAAAATTAAACTCAAAGAAAGAGTACAAGAAAAATGAAAATGTAGTGAATGAAGAGGAATAAAATACAGATAAAATTACGTGCATATTACATATAACATTATATATATATCACTAAAATTATCAAAAAAAAAAAAAACTGAATAAATAAAATGTTTACTAAGGCGCATTGTGAGAATAACGCAGCTGTCAGCTACACTGAACAAAACTATAAATGCAACACTTTTGTTTTTGCCCCCATTTTTCATGAGCTGAACTCAAAGATATCAGACTTTTTCTATGTACACAAAAGTCCTATTTCTCTCAAATATTGTCTAAATCTGTGTTAGTGAGCACTTCTCCTTTGCCGAGATAATCCATCCACCTCACAGGTGGGGGGTCCGAAAACCAGTCAGTATCTGGTGTGACCACCATTTGCCTCATGCAGTGCAACATGTCTCCTTCACATAGAGTTGATCAGGTTGTTGATTGTGGCCTGTGGATTGTTGGTCCACTCCTCTTCAATGGCTGTGCGAAGTTGCTGGATATTGACAGGAACTGGAAAACGCTGTCATATCCCCTGATCCAGAGCATCCCAAACATGCTTAATGGGTGACATGTCCGGTGAGTATGTTGGCCATGCAAGAACTGGGATGTTTTCAACTTCCAGGAATTGTGTACAGATCCTTGCAACATGGGGCCGTACATTATCATGCTGCAACATGTGGTGATGGTCGCCATACGACCATCACACAACGCCATACACGCTGTCTGCCATCTGCACTGTACAGTGAAAACCGGGATTCATCCGTGAAGAGAACACCTCTCTAAAGTGCCAGACGCTATCGAATGTGAGCATTTGCCCACTCAAGTCGGTTATGATGAACTGCAGTCAGGTCGAGACCCCGATGAGGACGACGAGCATGAAGATGAGCTTCCCTGAGACGGTTTCTGACAGTTTGTGCAGAAATTCTTTGGTTATGCAAACCGATTGTTGCAGCAGCTGTCCGGGTGGCTGGTCTCAGACGATCTTGGAGGTGAAGATGCTGGATGTGGAGATTCTGGGCTGGTGTGGTTAAATGTGGTCTGCGGTTGTGAGGCCGGTTGGATGTACAACCAAATTCTGAAACGCCTTTAGAGACGGCTTATGGTAGAGAAATGAACATTCAAAAACTTGCGACATCTGTGGCATTGTGCTGTGTGATAAAACTGTTTTAGATTGGCCTTTTAGAGTGGCCTTTTATAGTGGCCAGCCTAAGGCACACCTGTGCAATAATTATGCTGTCTAATCAGCATCTTGATATGCCACACCTGTGAGGTGGATGGATTATCTCGGCAAAGGAGAAGTGCTCACTAACACAGATTTAGACAGATTTGTGAACAATATTTGAGAAAAATATTTTGTGTACATAGAAAAAGTGTTAGATCTTTGAGTTCAGCTCATGAAAAATGGGGGCAAAACCAGAAGTGTTGCGTATATAATTTTGTTCAGTGTATGATTAGATGGGGCAGGGGGAAACTGGGCTGTTTTCATTCCTTTTGGGTGTGTGTGTCATCCTTGCCTGCATGCGCCGTTATAATCTCCTAAAAAGATACAATAGCCACTATAGAGATTTAGAGGGACTTCCCAAAGTCTTCCCAAAAATTAGAAATGGCTAGATTGCCCCTCAATATTTTAAATTCTTGATGCTACTCTGCTGCACTTCATTACGCGGAGCTCTGTTTGTTATTTGGATGACAAAAAGGTTGCTCTGTCTCAATAGTCTAACAGAGCTTGTCAATGTCAAAGTGAGAGAGATGGCCAATCAAATCAAAGAAGGCGGGTCTTACAGAAGACGAGTATGAATTCCAGCACAACGCATTAGTTTTACCTCTGAATGAGTGCATGGAAAGTAGCAGCTAAACATTAATCAGTGTAATAAATTAATTTAACTGTTTTACGAGAGGAATGCTGAACGCCCGAGAGTAATATCCAGGGACGCAAGCAACTCAACTTATTTTTTTAAATGTCACTGTTTTGATTGTAAAATATGGTATAATGTACATTTGATTCATGTAACTCATAACTGAATGTGACAAGACAAGAAACATTTTGCGTTTTCGACATGTCAGATATCAGTAAGAGTGAACGTGTGCATAATTTCAAACAAAATATTATTTGCAAATAGTTTAAAGGTGCCCTATAATTTAAAATTGAATTTACCTTGGCATAGTTGAATAATAAGAGTTCTGTACATGGAAATGATATACATTGAGTCCATTGTTTCCTCCTCCATATGTAAATCTCTGCCATGGCTGAGCTTCCCTTCTTCGCTGTTCCCACGGCGTTGTTCTATACAGTCCCCAAAGCGTCAGCTTCTGACGCCATGTCAAGAGACCGTCCTCGAAAGGGAATGTCTCCGGTTACTGTGGTAACCTCGGTTCCCTGAGAGACAGGAACGAGACATGGCGTCAGAAGGTGACGCTTTGGGGACTCCCTTCCTAATCCTATCTGAAATCCTATTGCACAACGGCAGTGAAGCTGCAACTCTCACTGGCCAATGCCAGCCAAGACTGCATAAGCTCAGAATCTTCCGACTGAACAAGAGCACAGCAGACCTGAGCGGTGAACATGGCAGTCTATGCCATGTCTCGTTCTTGTCTCTCAGGGAACCGAGGATACCACAGTAACCGGAGACGTTCCCTTTCAAGGACGGTCTCTCGACATGGCATCAGAAGCTGACGCTTTGGGGACTGTATAGAACAGGGGTGGGCAAACTTGGTCCTGGAGGGCTGCTGTCCCTGCAGAGTTTTGCTCCAACCCTAATCAAACACACCTGAACCAGCTAATCAAGGTCTTCAGGATTACACACAGGTGAGTTTTATCAGGGTTGCAGCTAAACTCTGCAGGGACAGTGGCCCTCCAGGACCGAGTTTGCCCACCCCTGGTATAGAACAACGCCGTGGGAACAGTGAAGAAGGGAAGCTCAGCCATGGCGGAGCTATTATGAACAGTTTAACACATAGAATAATCCCCAACCAATACACAATTTACGATATGTGCATAACGTCATAACGTTTGGTGGGCAGTTTCTGGCCACCAGCCTCGGCTAGTGGCCAGAAACTTCAGGTAGAATATGAGTCGTACTCACCACCAGGACTTGTGAGGCTAGGGAACACACGTCCAAATTATAGAACCTGGCGAAGGTATTCTGTGACAACCATCCAGCCGCCATGCAAATGTCATGCAAATGATGCCGGGGCGATTAATAGCACTGGCGCTCTCTCCTCCCTGATTTTGTGCAGCACCTGTGACAAAATCTTCAGCGGGGGAAATGCATATACGCGGGCATTTGGCCATGGCGTTGTGAGCGCGTCCCCTCCCAGGGAAGAGCATGACAGAGAAAAGAACAGAGGGCAATGCGTGTTCTACTCTGTCGCGAATAAGTCCATCTCCGCCTTCCCGAATCGTTCCCAGATCAGTCTCACTGTCCCGGGGTTCAATCTCCATTCTCCTTGAGGGATCCCATCCCTGGATTGCATCTGTTTAACATGTTCATAAAGTCTGATTTCATGTGTTTTTTAATCCCAAAAACCACCTACCAGTCTGGTCAAAATATTTTAGAATAATAATTTAAAAGAAAAACATACCAATAAATAGTGTATTGTGTATTGGAAGAGAATTTGCCATGTGTGTTTTCAAGTAGTGGTATGCTATAATTTCAAATGTGTGTTTATACAGTGACACTAAACTCTTATAGAACAGAGGAGTCTGGTGAGCTACCTATTGACAGCATTTTTTTGAGTTTAAAAAAGTCTTACCAAAACAAAAAGTGATATTATTTATATTTGAAAATTATAATCAGATTATATTCTATAAATGGAAATATAATTTAATATAAATACAGAGTTCAGGCATGAAACTCTAACCGAGCGCTGATTGGTTCTTTCTATGCCGTGGCACCAGCCAATCAGAAGTATTTCCAAATCCATGCAACCATATATATCGTACCCTAGCCTGCGATCAACAAGCTGCGCAATGTGAAAGCTCTGTTATCCCTCCTCCTCCCCAGCACCACCTGTAGAGATCTGCTACGGGGGTTCTACCATTCTTGCAGCAGCCTTTTCTTGTTATATTTGACTAAGCTGAACAAATTATTGTATTTGCTCAGTAGCAGCAGCAGCGTAGCAGATCTCGTACGCCAAAATCAAGCCATGTATACTTCATGCCCCATGCCAGTAAATGCTGGTTGAATTTAAATGATGTTTTATTAACAAGATTTGGGAGGAGCAGGTTCAGATAATTAAACTGATTAGCACAGGTGGAGAGCATTCAGTTAATCAACTCTACCATAACAAGAGGTATAAATACAGCAGACTTACCTCTGTTCTTCTGAGAGTTTATCAGCATTCCTCCTCCACCTCATCTCCTCACTTCTAGTTCTATCTATTTTTACCACACCGAGGGGAGTACTCTGGGTTCGGGCCAAAATTCCACGCTTGGAGCGCTCCCCCCGGACAGCACACCAAATACGCATAACATTTTTATTCTTGAATTATATGTACATGTGAACTTGTGAATCCACTCTGAGAGATGTCATAATTGAAATATTTAATTTATTTACTATATTTTTTCAGTAAGTATAATGAAGTATTTTGTTATTTTCTTTTGATTCTGTTTGATAAGCTCTTATATTTTCTCATTTAATCAATTGGTTTTCCTGTAGAATCTCCCTAAATTGGTTGACGCAGCTGAAGGCTTACAAAGAGTTAAATGGATTCCACACAGCCTGCATAGGATGACAGGTAGGCCCATATGTCAATTTAAAAATTAGAACTCTGCTCTGGAACTCTGGCTGGATCATGAGTTGTAGGTTTATACAGTGACACTGAACCCTTATATCATATAGAGCTTGTTGATATACATTACTGACAGCATTCTTTCATTTTATTCTTTCCATTTTTTTCCTTTAGGCTTTCAGAAGATTATACATCAATATAAGCTGTCAATAATACAGAAGCATGAGAATGAGTGGAGCTTCCTGTCTGGTGAAAAAGAGTCATTGTCTGCCCTGTACACTGAACCACTGATCATTCAGAAAAATGAAAATGGCAGCTTTAAGAACATCAGTGTGGATGGGTTCTTTCAGTCACATGATTCAGTTATTCTCCAAGGTGACTCTGGCAACGGCAAATCCTTCATAGCACAAAAGATCATGTTGGACTGGGCATCTGAATTATTTTCTTCTGAACATTTTATAGTTTTCTATCTGAGATGTGAAGAGCTAATGCATATTTCTGAGGAGATTAACTTAATTGAGCTCTTGAGCTACAGCTGCAGTTTAACATCAGATCAGATCTCACAGATGTTACAGCAGTTACCAGAGGATGTGCTTTTCATCATTGATGGATTTGATGAGCTGAGACTCACAGAGGACACTTATGAAATGTCAGCACACACTGATCCGCTTCAAAAAGCTCCACCCGAAGTCATTCTTTGTGGCCTAATGAGGAAATACCTCATCCCTGAGTCCAAACTGCTGGTCACCACCAGAACTAAGAACACTGTGAACAAGCTGCTGAAAGGACAACAGAGTTTAACTAAGATGTTCAGTGAGATCATGTTCAGTGAGATCATGTTCAGTGATATCATGTTCACTGAGATCATGGGCTTTTCTGCGAGTCAGGTGGAGAGGTACTTCCAGAAGTTCTTCAGGAAAGAGTATGACTGTGTGAGAGCAAATGAATCCCTGTTCATTGCCTGTTCCATTCCTGTTATCTGCTGGATCATCAGTGAGATTTTCAGGGTTGGTGCAAATGTAACAAGCGGACTGGAAACCACCACCTCCATCTACGTTGACTTTGTGTCCACTCTATTGGAGCATCACTGCCAGGGTTTGAGTCAGTCCGTCCCGACCCTGCTGAGGAGTCTGGGTCAGCTGGCAGAGAGAGGGATGATGGAACAGCATGTCTTCTTTGATGAGAAAAGTGTGAATGAAACAGTTTCAGACCCTGCTGACAGTCAATTCCTGTGCAAGGTCCTCACTAGGAGAATAATCTGCCAGGAGACGATGTTCAGTTTCATGCATTTCAGCTTTCAGGAGTTCTTCACTGCTCTGTACTATGTCCTTCTGGATGAAGAAGAGTCCCAGAGAAAAGTGAGAGAGCTGCTTCACACTGTAGAGAGAGGATGGGCTTTGTCCTGTTGGTCTGATAGAGACTTTTCAATGGCAGATGTAGAAATAAGACATTCAAAGCTTCTGCAGCCTGTGATTCTGTTCCTCTGTGGTCTCTGTCTAAAAGAATGGATCCCCTCTTTCTTTGAAAAGCACAACATGGCCGTCTCTAGCAACACAGAATCCCAGATTAAGGAATGGATCAATCAGTGCTCATCGAGATATCAAAATGAAAACATGCTGTTCATTCTCCATTGTCTCTATGAGCTCCATGACAAGAGCTTTGTTGGGCAAATTTTGGAAGATTTGATTTTGATAGATCTGTCTAATATTCCACTGAAAAGGACAGACTGTTGGGTGTTGAAGAACTGTTTACAGTGCTGTGAACACATTAGAAACCTGAAACTCCATGTAACATCTGAAAATCTGGAGATGCTTCAACCTGAACTGTACCGGTGTAAAGAGCTGTGGTGAGTGAAATTTATAACGTTATACTTTACCACAATTATTACTACTTACACGTTTGTATTTATAACAATTTCAGTGTGTTCACTTCTTTTGGAGCTCTAAATGTAAATCTGATCTGTTTCAATACTTATGCAGTATCACACAAGCAAGAGTGCTGTAGTACTGAAAATGAGCACAGCTGTGATTCAGCCTTGATGGTAATCTGATATTCATTACAAAACAGTCATTATCATATAATATTGATTAGATTTTTTTCCCCACATACTGCATACTCCATAGTCACTGAGAATCAGTTTTCTGAACCATAATGGAGTGAGAGAAAATGCTGAGTCAGGAAAAAAGGAGGGGAAAAAAAAGGCAAAAATTGCACATCTCTGTTTAAAACTGCTCCCATACTTTAGTCTGAAACATTGCGAACACAAACCCAGAATGAACTGTTTGTTTAATGACAATCAAATCTGATGTACTGTGTTCTTTTACTTTCAAAGGTTGATGGTGGATCACATTTCAGATGATGTTGTTGGTTTGATCTCAGCTGCTGGTAAAGGAAAGATTCTGAATAAACTCAAGTAAAGTATAATTAATTTTAGAATAAAATTGTACTCATTGCCATATCCAGTATATTCAATCAATTTTATGTAATGTCTCATAATGAAATGCACTCATTAAATACTATAACTTTTTTTTTTATTGTCAGTATAAAGAATACTGAAAATCCTGAAAGTGGATTTTGCCCAGAGATCACTGTGTCAGTCAGAGATGAAGACATCACGTATGAAACTCTATCACTTTTCACAAACAAAATTGCAGTCTCATCCTAACACCTGATGCTTATTATAAGCCTATGCTGATGTTTATATCTGTGAATGCTTCAGGTTGACTTTTAGCAGATCAGTGATCACATCATTAACTTTAACTTGTCCAAACTCAGTGGTTTCCACCATTGACTGGGTGAAATCAAACAAACAGACACAGCTGTACAGATATCGACATTTGTGAGTGGAAGCTTCATTCTTTCTTTTTTCAGACATACCACCTTATGAATTGCTGCCATTTGCTATCAAAAATATCATTAAAGTACTAGTACACAAGAAATTATTATTTATTCACCCTTGTGTTAACAAATAAAATGTTTGCAGGGTGAGTAAATGATGACAGAATTTTCCATTTTTGAGTAAACTATCCTTTTAAGTATCTTTTAAGCATCATGATCAGTGGGTAGATTTATTCAGTGTTTATTATTATTTAATATTATATTTAAATTTAATATTATAATTATTATTTTTTTTTTATTCTTAAAAAATAAAAGCATGTATATAGTTTTGTGCCTGAGAACCAGCATGTCACATTTAATACTTCATGTGGGTTTTGTGTTGTTTAGGGATTCTGAGGGAGAGAGACTGTTTACATTCCTGAAATCACTGTCTGATTTGAAGAAAGTCTCTCTCAATCTTAATCTGCTGGTTACATATAAGATTAAAAAAATTACACCTCAAATCCTATCCTTCATTCAGGCCTGTCCCAGCCTGATTGAACTCAGGTAACAGCAATATCTGAACATTTACATGGATTTATGTTGTTTTCTTTTTACTATAGTGAAAATTACAAAAAAAATCTTATAAAATATCTTAATAGTTTATCCACATGACTTATACTAACTATCATAAATAACTCTAGGTTATAGTTTTAGAATAAATGTAATTAATTTTTAAAATCTTTTTCAGGATAAATGACATCAATTTAATGTTGGAGGAGTCCCTGAAGAAATTACTGAAGCAGATTGGTTGGACTGTGTAAGAGTTATATAACAGACATTTCTTTAGTCTTTTCTTTCAGGTCATCATGAAGATTATGTTCTGTAAACATAGAGAAAATAATCATTTTTCAGTCATCATGAGTGTTGAATGTTATTCTCATTAGCTGGGGAAATTCAGTGTTGATCAAGACAGATGAGAAGAAATTCACAGTGAAGAAACTGAAGATGAAGAAAATAAAGATTGAGAGCAGAAGTAAGCAAATAGATTTTTTTTATTTTATTTTTTTAATAATAATGGCGAGTAACTCCGTTTTATTTACTTTGATATATTTGTTCATTTTAATTTATTTTACATTTACATTTATGCATTTGGCAGACGCTTTTATCCAAAGCGACTTACATTGCATTATACTATACATTTGTATCTGAGTATGTGCAATCCCTGGGATCGAACCCACGACCAGCTAACCACTGAGCTACAGGAAAGCCCTATTTATTTTATTTAACAAATCCAATTTTCATTCTTACTTGTTGCTTTGGGGTATGATAATCTTAGGAGCCAGAAAACAGAATCTCAATGTAATGTGTAGTTTTGAGTTACACATTTTGTTTTCAGAGATTTCAGCCACTGTGATTTCAGACAACAGTTTTTGGATGGTATCAGCTTAGTGACTGTGTTTGAGAATTAATTCACATATTTGTAGTGCAGTAATGTTCCAAACAGTGATATAAGATCTTGCTTATACAGTAAATGTTTTATATAATATGAGTATAATTATAAATGCCTGCATCTGGGAAAAAAAAAAAAAATCTTTTAGTGTTTACAAAAAAAGTTTTTGAATAACCCCAGATATTTCTGACAAATGCTAGATGTTTGTTGTTATTGTTGTTGTTCTTAATGGTCTTAAAGTGTTTGAATTGTTTTTTGTCTGACAGAAAGAAAGAGTTTTTTCTCATTATTACAAGCGGAATCATCTTCAGCACAATCTGTGAGTAGCAGCTGTCATAAAGAGGATTGATGAAGTTTTTTTGATAACAATTATAATTTTTTTTTGTTCTGTGATATTTCTGTGTGATGAATTACTGTGAACCTGGAGATGGTTTTGAAGCTATAAAACATTTCACTAAAAACAGTGGTATTTTGCATCTAATGACAATATTTTGTAATCACATTACATAACCCATATTGAGGTTTCAGGGTAAGATAAATTATTAAAATCCCATTATTCAAAATGTTTGCAAAAATTTGAAATTGAATCTTCTAAATAAAATTTTGGAAGATAAAATATTATCTTTATTCTTTTCTTTACTTCAGTCCTCAGAAAATGCAGAAGTGTTCACACCTGATCTACTTCAGACAGGAGATGAAGACAAACACGAACAGAATACATACAGGTATTGAACACTTTTGTTTTATTTTTGGACATTGTTAGAATATAAGCATACTGTTATGATTTAATAATGTGTAAATTAACATTATGTCCTCCAGGTTTGTGTGTCCACATGCTGGTCAGTTTCAGTGCAGTCTGACCAGCCTTGTGTTTGTGATGGAGGGAGAAGGAGAGGTGCTGTATAACATTGTCTCATGGGATCCTCATGTGTTAGATGGTTTAGGTCAGATGCAGCCTGCAGGACCCTTGTACAACATTGACTGTTCAGCAGGTTCAGTCTCACAACTGCACTTTCCACACTGTGAAATATTCTCTGGTATGTTTATTTCTACATCCTAAATATTAATGTTTCACAGTGGTGGACTTGAACAACTTTATAGAATTTATGACTGACTGATAATTTACACATCACTTACTTGAAACTGCATCTAATAAGGATATGTATGTAAATATTTAGCAAGGAGTGAGATGAGAGATCTAAAAAGCACTTCATGTAAAATGTTGGTCACTGTATAATTAGAAACACAATACTTTCATTTTACCCAGTAACACAATCCTTAAATGTTTTTTGCAGAGAAAAATAAGGATGGTTTGGCTGTGGCACATTTCACTGGTGGTAATGTAGAAATAATACAACCACTCAAAGTGACAGAAACTCATGTGATCATTGACATCAGAGACCTCAGCAATTTTGGCCTTGTCTGGATAAAAAGTATACTTGGCTTCCCCATTAGAGGCCAGGTTTTGCTCTTCCTTCGAACTCTAACTCTCGAAAGGAAAAAACTTGATGTCCACTTGCTTCCAGAGAATGTTCCAGTATCAGAGGTACTGCTATCTGAACGGATTGTTCCTTTGTTTTTTCTATTTGCTTTCTGTTTAACAGAGTATTGTAAAATAAAAACACACATTGAGCATATTTGTGTATATACATTATTACAGTTTTTGTATATTGACATTAAGGCCCAAGCACCGATGGTGTGAGGACCCTATTGTAATTGCTCAGTCAATTCTTCTTCTTCTCCGAAATGATTCGCATTTTTGAGGGCCTAAACATGCTTAAAAACTCATGAAACTTTGCACACGTGTCAAAAGTGGTAACAATTTATGTCTGATATGGGTTTCAGAATTAGGTGTGGCACCTACAAAACTTCACGCTACATTTCACGCACAGGTATGAAATTCGGTAGACACGGGTAACAGCCCAATACCTACAAAAAATTCCCGGGAGCAAAATCTGAAAACCCAACAGGAAGTGAAATATTTTGAATTTTCTCTGCAAATTTTTTGCCGTTTTTGCCTTTCCAGACATTGTACTTTAACAAACTCCTCCTAGAGCTTTAATCAGATCAATATTCAGTTAGCCATCACGCCACTTGTTGGCAACAAGAAATGGCATGCTTTACACTGTAATTCACTCCCTGAAACACATTTCAATGTGCCATGAAGTACCAAACATGTTAGAAACGCATCATGCAAATCATGCAACCCTTGGCTAAGTGCTAATGTATCCGATTAATGCCACAAAACAGGAAGTTGTTGTAACTCAGGTATACAATGTCCGATCTGCTCCAAACTTCACAATAGTCCTCGCCTAAACACATCTACATGGCAATATTCAGTTACTGTCAAAGCGACACCTGTTGGCAGCAGGAAGTGTGGCACTTTGAAATTATTTTGCCATAATTCTCCTGTATTTACTCACTTACATGCATGTCACCCACTGTTCACTGTTTTCCTGAGGCCAACGTGATACCGTGATAGGTTACCACCTGTGCAATAAATCCATTCGTGAAATTTCCTCACGGTCAATATTCCACGGTCAACTGTTAGTGGTATCATAACAAAGTGTAAGCAATTGGGAACAACAGCAACTTAGCCACAAAGTGGTGGGCCACGTAAAATCACAGAGCGGGGTCAGCCAACTTTCTGCAGAATCAATAGCTACAGTCCTCCAAACTTCGTGTGGCCTTCAGATTAGCTCAAAAACAGTGTGTAGAGAGCTTCATGGAATGGGTTTCCATGGCTGAGCAGCTGCATCCAAGCCTTACATCACCAAGTGCAATGCAAAGCGTCGGATGCAGTGGTGTAAAGCACGCCACCACTGGACCCGTAGTTCCAGTGAAAGGAACTCGTAATGCTTCAGCATACCAAGACATTTTGGACAATTTCATGCTCCCAACTTTGTGGGAACAGTTTGGGAATGGCCCCTTCCTGTTCCAACATGACTGCACACCAGTGCACAAAGCAAGGTCCATAAAGACATGGATGAGCGAGTTTGGTGTGGAGGAACTTGACTGGCCTGCACAGAGTCCTGACCTCAACCTGATAGAACACCTTTGGGATGAATTAGAGCGGAGACTGCGAGCCAGGCCTTCTCGCCGACATCACTGCCTGACCTCACAAATGCGCTTCTAGAAGAATGGTCAAAAATTCCCATAAACACATTCCTAAGCCTTGTGGAAAGCCTTCCCAGAAGAGTTGAGGCTGTTATAGCTGCAAAGGGTGGGCCAACTCCATATTAAACACTACGGATTAAGAATGTGATGTCATTAAAGTTCATGTGCACGTAAAGGCAGGCGTCCCAAAACTTATGGCAATATAGTGTATGTATATTTAGCACCTGCCTAAACTAGAGTGCATCTGGTGATTTGAATATGATGCAGGTTTGTGCTGAAATGCTGTGTGAAAGTATAGCAGAAATGTTGAAGTAAATTCACCCCCTTTATTGTTTCCCTCCAATTTCCTCAAGGTCCAGAGCAGGCACCAGGATAAAAAATACATAGAGACAAGTTCAAAATGTCACCTGATTCCTTATCAACAATACAGTCTGTGTTGTCAGCCAGAGGAATGTGAAGTGCAACCAAAGGTAACAATATTTATTGAATAACATTTGAATTTCAGCTGAATTTCAGTGTGTTATTAGGTATTTGGGTAGTTGATGTATAACGCTTCCAATTACTTTTTTAATTAATATTTGAATTTGAATTTTATGAATTCCATTATATGAAGGTATGTATATAGTGCTGCGACTGGTCACCACAGTTTTTGTTAATTATGTTAATTATAATTATCAGAATAAACAATTCTTCCTAGTTCATTATCCTACTTGTAGAATATTAAAGTCTAGCAACTTGGTCCATTAATATTAAATGTGTGTAAAATGACAAACAGACACCTGTTAACAATTTAATTTTAAGGCCTTTAAATGTAGCTCATCCAATCAGAATACAGAGTCACAACTAACCACCTTATAATGTTGTCTGCAAATTGGTGTTCTTGTTTTCAGACTGAGATGTTTGAGTGTAATTTTGGCCCAAACTATCATCCCACATTTGAAGTGTTTCTGGATGTCAACATTGAGGAGGTCAGACTGGGTATTTTAGACAAAACTGAAGGTGGGAAGGAAGTGTGGAACAGACGGCGAATCTTTCTTACAGGTAGTCTTGAAATTCTGTTGTTAAAAAGCTTGTGTAGGAGTAAGTGATTTGAGAAAGTTTGGGAGAGATTTTAAGTTAATCTATAGACACTTCTCTGTAAGAAATGTCATTTTTATGTCCTTGGTTACAGTGTTGGGAAGCTTTTAAAGTATTCTTCAAAATAACTACGCAAGCTATTAACAAAACCTATACCAATAGACTTTTTCCCAAAATGGAAAAGAGGAATAAAAAGAAAGATATTTTTAATTTAAGATATTTTATCCTAAATTAAATCTGTTCATCATAAAAAGTGACCGTGTCTCTTTAGAAAATTTAGACTAAACCGCTCAATTCATATGGGTTAGTTTTACTTTTTGAAGCGTCAATGTGGTAGTTGCATAGGGACAAAAGTCTCTCATATTTCATTTAAAATATAGTCATTTGTGTTTCAAAAATGAATGAAAGTCTTACGGGTTTGGAACGACATGAGGGTGAGTAAATGATGACCAAATTTTCATCACCTAAGGCTAGTACTCAGAAGGATAGTGGTTTATTCACTGCAAGGAATGAGACCTCAAGAGATTGTGATGACAGATTTCTCAGTAATCTCAAATGTCTTTTTCTTTATTATCAATAGCTCCAAGTAAAGATGTAGAACCTCCTGAACTCAGAAGGATCCCAGGTCTGATTTTAATGCTGAACATTTCAATTACATGTTTATTCCTGTAATTGTCTAACACATATTGTACACTCTTTTGTGACTTAAATCATCTTTTGTTTCAATCAGAAATTGAGTTTGTGAACACACACGGAGATAAACTCATTCAGAGAGTTTCATCAGTGATGGCGATTGCTGACAGTTTGAAGAGCAAAAACATGATCGCTAGTGAAATATGGGGAAAGATTAAAGCTGCGGAACCACAACAGCAGAAAATGAGAGTCTTGTTGGAAGCTCTTGACTGTGGAGGAGATTCTGTAAAAGCAGAATTCTACAGACTGCTGAAGGAGAATGAATCTCATCTAGTAGATGAACTGGAGTCTGGACCCAGTAGACCGTCACCACAGTAATGCTGAGATTGAGTTTGAGGCGTAAAGAGCAGCTCCACCATTATTATACTGTACATGTTATAATATTCTGTTTTTCAAATTTTTTTCTCTATATCCAGATATAAATTAGATTGTAACCCCCCCCCCCCCTCCTTTTTTGGTCCTCACTGTATTAATGCGTGTTGATTGTGTCGATGTATTACACTCATTTTTTACCCTGTGTACGGCTACATTTTTTGGGGGGTGTGTATGATGCTGTTACTATAGGACAATGAGTTACTATTAAATGTTTTTAATTGATATTACTGTGGAAAAATATCCACATACAGTTAAAAAAAAACATTGTGTAAAGTTGCTGTGGGAAAACACATGGGTCATATTTTTCTGTTTTTATTTTACATTTTTAAAAGATGAAAAAAAACATATAAATGAAAAATAGAGTTAATATTAAACAAAATGAAGTACTGGTCTTTTTTTAACAGGAGCATGAACAAATGAATTTTTCAAGAGTCACACTGAAACATGCTCTCATATTCACACACTATAAACACAGTATTGCACATTCATTCGCTTATCTTTCCATCTCTGATATGTGAATTTGATCATTGTCAAATTCATCTCTTCATAAATAAAGCTGCCAAAAAAGTTTCAAAATCATCGAGACTTAACATGGTTAATGAAAACCCATATCATAACTGCATCTGGAAACTTTTTTTTAACAGAGCAGCTCCTGTAAACCAATTCACTGTAAAATTTCTGCTTTATTTTTGACAAAACTGATTAGAGTTGCTAGTTTGTTGAACAAAACGGTATTGATCATTGCATATTTTGAATGTTCAAAATTGTTTAATATAGACCAAGGGTCAAGTCCTGTAAATTTCATTAGAGTTAGCCTAAATCAAACACAGCTTTTCTGCAGAGCGAAAGTTGCCACGGTCTTTGAGCTCATATAATAAAAGCCCTTCTTTATTTAGCGTAAAAGAGATTTTACAGAAACTCAGAATTTTAATGACAAAATTGCTTCAGTTTTAATATTATTTTAAACTTGCTCTTATGATCTGATTCAAAATCCCTTTCAAGAATTTAGACAAATGTACAAATAGAACATAAAAAAAAAAAAAAAGTTTTTTAAACAATTTTCTCCTTTACATTTGCTTACCAAAAACCATTCAATCTCTTACCCCTTTCTTAGAAAAATACTATAAAAGCGCTTTCAAATGCAATTTAGTTCAGATACAAATATGGAAAAGCACTCTACTCTACTTTGAAAGTGTGAAAGACAAACACATGGACACTTCAGAGAAAGAGATTCATCACATTCAGTTGTTTCCTTCACATCACATGAGCAAACACACTCTCTCTCACACACATAGAAACAAAGCGTCAAATACTCGTGAGGTTTTCTTGGAAGGAGGCAGAGCGTGTGTTCAGAGAAGAGTCTGTAAGCTCACTTTGACACTCTGTGAGTAGCATCCATTTGTTTAAAAAATCCTAAAATGTTACATAAACTCCAGCTTTCAGAGTTAAAAGCACTGGTGGCGTTTACCCAGATACTCACATCTCCGTCCTATCAGAAGAGTTCAAACTGGCAGCGGACAGCTATTCCTACGAGGAGCTTGGGCAGTGTGAGCAGTGGTGAGCGGGTTATTTCACAAGCGATTGTCGACACCTGCAGTATTCTTCAACTGACTGACTTGTTCTGCGATATCACATTGTATATTACACAATCAGTGTGACCCCACCCACAATTCCCATAATTTAAAACATTTTATTAGGTTGAGTAATGGGACAGGTCCAGTGTAAACTCCAGTGCATAGAGATCAGGCTTTCACTGGGCTTTACACCCAGTAGTTGATGGCTTCTGGTGCCCTCCAGCCTTTTATTGGCCATTCTTTAAAAAAAAAACAACAGCCAATACTGACTCACTTGGAGAAAACATCCAATAACTGCTTTGCAGGGTCTTATTTTGGTGTGGGTAGAGATAGTAGAGATTCTAAAGGACTGTATTTGCCACATCAACCCCTCTTTTTCAAAGAAAAATTTGGAAAGAAGAGGGAAAGATGATACGACCAATGGCACTGGCTTGCTTTCTCTCCTCTCATCGCTGTGACCTCTTGTGTTTTCCTCTTCTGCTGCAGTCATTTAGTATTTTGGCACTTTTTTCTTTCAGTCATGTTGTTGTAAAGATAGAAAACAAAGTGTTAGTGTGTGTTTGCATATAGTTGAGAGTTTCAGACTGTAAGAATGTGTAATAATGAGCATGTATACCATATATTTGCGTCACGGAAGTGCTTTTTTGTGAGGAGAAGTGTGTTGGTCTCACACATGAGTCTGCATTCTCTGCGTGTGTCTCTGAGAGTATTCTGTGGGCGGGGTCGAATATGGAAATTGGGCGGAGCTGGGGTATTTTCCTACATTAGCGTCTTGACTTGTCCCCACCCCTTGTCCCGTAGGATACATTTCATAGGCCGGTCCTGCCTCCAAAGGCGGAGCAAAGCCTAACCTGTATTGAGGTGTCGTTGAATAAGCGTAGCTGTCAAAAGCCAGCGGATTGGTTGATTCCAGCAGGCCACGGTCTCCAGAATAGTCTGTGGTCTTGGAGACAGGGTTGGGCGGGGCTTGGATTTGTGACGCCCTGGCAATGGTGTTAAAATGGGCGTATGTGTTGTGAGCCATTCGGGAAGCTGGCCGGGGCTCGTAACGACCTGTAGGCGCGGGGTGAATGTTGGCCACTGGGCCACCGGCTGATGCCGAAACTGAAGCAGGATTCGGTGGCCGGAATTCCTGGTACAGCAGGGAGCGGGTAGAGGCACGGACCTCGTCATGTGTCGTAGCTCGAACATTGTAGTAGCCGTTGGTGGGGTCCTGAAAAGACAAACATGTATTTCAATGTGATGCACTAGTTAGGGTATGTGTCAGGTTTATATACACTGTATAGGTGTGTAGAAATTTGGGGATTTTTTAAATGTTTTTTAAAGAAGTGCTCACCAAGGTTGCATTTATTTGATCAAAATACAGTAAAAACATTAATACTGTGAAATATTATTACAATTTAAAATAACTGTTTTCTATTTGAATATATTTTAAAATGTAATTTATTTATTCCTGTGATGCAAAGCAGAATTTTCAGCATCATTACTCCAATCTTCAGTGTCACATGATCCTTCAGAAATCATTCTAATATGCTGACTTGGTGCTCGAAAAAACATTTCTTTTTATTATCAATGTTGAAAACAGTTGTGCTGCTTAATATTTTTTGTGAAACCCATGATACATTTTCCGAGATTCTTAGATGAATACTTTGTTCAAAAGAACAGCATTTATTTGAATTTTTTTTAAATAAATTTTTTTTGTCTAGTAAAAAAATTTGGACCCTTGCTACAATACTTTCTCTGTGTTCGTTTAACATTAAAGGTAAAGTGTTTTATTTTTGCGCCACTAGCATCAGTAAACAGAACTGGAAAAATAAGGTCTCATTTATTGGTCAGGCAAAAGGATAGCCCCGCCTTAAACTCATAGCATTGGTTGAGCCAATATTGCTGGGTGCTTAAACAGTGAAATGCTTTGATAGCACCACAGTATTTACTGTTTTAGAGACAATCAACCTACTTCACATTGTCTTTGCATAATTAACTGGCACAATAAATAGTAAACTGGAATTGCACACTTTACCTTTAAGTGTAGCATTCATGTCCATATGCACCTGCTCTGTTTCTTACCTTGGGCTCATACTCCTCCACCTTGGCTTCCAGTGTGTCGCTCTGGAGGTCTTGCTTCAGGTCCATGTCATCTTTGAAGGGCTGGGTGGAGGGAGAGAGGGAGACAGAGGGAAGAAACTAAACCATCAAACGACAAAACACACACACGGAGAGAGGGAGGAAGAGAAGGAGAGAGAGAGGGAGGAAAACAGGATATCAGCTTTATCAGAATTGGTCAGAACAGATGTTCTTTAGTTTGTGGTGTCAAGAAAGTCTTTCTCCATCAGTCATTCTTTTTATTTATCTCTTTTACAGTTGTGGATCAAATTAAGCAGAAATGGCCCAGCAGTCCTAAACTCCTAAACTAAGTACAGATTTCATATACTGCTACAGTTCAAAAGTTTCAGGTCAGTAAGATATTTTTTTTTTTTTATTGAATAAAAATTAATAATTTCATACAGCAAGAATGCATTAAATTAATTTATTATAAAACAATTTATGTTACAAAAGATTTATATTTCAAATAAATTCTGTTCTTTTGAACTTTCTATTCATCAAAGAATATATCAGTTTCCACAAAAAAATATTAAGCAGCACAACTGTTTTCAACATTGCTAAAAATAATAAATGTTGAATCAGCATATTAGAATGATTTCTGAAGGATCGTGTGACACTGAAGACTGGAGTAATGATGCAGTAAATTGAATTTTAAAATTTATTCAATTGGAAAACATTTATTTTAAATAGTTTGAAAATTTCACAATATTATAATACATTATTATTACATAATATTTTACTGTATTTTTATCAAATAAATGCAGTCTTGGTGAGCATAAGAGACTTCTTTAAAAAAAAAAAAAAAAAAAAAAAATACTAATCCCAAACTTTTGAACAGTAGTGAAGATGAAGCAGGATTTTAGACCAATGAGATTAAACTGTGGGCGGGGCCAAACAAAATTGTCATGTTGTCATGCTTCTCTATAGCTGGTTAGGATAAAACATAACAATGCCATGCTTGCATCGATGTGAAGTAACCAAACTCTGTCTGTTTTTTTTAGAAGTGTTTTAGAAGTCTTTATTTGATTACAGTATATTTTATAGCAACAAAATAGTATGTCAGACTTGGTCTAAATGGTGTTAAATCAGACAGCCTGACAGTCTAGTTTATGCTATAGATACTCACAGAATACATAGCCTTTACCATTCGCGTGGCTGTGGAAGCGCTGGCGGCCTCTTCCTCAAGACTGTGAGTCTCCTTGTTGACCGTTTCCACCTTGATGTCTGGCTTCAGCGTGACTCCACGACGACCTGGAAACATAACAGATCACTGACACAATGCCTCGCATCATGTTTCATCAATGAAATTTTCATAAATATAAACGCATATGAATATAAATACTTCCCAATTCAAATATCTCACTTTTAATATCTCAGGGAAGTATGTGCATTATTTCATTGTCATGACCATAATTTATAATGAAAAAAAAGACACAATAAAAAAAAATTAATGGTCCTAAAAATAGACTTCTTTTTGAAAATAATAAATAAATATACGTATATATTATTATATGGTTTAAAAATATAATTTCTCATATTTTCCCTTTGATTTCAGGGTGAAATATGACCTAGACATATTCTTGACAGGCCTTTTTTCTGTTTTCTAGCCACACGGGGGCACCAAACTACAATCAAGCATCATCTACTAATTTGACTTCCAGAGCTTTGCCTTTTGATGCACATGTAGATTTATTTTCTTGAAATCTGAACCCCAGTGATAAATTGGACAAATTCCTCACAAACAAATGAGCATGAAACACAGATACACACACACAGAGCCACATACATTTACACAGTGTACTCACTGCCTTTGCGTTGTCGATACAGATAGAATATCAGAGCAAACAGGAGGAGCAGAAGCAAAATGGAAGATCCAACAGATCCACCTGCTATCACACCTACAGGCACTATATCTGAGAGAGAGAGACAGGTATAAAACATACAGACACTTTACCTGAGAGAGAGAGAGACAGGTATCAAACACAGACACTTATATAACCTACAGATACTGATATAATATATACTACACAGATATAATATCTATTGCCACAGAGGGACAGGGATTATACCAACGTATGCTATACAAATGAGACAGACATGCATAATACCTACAGACACTATGTCTGAGAGAGAGACCAAAAGATGCTGAGACAGAAAGACAGCAAAATACCTACAGAGACAGGCATAATATCTAAAGATGCTATATCTGAAAGAAAAGAGACAGGTATTATATCTATAGGCATTTTAATTGAGAGAAAGACACCAACAGACACACTGTCTGAGAGAAAGACATGTACTGTATGGATTCTATATCTGAGAGAAAGACACGTACGGACACTATATCAGAGAGAGTGCTTTAATATTTGATAATATTTTATTCTATTATATTGATGTTTTTTTTATTATTATTATTGTTTTATGTATATATATATATATATATATATATATATATACACACACACTATATTGCAAAAAGTATTGGGACACCCCTCCAAATCACTGAATTCAGGTGTTCCAATCACTTCCATGGCCACAGGTGTATAAAATCAAGCACCTAGGCATGCAGACTGCTTCTACAAACATTTGTGAAAGAATGGGTCGCTCTCAGGAGCTCAGTGAATTAATGTGTGGTTCCGTAGTAGGTTGCCACCTGTCCAAATTTCATGTGGCCTTCAGATTAGCTCAAGAACAGTGCGTAGAGAGCTTCATGGAATGGGTTTCCATGGCTAAACAGCTGCATCCAAGCCTTACTTCACCAAGTGCAATGCAAAGCGTCGGATGCAGTGGTGTAAAGCACGCCGCCACTGGACTCTAGAGCAGTGGAGACGTGTTCTCTGGATTGACGAATCACGCTTCTCTGCCTGGCAATCCGATGGACGAGTCTGGGTTTGGTGGTTGCCAGGAGAACGGTACTTGCCTGTCTGTATTGTGCCAAGTGTAAAGTTTGGTGGAGGGGGGATTTTGGTGTGGGGTTGTTTTTCAGGGGTTGGGCTTGGCCCCTTAGTTACAGTAAAAGGAACTCTTAATGCTTCAGCATACCAAGACATTTTGGACAATTTCATGCTCCCAAATTGTGGGAACAGTTTGGGGATGGCCCCTTCCTGTTCCAACATGACTGCGCACCAGTGCACAAAGCAAGGTCCATAAAGACATAGATGAGCGAGTTTGGTGTGGAGGAACTTGACTGGCCTGCACAGAGTCCTGACCTCAACCTGATAGAACACCTTTGAGATGAATTAGAGCGGAGACTGTGAGCCAGGCCTTGTCGTCCAACATCACTGCCTGACCTCACAAATGCGCTTCTAGAAGAATAGTCAAAAATTCCCATAAACACACTCCTAAACCTTGTGGAAAGCCTTCCCAGAAGAGTTGAAGCTGTAATAGCTGCAAAGGGTGGGCCAACTCCATATTAAACCCTACGGATTAAGAATGGGATGTCATTAAATTTCACGTGCACGTAAAGGCAGGCGCCCCAAAACTTTTGGCAATATAGTGTATATATGTATTTCAAGCTTTGGCAATATTGTATTATTTACAATTTTGAATTTGAGAGAGAGACAGGTATTATGTCTATGGGCCTTATAAATCTGAAAGAAAGATACCTACAGACATAATATCTGAGAGAGAGACGAGTATTATATCTACAGAATGGCCCATATCTGAGAGAAAGACACCTACAGTCACTATATCTGAGAGAGAGACAGGTATTATATCTACAGGCCTTACATATCTGAGAGAAAGACTTTCCTAGCTTACCTGTAGCTCAGTGGTTAGAGCATAGCACTCGCAATGTCAAGGTCATGGGTTCGATCCCAGGGATTGCACATACTCAGATACAAATGTATAGTATAATGCAATGTAAGTCGCTTTGGATAAAAGTGTCTGCCAAATGCATAAATGTAAAATGTAAATGTAAGACACCTACAGTGACTTTATCTGACAGAGAAAGGTATTATATCTACAGCTGTTATGAATTTGAGAGAAAGACACCTACAGACGCTATATCTGAGAAAGAGACAGATATTATAGCTACACTACAGGCCTTATATAACTAAAAAAAAGACACCTTTAGTGAAAGAAAGACCCCTAAAGAGATATAGGTATTATACCAACAGACACTGAGAGGGAGAGGGAGAATGACAGAGAGGGAGAATGAGACACACCAATAGACATTATTCTGCATCTGCCACAGTGTTTTTTTCTGACCTGTCTCCTCCAGGGTGATGATCATGGTTCCTGGACCAAAGGCGTTCCATGCAGTGCAGTTGTAAGTAGACTGGAAATCTGACTCCATGACATTATTGATAGTGAGCGTGGACAGAACGGCGCCCCCTTGTGATGCAGGTCTGCTCTGCTCAACTGTGTACCTCTCCAGCAGCGTCCCTCTCTCTTTTTCCCACACATTCTCCTTCCAGGCCCAAACCTGCAGAAAACATTCATGTATTCACACACACACATATACACATTAGTAAACAGCAACATGGGAATGTCATACATTTTTGAAAATACATAAAAAACATACATAGGCAGATCTTTTAGGATTTTGCTCTGAATTGTGGGAGAGCAGATAGTTCATACAAAATGAACAACACTCCATCAAATATTCACAGCGCTAATGTCCCTCTCAAACTGACAACAGAGAGCGGGGGGCGCAACAGGAAGGACGAGAGGATGAGGAACAAAAGCATATGGCCTGCTCTCCTTTCCTCTCTACGTTTTTTCTCATTCATTCCATTATTCATTATTTCATAAGTACCGTCTTCACATTAAGGCCAGTCCTGGAGTGCCATGTCTCATTATCCAGAGAGGGTTCAGAGAGAGAGCGAGTGGTAGATGACTTCAGAATGAGTCTCTGTCACTAAACTTATGCACAGTAGCACTATTATAGGCACATATATTTTTAATTTCATTGTTATCCACTTTAATAAATTGCTTAAATATTATCCTAATAAATTATTCTAATTTGTTATATTTGTGGACTTTTGTTTCATTTTATTTTACTTTATTTATTTATTTTTATTTTTTTATATGCCATGCTTTTATTTTATTTGTTAATACTACTTGTTTACTGCATTTGCACTATTCTTATATAACTTTTATTTTCTTATTTGGCACAGCGGTATTTATTGTGCCAATGAAGCACGCTAAAATAGAGAAAGGAAAAAGAGTGACTAGAAATGTGGATGAAGGAGAATGAAAAAGAGGAGGGTGACTAGAGGACAGGTGGAAGAGAGAAAGCGGGAGAGAGAGAGAGAGGAAAGAGGAAAAGAGGCAGAGCGTTGAGTAAAGTGCTGAGATTGTTAAAAGCTCACTCATTTGTCTGTCATGTCGCGTCGTCTGCCGGTGATAATCGACACTGAAAGGTACAGGACTTTGTTCTGCGCCGTCACTCTTTTTCTCCCCCCTCCCCGTCAGCCCACCTCATCTTTCATGTCTCATTTGATATCTTCTTGACCTCTATTTTTCACGCTTCCGTTGGCATTGCTCTATCTCTCTTTCAGTATTCAATCAAGTGTAGTGTAAAGATGATAAAAGAAGGACGAATAAAACAAGTACAGTAAGAGACACATTAAGAGAATACATTCTAGGGGCAGTATATATACTTAAAGCTGCTTTATGTCATTTCTAGTGCCAAGGAACAGCATTGAAAACCCAGAAAAATTATGTTAGAGCATAACCAGAATTTCCTACATCTAAAAAAGGAAGAATGAGCTCCACCTCAAAAGGATCTTGAGGGATGCATGAAAAGTATTGTCTGCTGTAAATCACAGCATGCCACATGTGCTGTCTTTAGACAGTCATGAATAACCTGTAATAAAAGTTGTGTACATATACAGTACTATATAGAGTGGGATTTCAACTCACGATTTTGTCTGGCGGAGGGGTGCTGGCTATGTAGCACTTGATTTCCCCCTTCTCTCCTCTTACGGCGTACTGGATTGGCTCACTCGAGATGATTGGAGGACCTGGACAGCCAATCACATCATAGCAGAGTCATATCATGCTTTTCATATTTTAGCAGCTTGTGCAGGAATTTAAATAGATTGTTTATGTTATCTAGAATCATAAACAAAGTCCATAGGAATCTTGAGCTATGTGAGAAGATGACTTTTTTGAACTGTGGAAATATTTTTAAATTGCAGGTTCAAAATGTGTATATTTGCAATGACGTATTTTTGTGTAGTTAAATGTATGTTACTGACCATTGACTGTAAGAGTGACCTCTGTCTCACCGACGCCGATTCTGGGGACGATGGCTTTACACACATACTGTCCTGCGTCTGCCTGACTCACAGACTTCAGAAATAACTGATTACTATTACTGAGAACCTAAACAACAAAGAGTGGAATAAAGAAAGATAGACAATGTTACAAATGGACTCTGTAGTAGTGTTGTCACGATACTGTAATTTCCAACTTCAATACGATACCTTGAAAATATCGATATTCTGTACCATTTTCATTACCACGGGGAAAACTGCCATTTATACCGCCATACAGATAATTAGTTATTATCTCATAATTTTTTGATAATTTGGGTAATTTTATTGTAATAGCTTAACAGGGAGGATTTATTTGAACCGTTGAACTATATTTACAAAAAAAGAGAAGTACAAAGTGAGTAATAAAAAAAGAACAAATAAATAAATTGCAAACAATAGCACAAATAAATGCAATAGAATACAACAGAGCTTTACGAATCTTTTGTTTCGAATCAGTAGTTCGGATCGCGTAAACGAAGCCTCGTTTACTGAAATCAAGTGACTTTGGCGCTCTGAACCACTGATTCGAAACAAAAGATTTGTAAAGCTTCGAAGCAGTGTTTTGAAATCCCCTATCACTAGATATTGTTGAAAAGTCGTTATTTTGTTTTTTTGGTGCACAAAACGTATTCTCGTCGCTTTATAATATTAAAGTAGAAACACTGTACTTGAACTGTTTTAAATATGTTTTTTGTACCTTTCTGGATCTTGAGAGGTTCAGTGACATTGCTGGCAATAGAGGCCTCACTGAGCCATTGGATTTCATCAAAAATATCTTAATTTGTGTTCCGAAGATGAACGGAGGTCTTACAGGTATAGAACGACATGAGGGTGAGTAATAAATGACATTTTTTTCATAATTACAATTAAAGTTACAAAAGTTATTCAGTCAAGAGCAGCGAGAGATTTTCTCTTTGTCTTTTGTTCTTTGAATAACATGATAGAAAGCAGCAGGTTTATGAGGCTGCTGTCACTTTAAGAGCTTATGCATGGATCCAATATACTGTTACATGACATGCATTTTCTCTCAACTATTTACGTTCCAAAGCTCACTGTATTTACCTAAATACTCAGCAAGACAGGCATTTTTACATAATTTTGTATGAATTTGTTTAAGCGATAGGTGGAATGATGAGAGCGCCACATATATAGATCAGTGGCGTGCACGCTTTTGGTGTGAGTGCGAAATACAAGCTCTATTCAGTTGGAGCGAATGCGACAAGTGAGTGAGAGGAGGTGGGTGTGTGTCAATTTTTTCGTCAGAGAGAAGAGAGAGTGAGAATGCGCAACTGGTATCGGTGTATCGATACTGCAGAAAAGGAGTATTAAAACCGTTTCAGATATTTCAGTATCGATACATACTGAAATATGTAGGATCCATTATCTAGTGTGCACTTACCATACTGGAGCCCTTCTTGGTCCATGTGAGGGTGAGTGGAGGATTTCCTGACCATTTGCAGTTGAGTGTGACATCAGAGTCGACGTCCACTGTTACAGGCCTCGGCTCCACCACCAAAATCGGACCAACTACAAGAGAGAAAATAAAGTCATTAACTACAACAATTATGAAGATGATAAAAAAAAAGTTACAAAAAAAAAATACAATAAATATATAATGAACTAAAATCAAAATGAAACTTGAAAAACAAAAACATAAAATAATAGTTAGTAAAATTTCCTTAAATATTATAACCCTAATTGAAATTATGCACACTGGCATCAGAATAAGTTCAGTCTGCTTTATAAGAAACACATTTCCCAATGTGTGGATGTGGAAATGGTGTTTTCTAGATATGGAAATGCCAAGTCAGAGCACACTGAAAAATACAAATTTATGCCTTTACTTTTTGTTTATTTTAAATTATATTTAAATTTGGGACTGAAATAATAAAAAAAAAAACACATTTGGCAAACACATATGGTCTAACATACACCCATAAATGGACGCGTATGGTAGATCATTGAACTGACAGACTGAGATACTCACAGTGAACGTCCACCAATATACTGACGTTAGTGCTGCCCACTGCATTAAAGACCAGGCAGGACACGGGCTCAGTGAAGAACGAGTGATCTGCTGTCGTCTCAAACACACTTTCTCTTGCTCCGTCCAGAATCACGCCCCCTTTAGCCCACCTACAACACACCAGTGTTATTGTAATTAACTAAAATTAAATTTGAAATTTTAAAATTTATTTGAAATAAAATAAATATTTAAAACAATTATAAAATATTAAAATAATTTTTTTTATTTCAGCTAGTTGCCAAGACAACACTTCTTATTTTCATTTATTTAACTTGATGTAGTAAAATAATTAATTAATAATAACTATATACAGATTAAAAAAATGACTAAACTACAATTAAACTAAACCTGAAAGTAAAAAAATAAAAACATTAAAAATACTGTAGTATCTCGATACTAAAATAACACCCCAACACACACATACTGTATGTAAGACAATAAGAGCACATTAATGAGATCAGCATATATACCCACACTACACACACTAACCTATAGCCCATAATGGGCGGGTTGGCAGTGGCCTGGCAGGTAAATGTAACTCGCTCTCCTTCCAGAACCGACCGAGGCTCTATGGACAGAATGACTGTAGGAGGATCTGGAGAGAGAGCAAGAGGTCGTCAGGATATATGTTCGTACAGAAAAATAAATGCATGCAAGCACAAACACTTACGGTGGACGTTGAGAGTGATAGTGGCCCTCTTCCCCAGAGGAGCAGCCAGATTTGAGGCCACACAGGTGAAATTTCGTCCTGTGTCTGTGTCCACTGGTTGGATCTCCAGAAAACTCTTTGTGGTCACCCTTTTCCTGTCAGCTAACACCTCCTGATAGATAGATATATAGATATATATTAAGAATGACTGATAGATATGACTGTATGTTCTCATATGAATGTGATCATCGTGTCACATTTGCTTATGTCTTCACTCACAGTGCTGGTATGGGCTCCCTCCACTATGATCCCATCTTTGTACCATTCTATCGTTGACAGTGGCTTTGCTCCTCGAGACACACAGGTGAGGTTATATGAGCTTCCTGCCGTCAACAGGATCTCTGGAGAGCCCTCGATAACAGGACCTTCAGGGGGAACTACACAGACACACAGATAATACACTGAAAGTGACTTACACACAGTGCACACAGATAACATTTATAAATACTGATGTATATGATTGGATAAAAGATTTTTTCTACACAATGATTTATAAACTGCAGTCCAAAAGTTTGGGGTCAATAAGAATTTAAAAAAAAGAAATGAATACTTTTATTCAGCAAGGATGCATTAAATTGATCAAAAGTGTAAATGTAAATAACGATAATCATGATTTCCACAAAACTATTAAGCAGCACAACTGTTTGATAATAAGAAATGTTTCTTTTGAGCAACAAATCAGCATATTATAATATAATTTTTAAGAATAATCAGCATAAGAAACTTTAAAAATCCTTTAAAAATCTTACCGACCCCATATGTGGAATGTTTATTACTGCATTGTTTCACTCGTGTATGCAGTAATCTGACTAAAGTGATTTGATTTTTCAATAATGTCTGTGTAATGGCAATGTACACCTATTGTATATCATGGCAGAAAAGCTTCACATAAATAAAAAGAGACAGAGAGAGGGAATGTAGATAATTAAATTGCTCTGAGGCAGTAGAGCAGCATCTCTGGAGTTGCTATTAGTGTCCCTACAAAACAAGTTAAATAAAGAAAACAGAATGTATTCTTTAGAAAGAGACTTCCTGTGTATCACTGGCTAGTGTATATGGCACTGTACATACTGTATACTGCATACTTTTTAAAATACAAAATTACATATATGGTCATTGTCGAATAAGGTTTTTAAAAGTGTAAAAAAACATAATGGAGATATAATTAATTTTGAAGTTTTATTAAATGTTAACAATGAAATTATGTGGTTTTTATAATCAATTAACAATGCTTTTGTCATTTTTTAGAAGATGGACAAGATGGACTTTTTCACCAAAAAAGTCATTCGGTTTAACCAAAATTTCAGTTTTACAGAATGACACTTTTGGTTATGCCGAATGACGATATTTTCAAAAAAATGCTAACAGGCTGATATCTAGCTAGCTGGCTTGTTAGCGAGCAAGCAAAAGGGCAATCAAACATTTTATATTTAGTACAAGTTTTTAAAATATTACAACATTTTCCATGTTTTATAGCGGTTGTACCGAATGACCTGATGTTTCGGGACATGCGTATGAGCAAGTGAAAACATGAATTTTTCAAATAGTTAAGAGAGAGTTAGTTATTCATTTTTTCCAGACATTCTTTCTCATAACAAAGCAACGACTTCTACACATAATTTTAATACCATTTTGCACTATGTTGATATATGATGTTATAAAATCATGCCAGAATAAAAAAATATATACATTTATTACTTTTTAAGATATTTTAATCACAAATGAAATGGCTGTATTGGCCTTTGGACGGTTAAACCGAATGACCTTTTGACACTTCAAAACCTTTAAAATACAACAAAATAAAAAGCATTATATGTAGCAATATGTAGCAAAATATAATTAAAACCTTTTGGATTCAATAAAACAGTTCTAGCTGTACTACCTTACATACTTTGGATGTCATATCTTTGTTTTTTATTATTATTAAGGCCTTTGGACAAAAAAAATGACCCGTCACATCATTGACCCATATGTAAAAAAATAAAAAATAAAACAGTAGTAGAGTAAACAGTATTACAACATTGTCACTTGACCTCATTAAAATTCAGCAGAAATCTCAGAAAAAAAAAAAACTTTGACTGTTGTATCCACTTGTGTATAAAAGCGCATTTTGACCAAATAATGATTGACAAAAGAGTTTTAGGTTCATTCATCACACTGAAAATGGAAAGTCATGTTGAGTGCATGCATTGTGCGATACAGTATTCCACACAGTGTGCTGTTGTATACTGAAATTCACAGGAATTTCAAGCAAAAAAAAGTGCATATTTTCCGTGTGTACTCACTCAGAACAGTGAGTTTAGCTCTTCTGGACCTCAGAGCGGCTTCAGTGGCCTGACACTCATACAGTGAGTCATCGGTCAGGTCTGCTGACGTGATCTCCAGATTATACTGCCCAACATCCAGGATACGCAAAACTCGGTACCGCGGCCATGCTGAAACACACACACCATTACACTTTAACACAATAAACTGCCATATATTTGTTTCATGCATTTATCATTTTAGATGCAGATAAGTGCTGCAAATATCCCAGGATAGCTTGTATATACAGTCCAATTCATATTTATTTTGTCTTGAAAGCATGAATATCCCTATTTCATGTATTTCACCTCATAATTAACATACATCTGAAACGACTATACATATTCTTTGTAAATGTATTAAAAGCTCCAGCGTTCTTTAAATTTTAAAACACAAACCATATTTTATACAGCCAGTTTAGCCAATCAGTGTGATTATGTGTTGGCTTGTAGGACATGTGTTTGTCACCAGAGGGCAGCACTCCAACACATTGGCATTCTGACTGCACACTCTCTCTGGCACACACATTATGACATCATCGATCTGGATACCAGGAGGACAAAAGTATTGGCAACGATTACATCATCCTTTAGCTCAACCAATCAGCAAGCAGGCACTTAACCTGTGCGCGTGTTTGCACATCTATATGTGTATGTGTCTGTGATTAGAGTGCGGACAAAAGATCAACGTGTCCAAAAAAAAAAGGGAAAGAGAGCAAGCGAGACAGAGGACAAAGAAACAAAACGGCAATGTCTGGACAATAAAAGGAAAAAATTATGTCTCTTGCTTTTATGCAATATTTGTGCTGTCCTGTATGTTGGATATATGTTGATGCTCATGGGTTAGAAGCATGTCCATTTAAAGGGGTACAAGCCTTGACAATGTCAAGTAGATTTTAAATGCAATTTCCAAAAAATTATTTGTATCACTGACGATTAGGTTGCACGCAATTCGTGTAGGTAAAAAGGGTGTTTGTCTAAAACACTGCAGCTGAAATGTGATGGCTTGTCAGGGAAGGTACAGCCTACCCTGGTGGAAAATGGGAGAAGTTAATAAAATTCTCAGCTATTAATTTCATTTCATGTCTGAGAAGGTGAGTTTTTCTTGTTTGTAATTTCACCATTGTAACACCATAAAATATCATTGTAGTCGGAAAAACCACTGCTCTTCCCTGAATCTGCCGTTCGGGAAACTGTGCTAAGGCGAGTCTGAGGGGATAGAGAAGGGGAGGGGAGGCAAATCCATTCCCAGAGACTTTTTTTATCGGTTGGTAAAAAAAAATTAGCCAATCACCATCGAGTATTTCACTTTCATCAACCAATCATTGCAGAGACGTAAATTACGTGATATAAGTTTGAACCGTTCCTAGTGACTACCTTAATTAGGAATAGTAGGTACTGAATATTTGTTCACCAACAAACTTACCAAGATACCATTTGAGAGCAGCAGCTACAAATTAAAAATGTAGGAAGACCCTAAGTCCAAGTCGGACATATACTGTAGGTATCAGCCGAACGTGCTCTTTTAACACAGACATTTAGAAGTATGGATTTTTTGTCATATGTGTCATTTTTTTTTTTCTTTTTTTTTTTTTTTTTTTACATTTTATATAAAAGTGACCAAAAACCTATTAAAGTAGTAAAAAGACCGCTATATAATTAGTGTGCGTCCTCTATTTTAAAATCCACAAGCCACTATTGGTATTCACATGTCTAAATCTGGTCAGTCATTTGCTTTATATTGAAAATCTAGTCATCATACCCCTCCTTGTGTCGCTCCAAACTAGTAGGACCTTTTTTTTTTTTTTTTTTTGTGGAACCTCTACATACAACTAAAATGCACAGAGATCAATAGCTGTCAGATAGCTTGGTTGTCCCCCCTCAAAAAAAGGTGCATGACGCCCTTGGTTAGTGTGTGTGTGTGTGTGTGTTCTCACCCCTCAGATCTTCTCCGATGCCAAGAGCGAGCCCGTCTTTAGTCCACTGTACAATGCCGGTGTAGTTAAACACCACGCAGGACAGAACCACTCTCTCCCCGACCACCACAGACTGATCCGCCGGCTCCTGAGAAAACCGCGGGCCGCTGAACACTGACGGACAAAGAGAGACACAGAAATGAGGTTGTATGTTATTGAACATATATTGCACTGTCAGTAAGGTTTTTTTTTATATGGCACTGTACACACACACACATATATATATATATATATACTATATTTGGTATCCCATACATTGTTAAATAACGCATACTAAACCAGACAAGCCTAGAGAAGAATAAATTTACCAAGATACCATTTGCATTTGGCATTCATAAACATTAGGCAAACATACACTATGATTCAAAACAGCAATACTGTGAAATATTTTTTAAATATCTGTTTTCTATTGTAATATATTTTCAAATGTAATTTATTTTGTGATGGCAAAGCTGAATTACTTCAATGTCACATAATCCTTTAGAAATCATTCTAACATGATGATTTGTTGCTCAAGAAACATTTACTATTAATGTTGAAAACAGTTGTGCAGCCTAATATTTTTGTGAAAACCTTGATACCTTTTTTTTCAGGATTCTTTGGTAAATATAAAGCTCAAAAGAACAGCTTTTATTTACAACAGAAATATTTACTGTCTCATATATATATATATATATATATATATATATATATATATATATACACCCGTCAAAAGTTTGGACACGGTAAGATTTTTAATGTTATTAAAAGAAGTTTCGTCTGCTCACCAAGGCTGCATTTATTTAATTAAAAATACAGTAAAAACAGTAATATTGTGAAATATTATTACAATTTAAAATAACTGTTTTCTGTTTGAACATATTTTATAAAGTAATTTATTCCTGTGATTCAAAGCTGAATTTTCAGCATCATTACTCCAGTCTTCAGTGTCACATGATCCTTCAGAAATCATTCTAATATGCTGATTTGCTGCTCAAGAAACATTTATGATTATTATCAGTGTTGAAAACAGTTGTGTACTTTTTTTCAGGATTCCTTGATGAATAGAAAGTTCAAAAGAACAGCATTTATCTGAAATACAAAGCTTTTGTAACATTATACACTACCGTTCAAAAGTTTGGGGTCAGTAAGAATTTTTATTTTTATTTTTATCCACATGAAATTAATACTTTTATTCAGCAAGGATGCATTAAATCGATCAAAAGTGACAGTAAAGACATTTATAATGTTACAAAAGATTATATTTCAAATAAACGCTGTTCTTTTGAACTTTCTATTCATCAAAGAATCCTGAAAAAAAAAATATTAGAATGATATATACACACCGGTATTGTATATATATATATTATGTTTTTTTGCCCCAAGTCCTGATTAATTTCTGACCCTGATATATTGCATTAATGAACATCTTTTTGTAATATTTCAAAGTGTAGATTGATTAAAAGAAGAATTTTTTACAAACATATGCTACACAGACTCTTCTAACCACATCTCCAAATTTTTCACCATTACATCATCGCAAAGAGATATTTCTGAAAAATTCCGTCACTCTCTCTCTTCCTGCCTCTTCTTTCTCCTCAGGCGCACGCCACTCCTCCAGGATTATTGGTAACAGTCCAATTTGCTAATTAAGGCAAACCTCGTTAATAAAGGGAGGGGGGAAGAAAGGGTGCACCTCCAGAGGATTACATTCACAGCCGTAAAACAAAACTCTTCATCACGCATAAAGGAATAGGTCACACCAAAATGAAAAATCTGTCATCGTTTACTCATCCTGATGTTGCTTCAACCCTGTATGACTGACTTTCTTCTGTGGAACACAATAGGACTAAAAATGAAGAATGTAGTGGCTGCTCCTTTTTTATTTAGTTGAAATATAAGGGAACTGAGGCTGTCAAGCTGACTTTGGTGAAAGAAAGTCATGCGGAAAGTCAAGGACTCTGGACGTCGAGTTTCTGTCATAAAGCCAGCCTTCCCTCTTTGCAACTGTCTGTGCATTGTGATTGGACTGCAGGAGACATGACGTCATGTCTTTGCGGCACAGCTGCTTATGACAGCACTTAATGACACTGGCCTGTGTATCAGAATCCTGAAAGCAGCTTCACTGGGTTAACTAGTCATTAGCGATGCAAAAGTGCCCTCAGAACAAAGACACAACATCTGATGTCTGATTCATAGACTGATTCGTCCATGTGTGTGTGCTTGTGTGTATCTTTGAAAACTCTGAAGTATTTCCAGATGCTAGAGTCTAAGAAAAACATCCCTGAAGTGGTGCTGCCAAATTTTAAGCATTTACAAAAGCAGAGCCAAATGCAAAACGTCATGGAGAGAGAGGGAGATAAACAGAGAATGACAATAATGTACCCTGTAGCACACTCACAGACACAGAAACAGCCTTTTAATTATGTGCCGAGAGAGGTAAGCAAGAATACATGACTTTTAGTCAAATGGTCTCAGACGGAACATTCATCTGTCCACATCTTTCCTCGGGGCAAGTCTTGCTCTAATTTTACAGACAAATAAAAACTGTATTTTGTGTGGGTGTGTGTTGTGTGATGTCCATGAGCATTTGTGTGCGAGTACTAAAATGTCTAAGTCTGACTCGGGTACTACAACATTTACATCACTCTTAATCTAAGTTACTGTTATTGAATCGACTCTGACTTTGATTCAAGCTTCAGAATCGATTCCAAAACTGGATTCCAGGCTCATTTTCTCAATTTTAAAGCAGGGTGAGATTTTATAGACAGTGCAGTACAAATAACACTATTAAGTATAAGTATAAATTACACTATTATTATTGACAATATAACCTTTCCTGTTTTTTTTTTTTTTTTTTTAAATAAATAAAAATAAATATTCATTGTAGCCAACCTATGCACACAACATATCTTCGAGAAGCCTGAGTAGTCACTGCCAGCTGAGGTGGAAGTTTTTGCGGCCGGTTTAAAATGGATAATAAACTGCTTTAACCTCTTTCATTACCTTTAAAGGGTTAGTTCACCCAAAAATGAAACTTCTATCATTTATTACTCACCCTCATGTCGTTCCACACCCATAAGACCTTCATTCATCTTCGGAACACAAATTACTATATTTTTCATAAAATCCGATGGCTCAGTGAGGCCTCCATAGTTAACACTTTCAATGCCCAGAAAGCCACTAAAGACGTATTTAAATAGTTCATGTGACTACAGTGGTTCAACCCTAATGTTATGAAGTGACAAGAATACTTTTTGTGCACCATAAAAACAAAATAACGACTTTATTCAACAAAATCTAGTAATGGGCGATTTCAAAACGCTGCTTCATGAAGCTTCGAAGCTTTACAAATCTTTTGTTTCGAATCAGTGGTTCGGAGCGTGTATCAAACTGCCAAAGTCACACCCCCCAGTGGTGAACCATTGAAATTTCGAAACACTTATGACGTAACGAAGCCTCGTTTTCCGAAATCACGTGACTTTGGCAGTTTGATACGCACTCTGAACCACTGATTCGCAACAAAAGATTCATAAAGCTTTGAAGCTTCATGAACACGTGTTTTGAAATCGCCCATTACTAGATACTGTTGAATAAAGTCATTACTTTGTTTTTAGGGTGCACAAAAAAGTATTCTTGTCGCTTCATAACATTAAGGTTGAACCATTGTAGTCACATTAACTGTTTTAAATACGCCTTTAGTGGCTTTCTGGGCATTGAAAGTGTTAATTGTCTTGCTGGCAATGGAGGCCTCACTGAGCCATCGGATTTCATCAAAAATATCTTAATTTGTATTCCGAAGATGAATGAAGGTCTTATGGGTGTGGAACATCATGAGGGTGACTAATAAATGACAGAATTTTCATTTTTGGGTGAACTAACCCTTTAAAGGTGCTCTTGTGTTACCTCTTTGTTCAAAGACACTAGCTAGTGCTGTTGTGTTGTTGTGGTCATAAAGGGATAGTTCACCAAAAATTGAAAATTCTAAATTAATTACTCACCCTCATGTTGTTTCAAACTCACAAGAATTTCGTTCATCTTCGGAACACAAATGAAGATCTTTTTTATAAAATCTGAGAGCTTTCTGTCCCTCCATTGACAGCTACGCAACTACCATTTTGATGCTTAAAAAAGTACAATAACGTGATCGTAAGACTAATCCATATGAATTGAGTGGTTTAGTCCAAGTTTTCTGAAGAGACTCGATTGCGTTATATAGGGTGACCATATGTCCTCTTTTTCCCAGACATGTCCTCTTTTTGAACCTAAAAAAATTTCTAAATCACCCAAAATGTCCGGGATTCAGCTTTTGCTTTCTACAGTGGCTATTCCTTCTCACACACAAATTTAGAATATCACATAAAACATTTGTGAATAAAGCAGTGTTTTCATCCAGTGAGCCGAACAGAACAAAATCATCACTTCCTGATAAACTGGCGCTAAATATCGCTAAGAAAAATGGAAGTTGCTGCAGTAGAAGCCACTGTATATAATAATTTTCATATATAATAAATTATGTGCGTCTCAGAGCGCGCAGATGAAACACAATAAATGTTGTCATGTTATCTTGCATTCAGATGCTTGGTGTTTGTGAACACAATCGTGTTAGGCTCTTCTGGGAGGGAATTATACAGAACCACTGTATCGATAGACTTTGCTCATGCATTACAGAATGACCATAACAGAATTTCAGATGCTGTGCAATGAGATCGGTCGGCTGGTTGATCCAGATGCCGTCCATCACAAAGTCACATAGCCTATGTGTTTTTTGATGCGCATCATAGAATTTATTCTGTGTTTCCATCGAAGTTTATGCGCATGTTTTCGTGTCGCATAAAATTTATCCGACTTAGTTGAGCGCATACGTTTTTTATGTGAATTTTTTGAATTTATGCGCATCTTGGTGTTTCCATCTAGCGTTTTTTATGCAATATCCCAAAAGGCGCATAAAATAGGTGGAAGGAAACATAGCAGGGACTTCTGTGCACACAATACAACATTAAATGATGTTTTATTAAAACAAAAGTTCAGGAGGAGCACATTCAAATGATCTACCCAATCAGCATAAGAGGAGGCCTATCATAGCCAACTCACCTATGTTCCTCAACATTTTTTTCTGCATCCCTCCACCACCCCGTCTCCTCACACTTGCCTTGTTACTATCCTACCAAAGTTAAGGGGGAGTACTCTGGGTTCGGGCGACATTCCGAGATCGGAGCCCTCCCCCGGACAGCACGCCAAATATGCATACTTTTTATTCTATCTAATCATTTGTAAGTGTGAACTTGTAAAACGCATGTCTTGCAAAGACTTTCATGCCTACTTGATTGGTACTCAAGGACTGTTGAGAAAGATTTGATCTTCAGGAAAGTGTCATGTAAACATGTAAACAGTGTCATGTAAAAGGTGTTAAAAGCTAAATAATTTTTTTATTTGTTTGTTATTATTCTATTGTTAAGGGCCAAAAGTGGAATGGAAAGGGATGTGTTACTTTATGTTGCATGGTTGTGAACGCATTTGTCAAGTATTTAGGCACCCCCATTCACTCTTTCATTTCATTTCTCTGTATCGCTAATTGCTTTTTTAGAGTAGTAAATATGGTAACCTCTCTGCACACATTTCTCTCATAACACTCACTGTTTGGCTTTCTCCTTAGGTACCTGTTTTACAGTATGTGTGTACCTGTACATGTGTAGGCATATTTCATTTCCTGATGTCATGTTTTTTTATATATCTCTTTAGGAAACGTGAATAAAGGTCTTCCATCCCACTTATTCCTGAGGGAAACGTAAGTGGAACAAAGGAGAAAAACAAACAGATAAAATTTCAATTTTTGTTTTTCACAGTAGGCCTACTTCCAATTCTTCTCCCCCTCTGATTTCATCCCACTCTTCAAATATCCTAATCTTTCACCTTACTCCTCCTCGTTTGCTCAGTACTTTCTTTTCTTGTACTTTTGCATTTATTTTGATTACTCCTCCACCACCTTCTCCTCCATCTCCTTCATTCACTCTGTCCATTCATGTTTTTCCTTTTAAATCCCAGACTACATTTTTCTATCATCCCTTCATCTCTGTTTTTCCACCATATGCATCATTTTTTGTTCTTACTCTCTTTGAAGAGGAAGAATAATTGTAATGTAGGCCTACTTAAAATAGTTCTACACATCCCGATCAACAATTTGAATGATTCTTTCAAAACGCAGATTCATTCAAGAACGAAAGAGACTTGTTCTTAATTCGGTACCACATACAAGCATACTACTCTTTCTATTTCTGCCATAGAAATATATGGTAAACATAGTAGGAGTAGTATACTAGTATGTGGTTACGAATTCAGCGTTGGTGAATATCCATCCTAAATAGTATTCAAAATCAGAATTAGTGTGTCCCAAATTGTAGTATGTTCCAAAGATACCCTGATGGTCTACTAATTTTTTCCAGTTAGATTATGAAGTGCACACTCTAACGGCTAATATTGCCCACAGCCCACTGCGCACTGGACAAGGATTCAATTAACTACAAACACAAATAAAAAGTGTAAAAAAAAAAAAAAAACTGCAAACATGGCGGTTGTGCGAGTCCAATGGTTAAGTAGAGAGGTTTAGATAAAGGGGTTTGAGTGATTAATAATCAGTATCTAACCTGATGAAAATATATTTATTTAATGTTATCCACGTTATATTTAATCTGTAACAGCATTGTGAACTTTTATAAAGATATGTTTTGTCATTAACTTTTTCAAATGCATCATGCAAAAACATAAGATTTCTCCTCATTAAAGACCCACGACTGGCAGATGAACGTGCTACTACGTTTCTAAACGATACAGTAACAATTTAAATTAAATTGAATGTGGATCATTTTAACTTTGACAAGATGATTGACAGGGCAGTTTAAACGGTGGCAGGATGCATGTAAATAAGCGACAGAACGGTCTGTTAAAGACGCAATTATAATGAAGTAGTATGTCCCAAAGCTTGCCTACTACTGAAAAAAAAAAAAAAACATTACTACTCTATTCTTCTACACACTCAAAAGTATGTACTTTTTCTTCACAAAAACAGTACATACTTTTAGAGCATAGTATAAGTAGGCGAATTAAGATGCAGCTACTCTTTATGAGGGATTCACTGAATCATTTAGTCATTTTTGCATTGCACCGCACTACTTTTCCATTATTTTTCTATGTAAACATGCTAGATTGACTTTTCAGCATCTTGCGCATAACAGCTTTCTCCAAACGCAGAGCTAAAGTAAAAAAGGCATCTTTAGATCCGAGTAGGCAAAAAACAGTAGCCTATGTGACAATAGTATGTTGGAATTCATAGTACTCATAAAAGTGTAGGCAAATGACTTGCTACTTTTGCCGATTCTGAAGTGTGCATAAGATGGACACTTTACTATCCCTTGGGGCCACAGGAGAGGATTTGTGAATGGCAGCATATATATGTATATATATATATATACATACACACACACACACATATATACATAGATGCCTCATTAGTGTCTGTTTCTATGGGCTGCATTTGAGGCATACTCTCCCATGGGACTACCGCAGCACCTGACGCAACAGAGTGCGGCGCAGGACAAGATTTAATGGGCAAGTGCGGGTGCGGGCTGTAAGACACTCGTGTGTGGGGGTTGAGGGAGAATAAAATGATTTGCGGGACTCAAAATAGAAATGTCTAAAAATTAAATATCCAAAAACAAATAAATTATTCATCTGTTGCACAAAAGCAACAAGAACAACAAAAATAAATTTAAAAACGATTTACAGGCGCAAGCATAAGCAGAGCATGTCTAAAGCTAGGCAAGGCTTAGCCTTCCCCTGCCTGCTGATGCTTGTGATTACTTTTAGAGGGAAAAGCTGCCCATAACTGCTTGTCTAGGATCAGTTTTCTCTAAACAGTTTTTGACAAAACAGATTTGGCAAAGGTTTCTATTTACAACACGCGTTGCAGCGTTGAGCAATGTAGCCAATCCCAATCTGTTGATTTCTTGAATGCAATGGCCAATCAGAAGTGTTTAAGTTAGAATTCACTCACCACTCAAAACCCCACAGTTTTTGTTCAGTTCTGCATGCTCGTGAATCCTCTCATTATAACAAAGTGTAGATATTATAAGAGATTCATTGTGCAGTCAGCTTCATTGATTAATCTAATCTAAAGTTAAACTTAAGTTAACTTTAGATTAAAATTAACTTAAATGAGTGACAGCTTTTTAGTGATTATAAAGGTAGAGCTGTTTGTGTGCCTTCTGTCATGCCAAATCACGCATGCAGTAGCTTATTGCTTTTCTGTTAAAATTTACAGTGATTTGTGAATGTAGATGCTTTAATAACAAATCATTTATCGGGAGCTTTTATGCTGGGATGAGTAGGATGTTGCTAGGCAGCCTAACTTGAAACTATTTAATGGAAATTAATTTCATGGACGTACTGAAAAATGTATACTTTTAACTGTGTGAGGAAGTGGGAAACATGAAAATTACGGGTGGGAGCTGGAGAATGTAACATTTTGCAGGAGCGGGCAGGAGCGGGACAGAATCCCCCACCAGCGTGTAGGCTGCATCTTACAGAATGTAGTAAATATTAAAAAATAGAGATATGCAATCATGTATGTGTGACAAGCTGTATACTGTACTGAACTATTTACCAAAAACAACCACCCCCAGTACACACACACAAACACACACACACCACAAAATGTTTTTCTGTAAACAGCGGCATGTTGTGTACAGGGGTAACATGCTTCGGGACATTCTGCAAAACCACTCAAATGTCACTCAGTGTACTACGGGGCCTCAGGGGGACCTGGTGACCCTCGACATTAGCAGTGGCACAGAAACAGGATGGCGTAAAAGATTCGCCAAACGGCCTTCATTTCATTAATATTTCATTTCACACATCCCTCCCGTCTCAGGAATCCCAAGTAAACTGATGCTCAGAGGAGCGGATGAGAGAAAGATGTAACCCCAGAGAAATGCTGCTGAAACATCTACATCTTATATGTGTGTGTACATACCACTAATGAAGCCAGCCATTTAAAAACTAAAATTATGATGAAATTATGCTGTTACTCCACTTTGAGCTGTTGCAGTGCAGAAGAGCGATGGGGAGGAGTATAATGAGGGCCGAGAAGCAAGAGAGAAGTAAGAGAGTGTGCTGTGACTACAGCGGTCATAATATCTGTTTGTTTAGTTTCATGAGTCCTCGACCCACAGGCCTCTTTGTGTCAACAGGCTGTTAGAAAGGTCAAAGGTCATCTCTATAGGGTGCAGGACGCATGAAGGCACCCCATCTATCATATTTTCTTTTCTTTCTTTTCCTTTCCTGTATGGTTCCTCTGCTCCTATTTTCCGCAGGCATCTTTCTTTCTGGTATGTGAACTTTCTTCCTTTATTTATCTCTCCTCTCATTTTCCAACTCATCCCAACTGTCCGTTTCCTTTTTCCATTTGATCATCTCACACACACACACACTTTCTCTTTCTCGGCACTGAAAGAATGTGAAGCATTTCCTTTACCTCCTCTCTCCCTTCTTTCCTTCTCTTGCTCAGTTTCCATCTCACCTCATACCTCTCAACTCTTTCTCCTCCCCTCTTTATTCTGTTTTGGTCTCTTAATTAGAAATTTGAGAAAATGTTTGCTTTTAGCATTAGTCACCTCTGTGCACCAAAAACACAGAAAATGAATAATTTATGCACTGTACTGTCATGTCATTTCTCATTTAGACTCTATTTCTCTCATTCATTTTTTTTTTCTGCCTAACATTCTCTGAGTTTTACAAGATGAAAGGGAATCTTTGCTGTGTCACCTTAAGGTTTGATGGTGAAAATGTTACAGGACTGAAACACAACCCTGAGGATGTCATTAGAACTTGAAGCTAATGATTTTAAATATAGATTTTAAATTTTTTACCTTCCACAGTTCAGCATATAAAGAATCCTAAATAATTTAATTTCTTAAAAAAAAAAAAATTATTTTAGACATAAGTTCAAAACCCTAAAGGAGCATGGTGGTGGAAAAAATATGGGATGGGAGAAAAAAAATATTATTTAATGGTTTTGCGTTCTCTCACAAAAGTTTTGCGTTCCCCTGAGAAACTTTGCTTTGCAAACTTTGCGAGCGAACACAAAGTTTCTGGGGGCAACGCAAACATTTTGTGAGTGAATGCAAAGTTTCTCAGAGAACGCAAAACATTTGCGAGAGAACGCAAAAGCATTAACCTCATATTTCATATTTTTTTCATCACCATGTCCCTTTAGGTGCATTTGTGCTTTGAACATAATGACACCTTAAAGGGGTGGTTGATTATGATTTCACTTTTTTAACTTTAGTTAGTGTGTAATGTTGCTGTTAGAGCATAAACAACATCTGCAAAGTTATAACGCTCAAAGTTCAAAGCAAAGCGAGATATTTTCTTTTAAAGAATTCTCTGTTTAAGGACTACAACAAATGGCTGGTAGGGACTACAACAAGCTTCTTCCCGGGTTAGTAACATCACTAACCCTAAAATTTACATAAACCCTGCCCCCGAGACCACGCAACAATGGGGTGAGGCCATGTTATAATACAGTACGTAACACAAATGCAACACATGACAAGTTATAACCGTAATTAAACTAAACCGTACCTGTTCTACCTTTATGCAGCATATATTCTCTGGCTCTGTAGGATCTGTAGGAACAGTTCCCACACAAGCGATTTATAGATTATCATGACAGAATATGCTAACCAATGACTTTAAGATAGTTAACTCCACATCAGCTACATCAACTAACCATTCAGAAGCATCCTGTTGCATTCTACATGTTGAGTCTCTCCATCATTGTCCGACTCCGGTTTGAACATAAAAGGCTGAACAGTTTCTGACATTTTCAGTGAGTCTGCGTGAGGTAATTGGAGCTGCTAACGAACACGAGCTCTTGAAACTCCGCCCTCTTCTTGGGAGCAGCAGCTCATTTGCATTTAAAGGGACACACAAAAACGGAGCGTTTTTGCTTACCCTCAAAAAGTGACAAATTTAACATGCTATAAAAAATGATCTGTGGGGTATTTTGAGCTAAAACTTCACATACACACATCAGAGACTTATTTTACATCCTGTAAAAGTGGCATTATATTACCCCTTTAAATCATCTGGCTTGTTAAAGGTGAAGTTTGTAGTTTCAGCGGCACTAGTGGCACCTAGCGGAATTACAAAAATAAAGCATATTTTGCAAACGCCCCTTGCACCTCCCCCAACTCAAACATCACAAATGCAAATCTTATGGGTGCTTGCGAAGGCATGTCTCAACCAAGCATGCCACACGAGTCCTGAAAATGAAAGTTTTCGTTTAAATAAGTTTGTTTTTAGTTAGTTATTTGATGCTATAAAAATGACGTCATGATTGACAGCTGTGATTGACAGTGTCTCTGAGCAAAGTAGTCACTGAAGCACCAACGGATTTTTTTCTGGATCTTCAGGAGGAGATTGGAGCTTTAACTTTAATTTATTTCACACGGAATAATGAGTTGTTCTGCAGTATTAACCAATTCTGCGGGAGTGTGGGTGGGACCTTGATATTGCGGCTCCACTTCGCGCTCACTACTATGCAGACTCGGGCTCCAAGTTCATTACGCGCAGACTCGAGACTCAAGATATCAGCGCCATATTGGCACACTGGCGGCTTTACTTACTACAATGGAAGAGAGTGAAGGTGCATCTTTTTTTACAGTCTATGGTCTCAACAGGTAAAACTAGGCTACTTTAAATAAAAGGTCCAACCCTTCTGTATCTGAAGCTGAATTTCTTCTCCCATGTAACGCGTCAGGCATAGTCCCACAGCAGCTAAACACTCTCTGGATCCGCCTGCTACAGTAGCCACGCCCCAGTCTTACATTATTGGTTAAACTGGAAAGAGATTGACGGATATAAGCTGACCGCATTCAACAGTCTAAAAAAATGCTGGGTTGTTTTAACCCATGTTTTCAACCCATGTTTGTGTCAAATATGGACAAACCCACCATTGCCCATTACCCTAGCACCATGGTGGCCGATCCAGTACAGGTAATGACCACTATTGTTTTCTTAACAAAATCTAGTTTTATGTATTTTTGGACACAGTCCTAGTCAAGATTTTTCTCCTCCCCCTATAAATTTACATTCAAATGGACATATTCGAATGACAAAGAAAGCAGCTGCAGTAGGCAGTGTGACATATTCGACATATTCGCCAGCACATCACTGAAAAACTAGAACATACAGAGGGTCGTCTCCCGAAAATCCTGCACGCCCTCCTCTCTCTCTCCATACATCCAGTTATCTCTTACACTGTTTCCATCCATTCTCCCACATTCTTCCCTCTACCGCTTCGATCCAAATCCTAAAGTTCTGTCGCCATAGCAACAACTGTCGTCTGCAAAAATTACCCCCAAAAATGCTCTCTTTATATGCGTGCTGGTTGCTGCCCACCCTCTGCAGACTGTCTCCAGTGATGGTGTTTAGGGAGAATCAGCGATACTGAGAATCAGCAAATGAATTCAAAGAGACAGACAGATGAACAGACAAACGATAAGCAATTAAAAGTATAGCAATACAGACAGATGAATGCATCCACTTAGAATCAAGCAGAAAATACAAAGAGATTCTGAATGCAAAGAAAGAATGAACAGGTATCATGATGGGGAGAGCCATCGCCATAGTAACAGAGAAACGAGTGAGCGCGAAAGCGGGGTAAGGAGGTAGACAGACAGAAAGGGGGGGGGGGGGGGAGTGGAAGCATGCTGTCACCATGGTAACTAAAGAGGAGGGTATCCTGAGAGAGACAGACAGGCTAAAAACACAAAAGACACATTAAGGAAGAGGGAAATCACATCTCTCGTTATCTTCTCTCTCTTTCTCTCGTTCCCTTCCTCTCGGTTCTCCAGTGCACCCACTCATTCAAGCAGAGCTGCTTCCATTTGCAAATCTAATGTGTATGTGTGCGCATAAAAAAAGAGCAGTGATTGAGTACATGTGCATGTGTGTGCGCTGCATGTGAACATGTGGAACTGCAGAGGGACAGAACGTGTGTATCTGAAAAAAAGGAATACATATTAGATAAAATCAAATATTATCCCTAGTGAAAAATTACCAAAATGTATTTGAAATACATTTATTTTAAGTATACTACAAATACATTTACATATTTAATTTATGTATTTAATATAAATACCCTGCAATTGTACTTTTGGTATACTATGTTTAAAATCTGCTAAACTGAAACAACTAATTTTGTACTTAAAGGATTAGTTCACCCAAAAATGAAAATTCTGTCATTAATTTCTCACCTTCATGTTGTTCCAAACCTGTAAGACTTTTGTTCATTTTCGGAACACAAATTAAGATATTTTAATGAAATCTGAACGATTTCTGTCCCTCCATTGACAGTACATGCAACTACCATTTTGACGCTTCAAAAAGTTCATAAAGAGCTCATAAAAATAATCTATATAAATTGAGTGGTTTAGTCCATCACTTTATATGATGAACAGATTTAATTTAAGCTTTTATTCACATATAAACATTCATCAACTCACACATCAGTTGTGGTAAACGAAAGCTCAAACACGTTTGATCTTGCACAAGAACCAATGGGGTTCATTCTCGTGTGTTACGCAGCACGTTTGATCTTCCGCAAGAACCAATGATGTTCATTCTCGTGGTACGCAGCACGTTTGAGCTTCCGCAAGAACCAATGATGTTCATTCTCGTGGTACGCAGCACGTTTGATCTTCCGCAAGAATTAATGAGGTTCAATCTCGTGTGGTACGCAGCACGTTTGATCTTCCGCAAGAACCAATGAGGTTCATTCTCGTGTGTTACGCAGCACGTTTGATCTTCCGCAAGAACCAATGAGGTTATTCTCGTGTGTTACGCAGCACGTTTGAGCTTCCGCAAGAACCAATGAGGTTCATTCTCGTGTGTTATGCGGCACGTTTGATCTTCCGCAAGAACCAGTGAGGTTCATTCTCGTGTTTCGTAGTACGTTGGAGCTTCCACAAGAACCAATGAGGTTCATTCTCGTGTGTTACGCAGCACGTTTGATCTTCCGCAAGAACCAATGAGGTTCATTCTCGTGTGTTACGCAGCACGTTTGATCTTCCGCACGAACCAATGAGGTTTAATCTCGTGTGTTTTGTAGCACGTTGGAGCTTCCGCAAGAACCAATGATGTTCATTCTCATGTTACGCAGCACGTTTGATCTTCCGCAAGAACCAATGAGGTTCATTCACATTTGAGCTTCCGCAAGAACCAATGAGGTTCATTCTCGTGTGTTACGTAGCACGTTTGATCTTCCACAAGAACCAATGAGGTTCATTCTCGTGTGTTACGCAGCACGTTTGATCTTCCGCAAGAACCAATGAGGTTATTCTCGTGTGTTACGCAGCACGTTTGAGCTTCAGCAAGAACCAATGAGGTTCATTCTCGTGTGTTACGCAGCACGTTTGATCTTCCGCAAGAACCAATGAGGTTATTCTCGTGTGTTACGCAGCACGTTTGAGCTTCAGCAAGAACCAATGAGGTTCATTCTCGTGTGTTATGCGGCACGTTTGATCTTCCGCAAGAACAAATGAGGTTCATTCTCGTGTGTTTCGTAGTACGTTGGAGCTTCCACAAGAACCAATGAGGTTCATTCTCATGTTACGCAGCACGTTTGATCTTCCGCAAGAACCAATGAGGTTCATTCACATTTGAGCTTCCGCAAGAACCAATGAGGTTCATTCTCATGTTACGCAGCACATTTGATCTTCCACAAGAACCAATGAGGTTCATTCACATTTGAGCTTCCGCAAGAACCAATGAGGTTCATTCTCGCGTGTTACGTAGCACGTTTGATCTTCCACAAGAACCAATGAGGTTCATTCTCGTGTGTTACGCAGCACGTTTGATCTTCCGCAAGAACCAATGAGGTTATTCTCGTGTGTTACGCAGCACGTTTGATCTTCCGCAAGAACCAATGAGGTTCATTCTCATGTTACGCAGCACGTTTGATCTTCCGCAAGAACCAATGAGGTTCATTCACATTTGAGCTTCAGCAAGAACCAATGAGGTTCATTCTCGTGTTACGCAGCACGTTTGATCTTCTGCAAGAACCAATGAGGTTATTCTCGTGTGTTACGCAGCACGTTTGAGCTTAAGCAAGAACCAATGAGGTTCATTCTCGTGTGTTATGCGGCACGTTTGATCTTCCGCAAGAACCAATGAGGTTCATTCTCGTGTGTTTCGTAGTACGTTGGAGCTTCCACAAGAACCAATGAGGTTCATTCTCGTGTGTTACGCAGCACGTTTGATCTTCCGCAAGAACCAATGAGGTTCATTCTCGTGTGTTACGCAGTACGTTTGATCTTCCGCACGAACCAATGAGGTTTAATCTTGTGTGTTTTGTAGCACGTTGGAGCTTCCGCAAGAACCAATGAGGTTCATTCTCATGTTACGCAGCACGTTTGATCTTCCGCAAGAACCAATGAGGTTCATTCACATTTGAGCTTCCGCAAGAACCAATGAGGTTCATTCTCGTGTGTTACGCAGCACGTTTGATCTTCCACAAGAACCAATGAGGTTCATTCTCGTGTGTTACGCAGCACGTTTGATCTTCCGCAAGAACCAATGAGGTTATTCTCGTGTGTTACGCAGCACGTTTGAGCTTCAGCAAGAACCAATGAGGTTCATTCTCGTGTGTTATGCGGCACGTTTGATCTTCCGCAAGAACCAATGAGGTTCATTCTCGTGTGTTTCGTAGTACGTTGGAGCTTCCACAAGAACCAATGAGGTTCATTCTCGTGTGTTACGTAGCATGTTTGATCTTCCTCAAGAACCAATGAGATTCATTCTCATGTGTTACGCAGCACGTTTGATCTTCCGCAACAACCAATGAGGTTCAGGGTTTGGACTGGAACAACATGAGGGTGAGTAAATTATGACAGAATTTTCATTTTTGGGTGAACTTACCCTTTAATGCACTTTAGTTATCCAGAAGTAGTGCTGAGGTCCAACTAAAGATATATGGTTTTTAAGTATATTTGATTGTGCTAAAATGGAACTATTGCAAGTATACTTTAGGTACACTTTAAATAGGGGAGAGCGGGGCATCACCTAACACTTTTTGGCTTTCTCATTTTGTGTAAATGCACTTGGGGTTCAGAGAATTCATTTTTTTTCCCACAATAATTTCACACGTCTAGTACAAAATGTGTTTTTGTTTCATTACTGAAGCATATACTTCTTTTAAAATTTTAGTTGTAACATGTGAGAGGCATGTTGTAACATGACCATATGACACCTTAAAATGTTATCTGATCTAATGAAAAAAACATGTAAGACAAAGTAAAATATTTTGGCAATATAAATACAATTATTAAATTTTTCAAATAAAAAATTGTGGGTTTTTTTAATAGTTAAAAATTAATTTTGGAGTTTGACAATTAGCACTCACACAAAACACAGCTATACAGCATATTTTAAAACAATGTTCCCCTCCCTCCACACACAGCTCTCACATAATGGGACACAAGACAAGCCAGAATGCTTTACATTTTAAAACAATAATTTCTTAACGCTGAACATTGACTTTCAGTCTTTATTCGCCTGTCTTAGGACAGCGTAGTTCTACGGGGCACATTGTAACACAGCGTTAGAACGTGCCCCATCTGCGCAAATGGGATTTAAACCCGGCTAGTGTCTTCTTAGGTGAGCATTAAAGAACAATCTAAACTGCTAAATAAAAGACTGGAGATTAAAATAATAGAAGATTTGTCTCATTTTAAATAAACACTAAAAACTGAGATGAAAAAATAACTTCAGTCAAAAATGTACTTTTGCTATGGCTAAATAAATGTTCAGCGATATCTTCCAAATATCTTCCAAAGATTTTTTAATTTTTTCTTTCTATAGTTTTGATAATAAAACAATTGACTTCAAGGACAACTATGCAACACTCTGAAAAATAAAGGACTGTCATACTGCTGAAAATATAGTCAGTAGTGTAGCTACTTTAAGTTAGAACATCTTGACTCATCAGTGTTCCTTTGTAGAGCAAGGTCATGGGTTTGATTCCCAGGGAAGGCATAAACTGATAAACCTTGAATGTGATATAATTAGCTTTGGATAAAAGAGATAAAAGTGTCTGCCAAACACATGTAAGTTTATTAACAATGCCAGTCAGAAGAAGAACAGAGGAGATGCATGTAGGAGATTGAAGCACCATCAGCAATCACTCCCAAAAACAACTGTTGACTTCTTAAGCACAAAATCCTCAGCTTAATTGCCAGACTGTTTTGAGAACAATGTACTGATTTTATGGGTTAAAGTTTGGGCTGTGTAATCCTTCACTGTCATTTGAAGAATTCTGGGAATATTTCAGCCTAATGCCAATGGATCTGGACCTCTGCCCTAAAGGTTGCAAGTTCAGTTACAAATAGAGATGACCCAAACACTGAGACACGATTACAGTGATTAATCCTGCTCTATCTATTCCGCCCTTGAGCTACAAACTTAACCCTGAACTGCTGTGGGAGGAACTGTCCCTGCAATACATTTTCTGCAAATCACTTTAGAAGACTAACTAACCGATAACATACGCAAAAACATATGCTATCCAATGCCAAAGCTCCTACTTACATCTAAAACCATTTAGATATAATGAATAATATAAATTGGTATATTACACAGCTACACAATTAGAAGACAACTCTTTTAAATATTTAAACAAATATTAAACACATTCAAGAAAACCTTTGTATAAGGCTATATGGCTGCAAGTGGCGGATCATTTATAGCCTTTACTCACAGCAGCTGGAATAATTAAACTTATAATTTTTATGGCGGATTGTAATCCAGAAAGGTCCATATGACAATCATCAGTGACAACTGGAGATTCACCCGTAGTCAAAAGCAAAAGACTTCGGACTGCGGAGTGGCTACAGAAATTGAAATCTACAGGTAACGCTAATACACACTAAATACACAAAGTCATGCAATGCTGAAGTTGTTAACATTAACACTTTGAGAACAACGTATAACAATGCACAACCCATGTAAAGATGATAATTCTGCAAATAACTGCAATTGCAAGTTTCAAACAGAGATGGCGACAAAGAGGCAAAACTTAGGGACTACAGCTTCAAAGAATTTATGCATCAATCATTATATGAAAGATTATATACAAAGGTTCTTTTTCAGATTCTGGAATGCCAATGTCACATGTAAAGGTCAATTAGCAGCTAGTCAATTTGAAAGAAAAAAATAGATAACAGTATAAAACTGAATTAGTGAAAATAAAGAACGATGCTACTGCTAAAAATCCTATTTCTAGTCTTAGGCCCTGTTCACACCTGGTTTTAAGATGCATTTTAGTCAATCGGATCACAAGTCGACGACGCTAAATACAGGTGTAAATGGGGGTCTAAAACTTTTTGAGCATGTCTACTTTCAACCACTTCAAGAGGTAGTCAAAAACGCATTCGGCTGGATTTCCTTTGTAGTGGAAACACTCATGTGGTTGAATGCGTTCAAACAGCCGCAAAACACTGTCTACTCTCTACTGACCTAATGTGTACACATTATGGGAAGCGCGCTAGCCAGACAGGATTTAAACTTTGACCCAAGTTTGGTTTGAAGATGAAAAACATACCAAGCACAATGTTCTCTCACCATTCCTGATTTCTAACACGCACTCACAGCGTTCGGCGTCATCTTGCGACTATCAGAGAAGAAATGAAAGCTGATGCTCTCCATGTATTAAAGAGTGTCTTTAATACCAGGTGTAAACAGGGTCTTAGGTCGTTTTGGATAATTTTATGGTACTCATAATGATGTTGATGATGTAAAAAGCACAGCTTTTTAATGGCGTTTCACAAAGGCCTACATTGGCCCTTAACATGGTTCCACGGGGAGAGATTGTAAACTTCAGCATTATCATACATTTAAAAGATCAATGAACAAAACTAGAACAAAGGAAGCACATATACTGTATATTGGCTTGCTATATCACACAGAATTGTTGTTTGTTTTTAAGGGGAACTGAATTGCCAGGCTCCATTTAAACATGTCAATGCCAAATGTCAAATGCATGAAACCATGCCAAAGATCACCTTAGGGCGAGCAGTAAACACACTGGAAAAAAAAAAAAAAAAAAAAACTGGTGCCTTATAAACACTCGCCTGCTGTGAAATTCCTATGTAAATACTAGTTTTACCTGATCATCAAAATATTCCCTGATTGCTTTATGTCTGATAACTGAATCTTTTTATAATGTTAATGCATGTGCATGAGAAGTGTGCACATTTATAGAGAGTATTAGCTACTACTTTTCATTTTTGGTGAGCATTGCTGTTTCTGCAATATCCAATGTACATTCATTCTCAGTTTGTCATGTTTTACTACGGTCCACAGTCTTGTGCGTGAAAGGTGCTTTGTGTTCTAAGCGGCTACCTGATTGGGCAATGGTGACGAGGGTGAGTTTCTGATTGGCTGAGGTACTTTGTTCTGTCCATTTAGCTCTTGTCCCTCCCTGAGATCATTCTCACCTCGTTTGCTCTCTTTTTTCTCTTCCTCTCCCTCCCAACCTATAACATCTCATATATTTCTGTAAGTTTCTGCCATTCCCTTTGTGAGTTGCTATGGTTACCAGGTCTCTCGCACTCCCCCAGTTCACCCCTTCTCCCTCCCTCTCTGCCTCTGCTTCCAGGGTTGCTATAGCAACAGATTTATTTAAAAAAGAGACAGCGCAAAAAAAAATTCCCCCTTCGTGCCTCCCGCTCTTCCTCAGTGATAACTGCAGTGCTCTCACACATACATTCACATATACAACAAAGCATCACTAATGATTCATCAATATATTACATAGAGCACACAAGACAAGACAAAAGAATACAATGAATATTCATAGAAACCAATGAATATTGATTCCATCTCTCTCAGATCTAGCACAAACATTGTTTCCATTCTCATTCAGTTAAGTTCATGCACATCTATTATATCAATTAAGGCCAATTAGCTGTTAGAGGCCATGCACTGTTGGGACTCTGGATCATGAAGGCACACACTGAGAGCACATGCTCTCAAAATCAAACTCATAGTTACAGTATCTTTCGCTTTTATTGCTGTATTTTTTTATATAAGGGAAACTGGGGAAATTTAAGGGAAATTTGGTTTTTAAGGTCTCATAAAAACTAAAAAAACACGTTTACATTTGACCCATGTTGTCACAATGGGAACCTTCTATTTATTCACTCTACTTTAAAAAGAAATATGAAAAAGCCACCAAAATATATATTTGTATTTAAAATATACCTAATGGCTTTTCAGCAGTAATGTAAACTAGGGTTGGGAGATAAACCGGTAGACACAATTAACCAGTAGAAATCTGCCAACTGGTAGAAATTTGGGAGTATCATCTCTATCGCGGTTACTATCATGTGACGTTGCTGTGCTGTGCTGTCACTAAAGCATTTGCATTCATTTGTGATTTAAAAACAAGTGATTTCAAACCGTTGATGTGCAATAAGCAGCAAAAGAGAGCTCAGTTCGGTATATGAGAGACATGCTCACATGAAGCTGCTGTTCATAGAGAGCACGAGTACTGAATTGAGTTCTTTTTGCTGACTAAATGGGCTTGAACAGTTACTGTAAATGCACATACTTGTGCGTAAAAATGCCCATCATTGCAAGTATCCTCGTAAACACAGTCACTTAAGTGAACATAAACATTTGAGAAAAAAAAAACCTACGTGCAAATCAGTATATTGGATCCATGCATTCGGTCTTAATATATATCCTAATATACCTGCTGCTGTCTGTGTTATTAATGTTAATCAAAGAACAAAACAGAGAAATTCTCTCACTGCTCTTGACTCAATCACTTTTGTAACTTTAATAAGAACAAATGTTGGCCTATATTTAATTTACGAAGTGAAGACTATACAGTGTTTTTCATACATTTGATTATTTTATACAGTTTTTCTTATTTCTAGGTCTATTTCATTTGTGAATATGTTTCATTTGTGAATGTTTTCCTATATGCTTGTGATTAGTTTCTTTGTTCTTATTTTATCACTGTTTTTTTTTTTTTTTTTAACTTAGGCTAGTATTAGTTTTTTGTTATACTGAAATTGGTGACAACAATAATGAAATATCAATGATCTGATATCAAAAAAACCTTATTTAAAGCAAAAACAATCATGAAATAAAATTACTCATATCTCATATCATATAAGACTTTTGTCATATTGCCAACCCTTAATGTAAACCATTAAACAATTATGAATAAATAAAAAATCATATTCATGAACATTTATCAGTATACACATTATTTTGTCCTATCAATATTCTTATTTTAGTATTATCACAATATTATATAGTATTTATTATATTGTATTTATATTATATTATATTATTATATTATTTTTAAAAAATATATATTTTTAATTCATTTTTATTTTAGTATTTTCTGTTTTTATTTAAATTTTAGTAATTTTATTTTGTGTTTTTGTAATGTTTTATTAGTTACTGTTTTTAAATATGTCCATATAGTTGTTATTCATTTTTATTATAGTTTTAGTTTGTTATTTTAAGTAAAATTAAAGTGAGAAAAAAAAATCTGAAATAAATATGAAATAAGATAAGTTTAAGTGTTTTTTATATTTTATTTTATTTCAAGTAACAATTTTTTTTTTATGGTTCTAGTTTAGGTTAACTTTAATAACTAATAATTCACTGACAAATCTAATTAAAAATTGTAAAACGGCAAACAGACCAGCTTTAGGTGTTTGACACAAAACCTTATAGTTACTTGTGGCAACTTCTTTGAAGCTATCATTGTGTATCACAAAACCTCTTTGAATAATACCGTTACTAGATGTTCACATGGCTACAGTTTAAAAATAGGTGTACAAATGTGTGCCTTGGAGTATGTATGCATGTACACCTGTATTCACAGTCTCCTCCTGTATCCACAAAGTCTCATTCTTGTCCAAACGTGCACGTATGTCTTCACACCTGTGACCCAGTTATTCATCTAACAAAATTACTGCTGCCTACCAGTAACCCACTGGAGAGATCTCCAGCCCAGACAGATCTGGGACTGATATTTCTTCTACACAAGCATTGGGCTTCTCATTTAAATGAGATGTTTCCTGATGATCATCTCTGCACTGAAATTAACGACTGTCTGGTCTTGTATTAGACACATGCATGTGTATACCAAATCCATGCACAAATTCCTATATATATATAAACAACTATTGCAAGTGTGTCAAGCAACATAGCGCACTAATAATAATAAACCATGCAAAGCAATCAGCTCTTTATAAATAGAAATCCAGGCATTTGGAGCCGACATTCCATCACTGTAGTTGTTATAAGAAAACACAGCTAATGCTGTTTGGTCCACCTGCCAACTTAATGTAATGCTCACTAGTTTCGCAAGTAATTAAACAGACTTGCATAGCTAAAAATATCAACTGCAATGCATCAATGTTTCTCTTACTGTCTCACATTGGTGTAAGTGCCATCCAAAATAAATGTTCATCTATGGCTTTATTACAAAGTGCAGGGAAACATTCCTAGACACAGTTAGACTGGAATGCCACTGGTGCGTGAATGAAGCAAATGTACATGTAAAGTTATGACGGAAATAACCAGTAGCCAATCTGACTAGCTAACTTTACACCACTTCTAAATGTTAATTAACCTTTTTCATATTCTTTAAAATGTACGAGTCACATTAAACATTTATGTCTCACCACGTCACACAGTGCATACAAGAGCAATGTAACATCGGTCCTGCTGTTTCCACATGATATTAGATGCGTTTTTGCTGATCCGATCACAAGTCTTTAATAAGCATACAGTTTTGGAGAAATGTTAGTATTAAAAGGTATTAGTGTTCTATACATTATCACTCCCCACTTATGTTTTTATTATTTTATTATGTTTTTATTCATTTTTTAAAATTAAAGTTCCACGATGATAACACACATAAAAACATGCAACAGTGTGCATTAGTGGGCAGATACTAATGATACTACTTTTGCAGTGGCGTTGGTTCCGCTAGTAATTTTTGCATTAATTTCTCCTAGCCAGGGATTTCAAAAAAGTATTTGTTAAAGCGTTATAAGCCCTGAACCAAGTCAATCCAAAAAATTGGATAACAATACAAAGGTAAAAGACTGTGTACTTAACAGCTTTAGTGATAGAAAGAACTACAATCCCAAGAAGCATTGCAAACAGCATAATCGAATTAAAAACTGATGGAGAAAAACTATTAATTCAAAAATGTTGATAATATATATACACTACCGGTCAAAAGTTTGGAATCGGTAAGATTTGTAATGTTTTTAAAAGAAGTTTCGTCTGCTCACCAAGGCTGCATTTATTTAACTAAAAATACAGTAAAAACAGTAATATTGTGAAATATTATTACAATTTAAAATAACTGTTTTCTGTTTGAATATATTTTATAAAGTAATTTATTCCTGTGATCAAAGCTGAATTTTCAGCATCATTACTCCAGTCTTCAGTGTCACATGATCCTTCAGAAATCATTCTAATATGATGATCTGCTGCTCAAGAAACATTTATGATTATTATCAATGTTGAAAACAGTTGTGTACTTTTTTTCAGGATTCCTTGATGAATAGAAAGTTCAAAAGAACAGCATTTATCTGAAATACAAAGCTTTTGTAACATTATACACTACCGTTCAAAAGTTTGGGGTCAGTAAGAATTTTTATTTTTATTTTTTGAAAAGACATTAAATTAATTAATACTTTTATTCAGCATGGATGCATTAAATCGATCAAAAGTGACAGTAAAGACATTTATAATGTTACAAAAGATTATATTTCAAATAAATGCTGTTCTTTTGAACTTTCTATTCATCAAAGAATCCTGAAAAAAAATATTGTACACAATATTTTGTACAATTGTACACAATAAATGTTTCTTAAGCAGCAGATCAGCATATTAGAATGATTTCTGAAGGATCATGTGACACTGAAGACTGGAGTAATGATGCTGAAAATTCAGCTTTGATCACAGGAATAAATTAATTTATAAAACATATTTGAACAGAAAACAGTTATTTTAAATTGTAATAATATTTCACAATATTACTGTTTTTACTGTATTTTTAATTAAATAAATGCAGCCTTGGTGAGCAGATGAAAATTATTTTAAAAACATTAAAAATCTTACCGATTCCAAACTTTTGACTGGTGTGTATATATATATATATATATATATATATATATATATATATATATATATATATATATATATATATGTACATATACAGTAAATATTTTAAGTTGATAGCAAAATATGCATTTTGTTTACAGAGACCAACTTGTTTACGTCATTTGCAGTGCTTTATGGGAGTGGGCGGAGCTAAAGAGATATTTTGGCGCATTTTGCTTGTTTCGACTCCGATTGATGGAATTTTCTGTACAGCATCATGGGTAATGTAGATTTTTTACCACAAATTCCACTGTTAAGCTTGATTATTTTAAAGCTAAGTTGAAATAATGCGGGTTGATGGCTTATAGCTCACAGTAAGGCTCTCTTTGAAGGGTTAGTTCACCTAAAAATGAAAATATATAATTTATTACTCACCCTCATGTCGTTCTACACCCGTAAGACCTTTGTTCATCTTCAGAACACAAATGAAGATATTTTTGATGAAATCAGTGAGGCTCAGTGAGGCCTCTATTGCCAGCAAGTTCATTTTCACTTTCAATGCCCAGAAAAGTACTAAAAACATATTTAAAACAGTTCACATGAGTACAGTGGTTGTACCTTAATATTATAAAGCGACGAGAATACTTTTTGTGCACCAAAAAAACAAAATAATGACTTAATAACAACAAAAAAACACTGCTTCGAAGCTTTATGATTTTTTTGTTTCGAATCAGTGGTTCGGAGCACCAAGGTTACATGATTTCAGCAGTTTGGCAGTTTGACACGCGATCCAAATCACTGATTCGAAACAAAAGATTCTTTTTTTGGTGAACTAACCCTTTAAAGGTTTATATTGTTAAAAATCATTTTTCCTATGGAGAAAATGAACCAAGTTTTTACTTCCGGAACCCGACTGTTGCACTCTATATACTGTAACAGCAAATTCCACTACACTCAACTATAAACAGTCCCTCAAATTCATTTTACACACAGAATAGCCGAGTTATCCAGTCCAAACTTAGTTACAACTCTGGGCAGGGCCAGATTTACCTCATATTGTGACATTTTATGACCCCCACCCCCCAACCCAAAAAAAGTTTAACCTGAAGAAAACGATACGCCTTTTGTCTTTCTTTATCTTGATCATCTCTGAATCACTGTCATGATCAGGCTCCTCGACTCTTAACTTCTATCTCTTCTGTTTACTCTCTGTATGATGGAGTTTAGTAACAAAAATCTATGAGCTCTAATTGTGATAATCAAATATGCAAACCTCTCATTTTCCACAAACACATACATGGCTGCAGCAGTTATTGCACATTTCTAAAACTATAATGCATTTTGGATCATCTGTAAATGAAAGTAATGCTGGTGTGGATGAACTGAAGGGAGTTCATTAAAGGAGTTAATTCACCGCAGATGAACAGGATTTTTTATCTTGGAATGCAAACAGTTGCTTCTAAAAAAGAAAAAAAATTAAAGCTAAATTATTATAATTAATTTATATAAATCACGAATAGGCCCAAATAAACTTCTGCCATAGTGAATGAATAACAAAAAGGGTTCTGTGTGTATGTCTGTGTGTATGTCCTTGTGGGGACATTATTTAGTCCCCATGAGAAAAACAGCTTATAAATCATACTAAGTGATGTTTTTTGAAAATGTAAAAATGCATAAAGTTTTCTGTGATGGGTAGGTTTAGGGTTAGTGGATAGAATATATAGTTTGTACAGTAAAAAAATCATTATGTCTATGGAAAATCTCCTTAAAACATGAAAACCCAGCATGTGTGTGTGTGTTTGTAAATTGTAAAATCATTCTTATGGAAATTATTGTAATAAGTTCAAAGGGACAGTTTATGTAAATGGATTCACAAACAACTTATTTGTACGAATTCATTCTGCTCTTTTTTTTCTTGAATGCTTTGACATTAAGGCAAACTGGAAAGAAAATCAAAAACAACAAATAATGCCAAAGATCTAAAAAGGTCAGCATTTTTCTTCAGTACAGTGTGGTCACATGATCACGGTACATTTACACAAGGGCTCTTGAGATCACACCAAGAATGTTAAACGATAATACTGCAGACTAATTAAAAAATAACATCATTTTCTCTTCTGTCCTCCCGCCGTCTTTTCTTTCCCTCCCTTTGCATTCCTTCCCCTGACAGATTGAGTCGGGCCTGTCTCCTTATCTCTCCATCACGCTATCCCTCCATCACAACATGTCTGTGTCACTTGGTGCTCTCACTCGAAATCAATCCATCATTCTCTCTCTCTTTCTCTTCTCCTAATCCCTCCATCAGAGAAAGTTGCTGACACTTCCTGCAAACAGGTCTCACCTCCCTCAATCTCTTTCTTTCATCACCTCTCTGTCTCTCTCTATACCACCATCTTCACATGAAAATCTGCTAACAAGTATCAGATCTGAGAGAACACACTCTCTGATCTTCACGTACACACCTACAGATATTTGCAGACACACCGGTTGAAAGGAGAAGCACAGAATGGCTGTGTTATTATCTCTAATGTTCTGTTGAGGTTGAATTTGCTGTCTTTACATTTGGGGCTCTGGGACCCCAATGATCTGTGTCTAATAGCAGTTTCCCTTCAAATGATACATGTTTTTCTATTATTTTTATAATAAGAAAATAGAAGGCCACATGATGACTTAAAGTTGATAAAAATTGGCGTCTCCATCAACTGCGATGAATAATGAAATACATAAAAAGCACAGTGTTACTCACACAAAGACAACAGGATAACAAACGACACTGAAATAATGCTATATATATAACAAAATAAAATACATTTTAAATAAATAATAATAAATAATGGTAACACTTTACAATAAAGTTCCATTAACATTAACTTCATTAGTGAATGTGAACTAACAATGAAAAATACTTCTGAAGCATTTATTAAACGTTATATCTGGTAATATTATTTAATGGACCTCAGCTAACCTGAACTAACAATACATTTTTTTTATTTATATTACCTTAACAAAGATGTAACAAATGTATTGCTCATTGATAGTTAATAATGAATTAACTAACATGAACTAATGGGACCTTACTGTAAAGTGTTACCTAGCTAATAATTTCATATAATTTAATTTTTATTAGGCTATTATTACTTTTTAAATAAAATCCAAACAAAAGTGTTATTGAAGGGATTTCTGGGAATGCCCCTTTCTCCATAAACTATAAAGCTATTCATACTTTTTACTAATAACATATATTATAAATATCATTTCACCAATATTTTACTGTAGAAGCACACTAAATACTAATTCTCTAAATAAATTATAAGGTAGTTAATAATAATTTTTACTTCTAATAACATGTTTTTTTTTAAATATTTTACTGATAAAATGACATGCATACATTAGGCCTATATGTAACATGTAACATGCCTTACATATTTAGATGATTTGTTTTAATAATAAAATTAACTTACAGTTAACACACACACACACACACACACACACACACACACACATATATATACACTACCAGTCAAAAGTTTGGAATCGGTAAGATTTTTTAATGTTTTTAAAATAATTTTCGTCTGCTCACCAAGGCTGCATTTATTTAATTAAAAAAACAGTAAAAACAGTAATATTGTGAAATATTATTACAATTTAAAGTAACTGTTTTCTGTTTTCTATTTTATAAAGTAATTTATTCCTGTGATGGCAAAGCTGAATTTTCAGCATCATTACTCCAGTCTTCAGTGTCACATGATCCTTCAGAAATCATTCTAATATGCTGATTTGCTGCTCAAGAAACATTTATGATTATTATCAATGTTGAAAACAGTTGTGTACATTTTTTTTCAAGATTCCTTGATGAATAGAAAGTTCAAAAGAACAGCATTTATCTGAAATACAAAGCTTTTGTAACATTATACACTACCGTTCAAAAGTTTGGGGTCAGTAAGAATTTTTATTTTTATTTTTTTGAAAAGAAATTAAAGAAATTAATACTTTTATTCAGCAAGGATGCATTAAATCGATCAAAAGTGACAGTAAAGACATTTACAAGGTTACAAAAGATTATATTTCAAATAAATGCTGTTCTTTTGAACTTTCTATTCATCAAAGAATCCTGAAAAAAAAAAAAAAATTGTACACAAAATTTTGTACAATTGTACACAATAAATGTTTCTTGAGCAGCAAATCAGCATATTAGAATGATTTCTGAAGGATCATGTGACACTGAAGACTGGAGTAATGATGCTGAAAACTCAGCTTTGCCATCACAGGAATCAATTACTTTATAAAATATATTCAAACAGAAAACAGTTATTTTAAATTGTAATAATATTTCACAATATTACTGTTTTTACTGTATTTTTAATTAAATAAATGCAGCCTTGGTGAGCAGACGAAACTTTTTTTTATAAACATTAAAAATCTTACCGATTCCAAACTTTTGACTGGTAGTGTATATATATATATATATATATATATATATATATATATATATATATATATATATATAAATAAAAACTGCAGCAACACGGTTTTTTCCCCCATTCATTCTTGGCGGCAAAGCGAAGCCCACATTTCATTCACATTGACTTTACTTCACAGTCACTGCTACACTTTACACTACAGTCACGTTCGTCCGCGGACCTCATCTATAGCCACTGAAATTCACGCACACGCCGTGGTTTCTTCCCAGTCAAATACCGCCGTCACTGGTGATGCGTCCCACGGTTTTCTACTGCACAGTCACGCGCACGCGAGCAAGACGGGAGGCACGAGACCCTGAACTACATAGCGCGAGACGCACGGCAGCGGATAGAGGGTATACGAATATAATCCTGCAAGCTGCCATTAATAACAGTCATAAAAAAGGAAATATACTAAGTCTATAAAAATTTAGATTTCTCTAAAAAAAAAAAACATTTTTTTTTTTATTCAAAATTATAGGCTAATCATTTTACACACATATAAGGTCACCAGTTGAGTGATACTGTTAAACTCCGCTATTTAAATTCCATGACACGAGACCATACAACAAAGCGCTATTTAACCTATAGCGTTACCATAGTAACAAAGTTAAAACACCTTCAGCTGTGCGCGAGCGTGTGACAGAGCAAGAGAGACACATTGAATTGAATTGCACAGAGTCATTTGGTTCCTTGTGAAGGCATCTCCTGTCTTACCTCTGTGAACACTGATGGCCAAAGTTAAAATCCAGAGGCAAGTCATACTGAAGCCCATCTGCGCCTCTGTCACTCAGAAAACACACCATCAATTCATCTTCTTCACAGTGGACTCTGAAATCCCGCGAACCGGTGCTGACAATGTCACTCGAGCCCAGACGGTCTGCGTTCATTCAGCGCGCGCGTTTCTTTTCTCCTCAGCAGAAGCGGGCCAGATGTGTGGACGAGCGCGCTGGAAAATCTCTTTCTTTCAGCAAATCTCAGTTTTTGATTGTTGAGGAGAGACGCAGCGCTCTGAGATCACCGGAGGACTAGCTCGGTACTGCTCTCTCTCTCTCTCTCTCTCTCTCTCTCTCTCTCTCAGTGCGTGTGTCGTCCTTACGCGCTGCTCAATGTCACAGCACGGCAGATCATATAAAACCATGCGGACATAAAATTTCATATTTTTCACCTTTTAAAATCTGCCAGCTGTTCAATCAGACGACCAAGATTATTCAGTTAGGAGCAGTTAGAGTCAGGATGAGACTGAAACAATCCCTGTTATCCTATAGTATACAGTATAGGGGAGACCGGGGCTAGTTGTCACAGGGGCATGTTGTCACAAGGGCTACAATTGTCCAATTGCAAAAATACTTGATTGCTCTAGAAAAGATTTCAAACACGTTTCACAAAAATTCAGATATTTTTGTGAACTCTTCTCCGAAATAAAATGACAAATGCCATACTATTTTTTTTAAAAGCAATTGGGTAAACAAAGGAAAAATAAAACAAAACCATTTTATGAAAGTAGCTTTTACTAAACAGTGAACTGTGCTCTCAACACAAATATATTTTTCAGAGTCGCAGGTTGGGGCAAGTTGTCACGTGTTTTAGCCTATGTGTTATGGCCACACCTAGCCTGTTATTTTTAATCACATTTGCTATTTTTGATGTTTTGTGAATTGTTTTTAATAATTGTTCTACTGTTAGTTTTCATTTTAAACAGACAGCATGTGTGTGTGTATTATTTGTATTTAAAGGTGCAGTGTGTAAATTTTAGCTGTGAGGTTGTGAATTGCAACATAGAGAAGCTACGGTGACCAACACAGGACAAAGATGTTGTCTTCTGAGACAGCAGAGAATAGCCAGCCAAGCAGAAGTGCTCTGTAGAGCAGTTTGTCCGTTTAGGGCTACTGTAGAAACATGCCGGCGCAAAATGGCGACTTAACATATAAGGGTATGTAGATAGAAATGGCTCAATCTATTCTAAGGTAATAAAAACATAACGGTTCATTATGTAAGGTCTTTATACACCACTGAAAACATAGTTATTGCATTTCTGTCAACAGATCCTCCTAAAATTTACACATTGCACCTTTAATATTTCAGGCATCAAATGATTGTCAATAAACAGCAGGTTGCCATTGTGACGACATACCCCATATGGTGTAACAAGATAGTAACAGTGAAAATGTTCAAGTTTTTTTTTAGAGCCAAGACTTTTAAATATATACCAATTATATACTGATACAAAAATTGACTTTAAAAAATAATATAAGGTACAATAAGTTTCAAATTGTCCCTTTAAGGGCACTGCCCCAATGACAAGCTGCCCATAAAAGTACAGCTGCACATTTTCACTTTTCATGTAAATAATATTAAATAATAACAATAAAATCATTCTTGAGCTCTAAAATACATTTCAATAATAATAATAATAATAATAATAACCACTGAAATTATAGGTTAACCCAAATGTATATTTATTTTGAAGTTAACAAGGGATCTCTTTTTGTAACAAAAAGCAAATACTGTCTAAACAGACCATCAAACAAACGGAACCCACAATGATGATGATCTCAGAGTCCCATTCAGATGACATCATCGGCCATAATACAAATCAACATACATGACAGAATAGCTCCACATGATATGAATATTTATTCAAAAGGAAGACTTATCATTCAAAACAAACAAACAAAAAAAAATCTAACAGAATGTACTGTAATAATACTTATAGTGTTTCCTGCATCTGTTTGGTGGGCCAGTGTGAAAATCTTCCACACACATAAACACAGACATGCGCAATAAACATGTGTCGCTGTCTGTGCTCACTTGAGTGTGTAGACTGTACAAGGCAACACTAATCACATGAAATCATAAAAAATGGCAGATAATCAAACAAAACAAAAGTCATGGAAACTACATGTTCATCTACACCTTCAAGTCTAAGACATTTAGTCGTCATAAAAATGATAAAAAAAAATGGAACATAAAATTACAAACAACAATATGCACATCTACAGCAGAATAAAAGTAAACATAATTTAAAATTAAGCACTGAGCTGACTGATAACTAACTGGAAGTTCTACTGCTTGTACAGGACAGAGAGAAAGAGAGAGATAAAGATGTGTGGGGGAACGAAATGCATTATCGCCATCTTGCGGCGGTTGATTGTAACTGCTTATCTCAGAAACTCATTGTCTGCAGTCATTAATGAGGTATGTTAGGGAATTAGAAAGCGGAGGACGGGTTTTGGTTGTAATTGGTCAGTTGCCACTTAGTTGTAACCTACATATGCGTTAAATGAATGACCCTGTCATCCCACGTAAACAAAAACATGCCTAAACTTCAGAATTTCCACATATGTGGCAGATTTAATGCAAGATTCCCTGTTTGTTGGAGCCAAATTTCATTGTATCATTGAAATGTGCATTTTCTATAAAGCTCCATTAAAACGATCTGTAATGTGAGAAGTGCTAAGGGTGAATAGAAAATTAATGTTTTTTTAATTGTTTATTGTTAATGTTTTATTCTGAATTGTGATGTTTTTTCTCATGTTTTTCAACACCTGCCTCTTGGTCCCAGTTTCTCAAGTTTAGAGAGAAAATCGTGTTCTCAACCTAAATTTTACTTTATTTTCGACCATTTGCAATGTTTAGGACAAGAAATGTTGTGAAGAGTCCAGGGGAATGGAATTGAAAAATGCTCAATTCTCGAGTCACAACTCTGACCTTCTCCTCTATGTAAACAGCTATTGAAAAGAAAGGCCTAACTGACACAGAAATGACAACTGGTCTTTTTCTGTAATCAAAACTGTTACCAGATCAGCACCGATTGGGGAAAAATTAGTTGAATACACAACAGAACTCATTTACAAATTTAAGCACAATACATTTAAAAGTAAAGTGTGTAATTTCTGCGCCGCTGAACTGAATCAGACTGCATGCCATTGGTTGAGCTGAAGTTATATGTCAGCGTTTGGGATGCTCAAACAAACAGAGCAAAGTTTTGATAACATCACAGGGAATCAACCTACGGGTGGCTTACTTGCAATCTACTCACATTCAGATTGGATACGATAGAGGATTCAACATGCTAAAAATTACACACATCACCTTTAATTAGCCAATTGCCTAAGTTTATTGCATGATGCGACTAACTAAACCCCCAAACTCCCTCCAAAAGTCACCATAGCTGGTGGTTGACAATGATGGAATAATACTGGAAATAATCTAGCTCTATGACTGTAAAGGAGGGGAAGACAAAGGCCAGAACAGACGAAAAAAAAAAATGTTGTGGATCGGAAGAGAGTGGGAATGTGATCATTCAGAGAGAAAGAGAGAAAGAAAGAGAGCAGTAGTTTTTGTTACCCTGCTTTTTCTGAAGAACAGAGGAGATTCATTCCTGAAGGTGGCGTGAGTGAGCTAATCACTGGGCCTGATACAATGACACATCAGTGCATAATCAATGTAATGCATTCAGGACCTCATAATAAAAATAATAATAATAATCTTCCCAGGTTGATGAAATGACACTAGACTGTTGCACCAACAGTAAACACCAGAAATCAAACTTGAAGAGAACATAATTCATACAAATATTACTGAAGTTTTCATAACACCATGTTTTTTTTTTCTATAGTCCAGATATTTTTTTATCAACTCTGCATTTCCACGCATGTAAGAAAACCAGGCAGGCTCAGAGAGTATATACTGCAATATCAGACAGTGAGGTTAGAGAGAGAGAGAGAGAGAGAGAGAGATGGAGGATATATTTACAGCACACTGAGTAAAAATGATGCTATATAATCATATATATATGTATTTATAAATTTATATCAGGGGTCCCACACAATGATTGCAGGGGCTGCTGTTTTTGCCTGGTTATTCTGCCTGTGTGTGTGTGTGTGTGCATGATGTAGCGTAACATTAGGGTTATGAATACGAGTGTGTGTCTGTTAGTGATATTGCAGGGTTGCATGGTTTGATTCAATTTTGTCTTCAGTTTAAGACCTTTTTGTTTGATGTGTTTTTGCATGCGTGCCAGTTATGAGTCTGTGTCTTTCAATGGTTTTGGGAGCAGACCGTGTGTCCTGAAAGTTCATGCATGCACATGTCACTGTGCAACATATCTGGACCGTTTGAAAGGAATCATGGGAGACGAGGGAAGTGTGTTCACTGTCATATTGCCTTTGTGTATCTCTTTTTATTGTTTACGTCTCGTTATTTGTGTTTTCTCATGTGTCATATTGAGATAATGAAGAAAGAGTGTGTGTGTGTGTATGTGTGTGAAAATGAGCCCACGCGCCAGTGCATAACTCTCACTTCCCTGTCCTGTGTGTCGAAGCTTATTTGAGGTCCTTCAGTTCCAACAGGTCAACACTTTTTGTTTTGTTTTGTTTTTTTCCTCACATATTTCCTCTCTCTTCTGCCATCGCTGTTTTCCCCATCAGGCTGAGTGAACTGAAGCGAGTGAAGGAAGAGGGTACGGAGGGATGGATCTCTAGATGAAGTACTCTTTCTTGTCATCCACCCCAGAGTGCCCCCCCTCGGCGTTAATGATGGCTGTGTCTGCATCAGGAGCGTCGTCAGAACCTTTCGCTTCATGAGTCAGGTATGTACCTGAGAGACAGAGAGAGAGAGACAGAAACTGTAACTGTTTTCTTTGTTTTTGCTATTTGTATATCATCATTTTCAATAATTTGTTGAATTTTTATTTTATTTTTTAATATTACATTATTTCATTATATAATATTATATATTATAATTTTTGTCAGTTTTTGTTGTGTATATTGATGGTTTTAAAGGGTTAGGTCACCCCAAAATTAAAATTCTGTCATTAATTACCCTCATGTCGTTCCACAACCGTAAGACTGATTCAACTTCAGAACACAAATTAAGATATTTTTGATAAAATCCGATGGCTCAGTGAGGCTTCTATTGCCAGCAAGACAATTAACACTTTCAGTGCCCAGAAAGCTACTAAAGACGTATTTAAAACAGTTCATGTGACTACGGTGGTTCAATCTTAATATTATAAAGCGACGAGAACACTTTTTGTGCACCAAAAAACTAAATAATGACTTTTCAACAATATCTAGTGATGGCCAATTTCAGAACACACTCGAATTTCATCAAAAATATCTTAATTTGTGTTCTGAAGATGAACGAAGGTCTTACGGGTGTGTAACGACATGAGGGTGAGTAATTAATGACAGAATTTTCATTTTTGGGTGAACTAACCCTTTAATTAGTTGAATATGTATATACGCTACTGTTGAAAGGTTTGTGGCTTAGTAAGAATGATTTTTTTAAAAGAAATAAAATACTTTTATTCAGCCAGGATGCATTAAACTGATCAAAAATGAAAGTAATTTGTAATGTTACAAAAATTCTATTTCGATAAATTCTGTTCTTTTGAACTTTCTATTCATCAAAGAGCCTTGTATCACAGTTTCCACACAAATATTAAGCAGCAAACAACAATCAACATTGATAATAATAAGATAATTAATCAGCAATAAAAAAAAAATCAGTATTAAAATGATTTCTGAAGGATCATGTGACACTGAAGACTGGAGTAATGATGCTGAAAAGTCAGTTTTGCCATCAAAAGATTAAATGACATTTTATAATATATTAACATAGAAAACAGATATTTTGAATTGTAATAATATTTCATAATATTATAGTTTTTATTGTATTTTTGCAGCCTTGGGGAGCATAAGAGACTTCTTTCAAAAACAAAACAAAAAAATGGTAAGAAAGGAAGAAATTTTGAAGACTGAGATTGACACGTAGCATTTACACGTCAAGATCTAATATTTTGATATGTTACAGTAGTGGCCAAAAGTGATGTTTGGCCTAAGAAAAAATGACATCTACATGTTTTATTTGATCGAATATTACTAAGAATTTGTTTAAGATTTTGTAAGCATATTGCATAGTTATTCTTGTAGTCAATTGTTTTATTTGTGATAATGCAATGAAAATTGACAAATTGTGCGGATATTATTTTTGGCCAGGCTGTCATATAAAGAAATTATGAACACATGCAAAAACAAGAGAGAACCAACAACATATTAATAACTGATTATGTTGTAGTCAATGTATGCTATTCCTGTGAGCTTTTATTTTTTCTATGCATGTTTTGTGCATAGAAAATAAAACCTGTAGCTGTATAAGTAATTTGCCTTTTTTGACAAATAATTTTGTCAGATAAATACCTAAACCAAGTTTAGTGTTTTGTTCTTCCCTAATATTTTAATATTTTTTAAATATATTTATAATATACTTAAAAATATATAAAATATTTTTCTCATATTTTGATAGTTTATCAAACTTCTAGGGTCATTAAAAACAAATATTCCCTCTGGACATCACTTTTGGCCTCTACTGTACCTGATTTTTTTTTTTCCATCTGTCTCAACTGTTTACATCCACTTAATGCATAACCGAAAGTGTTTACATTAATACCTCACCAAAGTGTACATATGATCTTTCAGTGCACAGCTGCATTTAAGTCCTTGTTCAGCATTTTTTCCTGGCTCTGAAAGCAGGCTGTTTTTCCCAGATGTATAGTTTCTGACAGCTTTTCTAGAGATGTGCGTTGTTAAGTCATAGATAGATACAGAGAAAAAGCTGCAGTACAGCTGTGATGATCTTTTTACAGTGTCCCTCTGTGCACACACAGTCACACAGTCTGTCAGTCTTTGTCACTTGCTTCTTGCACTCTGCAAAATAGCTTTTTTTAAGACATAAGGTGGGACAGAATTGTTCTTGCTCTTTTGAAATAAAAGAAACCAACGTAGGCTGCTATGCAGTCATCAAACTTTCAGAACTTTTTCCCCAGTCCAACTAAACTATAACAATAGTGAGTCACAGTTTTGATGTCAGAGCTACCAGAACTAGAGCTACGACACGTAGCGACAAAATAACACAATCCCATTCATTTCAATAGAGAGCTGGCGATTTCCAGTGAAACAAGCGACAGAATGTAGGTGTGTCCAGCACAGTGACAAAGTTGAGATATGTTTAACTTTATGCAAATGAAGAGCTACTTTTGTTAGAGTGACAACCAATAGGAGTGAGGTCAGTGGAGCACACTTTATCCATCACTACATCCTGTAGTGGAGAGTGTCGACAGCAAGATCGAGAAGTTACTTCAGCGGTTAGCAGTTTTTTATATATCTCTGTGTACACATGGTGGTAACTTGCGGTGCTGACTGCAAGCTTGAATGGTCTCGTGAACCCAGATTTTTAGTCTTTTCCTAAAAATTTTTGTTTTTAGTGGCAAGAAAACTGATTTGTTGGATGTCATTCATAAGCATTACTAGCCAACCAGTAGTGGGAATGCCCACTAGCAACCTCACTGACAGCCACTGGCGACATGCAGCGACAAAGTGTGAATGCAGCATTAGGGTGTAACGTAAAAATAATGTCACAATCAATCACATTTTAGTATTATATTTTTTTAAACTAAAATGAATGCATTCAACTTTGCTGTTACAATGAAAATTAAAAAAAAAATGTTCAATGAAAATCAGGGACTGTCTTGTTTTTTTTTTTTTTTTGTAGGCTGGGAACAAGAATAAACATAAAAGGCGACATTTTGTCAACAATGTAACATTTTAACATGCAGTACTTTTATTCCTGTGAATGTAATTCCTGTGTTAATACATTTATGCCGCATTTAAAAGTAAGAGATGAGTAAGAGATGTCCTCACACAATTTTCAATGGAAAAGTACCTACAGCAATGTGTTACTTTCCATAAAAAGTAATGATGTAACATAAAAAGTTACATTTTATTAGTGGTAACACAATAATGTAAATGTTACTTTAAAAGTAACATTCCTCAGCACATTAACATACTTCTAGCCACACAGCTAGAAATAATAAAGGTCATTAAAATAAAGGTCAAATACAATTCTAAAGGTCAGAGAGAGGAAAATGGTTATTTGTTGCAAGAAAACTTAAACCTAGATTATAAGTAATACTTTAAAAGTACTCGATGTAACTTTTTTGTTCAAAATTAACAACATTTAAATAATAAGTCAATACATCAATCCTTCCAAAATGTTTGTTTTTGTCTTAACCTTATTCACTATGGCAAGACTATTATAAGAGTTTATATTTTAGACCTGACAGGATGGTTTTCCCGGGAAATTGCATACATACATCGCTCGCCGTTGTCACAGTAAGCGAGAAAGGTTGACATGGAACGCTCTAAATCTCAAACCTCTGGGGAATCACCCATTTAAAAAAAAAAAAAAAACAGAACAGATGAGAGTCTGCTGGCAAAAAGAGAATGCGACAGAGCTTGTAATAAAACAAGAATCAACATGATGAGAGCTGAGAGATTTGAAACGTTGTAAAAGTTTTATTGCTCAACAGATGAGTGAGGTATTTTATTGAACAGATGAACTGCCACATGTAGCTCTCTAAGAGTTCATGGTAAAGTATTACTTCATATTCATCCGCAAGGTCACGCAGAGCCGAAGCACAACCAAAACAATGTTCTTCAGCAAAATGTATGTAATGTAATTTGTTTTTAATCATAAGAGGGCCAAAAGTTACATAGCTTCAAGGAAAAAAATACAAAAGTGAAGTGTCACAACTTCTATTTTAATTGCTGTTAGACATTGATATTGAATATATATTGATACTGAGCAATTGATATGCATTTATAATAGCAAGGACATTCAACCAAGTATGTGCCCATACTTTGTTCGCTTATTCTGTGTTCATACACTCAGATGCTGTATATTCATTTTCATTTAAAAAACAAATCTAGGTGCATTGTTTCACTGAGACACATGGTTCATTTACAAGTATAATGTCCCAGTCAACAAAGTAAAGTGCCTAGATGCTTAAATTCAAGACAAAATCTTTTTTTCTTTTCTTTTTTTAAACTGCTGATGGTGCAGGATGCTGCCAGGCCCTCTGTCAACAATTTGACCATAGTCCCTGAAGGTTATAATCCCTTCAGACGCTCCAGGTGTGTGTGTATGTGTGTGTGCGATCTCTTTGTGTCTGATTAGATCTGTGCATGTGTGTGAAAGAGAGCGAGGGATTTCTTTGTCTGATTGGGATGGAGTGTGAGTGTGCAGTACCTTTGTGTCTGATGAGGTATCTGCCGAGGACGATGAGGAGACAAAGCATGATGAAGACAATGACAGCAACCACTCCACCAATCACAGCATGGTCTACTCCTGAAGAGGTGGACATCGCTGTGGGGTCTGAGAATCGAACAGAGACAGGTAGTCAAAGCCATGCAGAGAGGACAATCAGAATGACAACAGATGTCTTAACAATACAGACCAGGCAAAATCACAGAAGAATTTGTGAGAGACTCAAAAGACTGAAAAACATACAATACTTATTTGTCCCTACCTCGTCTTTACAAACACAGCAGAGGTCATGCGTGTACGGTAACGTTGGGAATCTTCAAAATATGATTTTGATTCAGGAAGCCACAATGCGATTACACAACGGTCCTCTAAGCAATGGCATAAAGCTACACATATTTTGAAATATAACAAAAGACCTTTTTGAATTATATAGAGGCTGTACAATGGATGGAAATGTGTAATAGTTATTTTAAAAGTTATGTTCTTAAAATACTTCAATTTAAATGTGACAAAACGACTTGAATAACTGGTGGAAATTTGTGCTAAAACTATTCAGGCTGATGCAAATTTTCATCTGGTTTTGAGAAAAGTTTGCATACTTGAAAGTAAGTGAAGCCTGATTATTCACAACAACCCCAGTGACAAAAATACAACTCCTCTGATAATACTGCACATGCACTTATATTACTAAACATTTTTTTCCAACTGCAGATTCTCTTGAGAAACAGTCACAGTGCATCTGCGAATCTTTTTACCAGCTCTAATGCACAATAACGCTTATCTTAAGAAACAATTTCAAGCGATTTCTCCTCTTTAATAGAGCCCTTGACATTTTCAAGCAATCTGAACTAAAATATCTCGCACAAGCTGACATTCATTGACAGATTTTCCCCATTCAAATACACAGAAATGAAGCAAAAGTCCAATTTCCTGTTATTTCACATTAGACACTACCTTTTAAAAGTTTGGTGAGCATAAAAGACTTTAAAGAAGTCTCACCAAGATTGCATTTATTTGATCAAAAATACAGTATTACAATTTAAAATAGCTGCTTTCTATTTTAATATATTTTAAAATGTAAAATTTTCCTGTGATGGCAAAGCTGAATTTTCAGCTTCAGAAATCCTTCTGATCAGCTGATTTGCTGCTCAATTAATTATAATTAATGTTGAAACAAGTGTGCTGTTTCACATTTTTGTGGAAACCGTGATCTTTTTTTTTTCAGGATTCGTTCATGAATAGAAAGTTCAAAAGAACAGAATTTATTTGAAATGGAAATCTTAATGGTAACATTATAAATGTCTTTGATGTTACTTTTGATCAATTTAATGCGCCCTTGCTGAATAATATTCATTTCTTTAAAAAAAAAATTTACTGACCTCAAACTTTTAAATGGTATTGTATGAAAAAAATGTGCAATATAATGTGTAGAGAATTTGTAATGGGCTGGCAAGTTACTACAGTGTCATTTTCCATCTACCGTGAAGCCCCAAGAGCCACTGACCTCTCTGTTTGAAAGGAAACACATGAATAATCAAAAGCAAGATTTCAGCAAAGAGTCTATCATAAGCTTCAGTGACTTTGCCTGGACTCAGAGAGCGTGAACGACATCCATCACTCCACCCACTGCACGATCTCTGTCTCCATCTCAAACAATACTCCATCAAAACAAGACAAGTTAACAGTCACCCTGACGCTTGCACGCTTTAGGAGAAGAAGAAAAAAAACGAGGGCGATAGATGAGAGCAGAGAGGATGAAGGAGGACGAACTGAGTGAGTGCTGAGTGACACAACAAGATGCCCTGAGAGCGACAGAGAGAGAAAAAAAGAAACAGATGAGGGAGAGAGAAAGAGATAATAGGAAAAAAAACACAGAAAAGTACAGGAAAGGAGAAAAGAGATAATGTCTTTTACAGGGGTCATGGACTTAAATAGGAGTTCTTAATATTATGAATTAGGGATGCAATGATATATGAAAATACCATTAAGATAATTATTGGCTGATATTAATACATTAAAAATAACACATTAAAAACTAAAATCATTCATTTTTAATGCTACAAGTGAATTTAGGCATCACAACAATTATAATGTTCCATATAAAAATGGATATTCATTTGGAGATTTGGTAAAGATTACATTTAATAGTAATATTAAATTATTAGCGTTTTTAGATGAACTTTAAGTGAGCGTTAGATGATGGCAAAGGTAATCTAAATGTAAAAATACAGGACATTGATGCACTGTGATAAAATCATTACAAGGTGGCATATATTTCCAAACACACTGACAAACATCACAAGTCGTGTCTTTTTTCTTTTCGTGTCTTTATAGCTATTTAAAGGCATTTTCATACTAGAGCTATGAGTAAAGACGATTATCAAGCTTTCTGACCTCAGAGTTCAGTTTATTTCATTAGTGTTTTCTGATCTCGAGTGTACACCAAAGAATCAAGTCCCCTTGAAAATGGTGGTCCAGATACAGTTCATGCGGACACACTGATCTGTTGTTGATGATGACAATTTGTTGATTTCTTTCTTTCTGTTGTTGATTTCTTCTAATTTATTTCTCACTAGAACATGACTTTGGCAAGAATCTCGCATTCTTCACATCTTTTGCAATGCATTAATTCATTAGTTTAGACAGTAAAATGTTAATGTTAATAAAAACTGGTTACCACTTTATTTCGATGGTCCACTTAATGGTCCACTTAAGACAATCTGCTAATTATAAGTAACTTTGCAACTACATGACAACAAATTCTCATAATAGAATTAGTAGACTGTCTACTTAATCTTCTAACGCTTTATTTTGACATTCTACTGACTATATAAGTACTTTGCAACTACATTTTTCAGTATGTGGTGCCTCCTCATCCCAAGTCATTAGCTAGCTATAATCAGGGCTTGACATGAACTTTTTTGCTCACCAGCCACTGTAGCTAGTGGAAATTACTAGCCACTCAGCATTTTCACTGGCCACAATTTTGACATCAATACCATAGGGAAAATACCATGCTGTTACTTTAAAACCTGACACACGGATCCATTATACATAAAACATGCGTTTTCTTTCTCAACTGTTTACGTTCACTTAAAACATAACTGACTGTGTTATCAGTCACTACTCACCAAGACTGGCATTATTTTGCTTGAATTTGACTGTTTAAGCTCAATATCCAGCGAAAAAGAACTTAATTTAGTACTTAGAGGTGGCTTTATGTGTGCGCACTTTGGGTGTGAGCACAAAATCTGCAGGAATGAGTAAAATTATGCGAAATACACGCAATCCCATGCCAAAATTCAAGCCCTGTAAAACCAACAATATTCATTCAGAGCAAATGAAATAAGTGAGTGTGGGGAGGCAGGCTTGTGTGTCAACTCGCTGTCAGAGAGATGAGAGAGCGAGAAAGCACAGCTGGTATTGTGTATCTATTCTTCTGTAAAATGAGTATCGAAGAGTTTCAGCTATTTCAGTATCAGTATATATTGAAAACTCAATATTTTGTATCAGTAATACTATTGCACAATGACTGCAACCTCATACTCTGGAAAAAAAAAAGTCAATTTGGATCACATGTATCTTGTAAATTACTCATATAACGACCCTGATGGGGGTCTTTTATGTTGGCAAAATTAATATATAATGCTGGAAATTATGGTGCGTTCAAGTCCTCCTGGGAAGTTCATATTTACGAGTTGGGAAGTCGTGTTTACGACGTCAGGTGCATTCAAGTCACTTTCATTGGAGCAAGATGGTGGTGTACCTTCTCTTAATTAACTACACAAAAATACATGCTTTTTATGTTTTTAATTAATTTATGAAACCACTGTAAACTTTATCGTTACATATTATATTGTTATATTATAATGCTATCATATTTTGTGCAGGCAGTTAGCTTACTTCATTGTAAATAGAAAAGCCCGATGATGTCACTGCTAAATACCTATAAGCAGGGAATTGACATTAACACCTGCCAAATGCAGGTAGATTTCAGCTGTGGCGGGTAAGACAGCCACTCCCACTAGCCACTTTGGCAGGTTGAATTTAATTTCAGCCTACAGCCAAATGAAATGCCAAGATCGTCATATCACAAAATTACAATTCTTTATCGATTAACTTGCTGTTAGTGAAGGCGGGATAGGCGAAATGCATTCATATATATATATTTATACACATATTAATAGTATTATAATATGTATGTGTTCACTCAGTACCTCTTAGTTTGTGGCAATTATAAATATGGTGTGCTACTAAAGAGGAAGAAGGTCCTTCACCAAGTAATATTTTCAGTTTGTCAGTTTCATGGAGTGACTGGAACTCAGGGATAATATGCTGTATTTGACAGTACAGTGACTCTCTTAAGGTTGTGTATTTATCACAGTGGAGGAGGAAGTGTGCCTTTGTCTCAACTGCCCCTGATCTACATTCATTACAGACTCGCTCTTCTTTAGGTAACCATGTCTTCTTATGTCGCCCTCTTTCTATGGCCAGCTGGTGGTCACTAAGTCTGTACTTGGTTAATAAATTCCTGTGTGTTGTATTCCTGACTGAGGTGAGATATTCAGCCAGACTGTACTCTCTGTTTAGTCTAAGATAACACTGGAGACGACTTTGCTCTTTGGTTTGTTCTTTCCAATGCTGTATGTATGTCTCTTTCTCTTTACTCATAATTTCTTTAATTCTTGCAGGGTTTTCAGTGGCAGTGATATTGAACGCTTTGTTTGTCAGTTCTGACACCATTGCACAAATATGACTCCTGAGCACTCAGTTCTTGTGCTTTAAAATGAACAATATTTTCAGGACTAGATTTTAAGTGTATCCAGAACTTTAAAGCTCTTTTTTTAATCATTAAATTGAGGGGAAGACGGCCTAGTTCCCTACAGGTATTATTAGGTGTGTTCCTGTGGACATGAAGGATGCTTCTACAGAATTCTACATGTAGACCTTCTAAAGGATGTTTGTCCCAAACCTTATGGCTGTAGTTACTCGTTGGACCCCAGACCTCACTTCCATACAAGGCAATAGGCAGTATCACACTATCAAAAATCCTTGTCCAAATTCTGACTGGAATGTTTATTTTAAATAATTTAGTTTGTATGGCATGCATTGCTCTGCGGACTTTTATAAGTAATGTTTTAACAGCCAAATTGAAATTTCCAGTCGGTGTTAAAACCAAACCAAGATAATTATATTGTAAAGAGTGATGAAGAGTGGTGTTGTTTACAGTAAATGCATGTTTATGTTCCAGATTTCTGTTTTTTTTCTGAAATATCATAATCTTAGTTTTTTGGATGTTGACTTCTAAGGCCCAGTCATGGCAGTATTTAGTTAAAATGTCTAGGTTGTTCTGGAGACCTTCTGCCGTTTTAGATAGAATTAGTAAGTCTTCTGCATTCAGTAAATATTTGACTTCTGTGTCAAATAGTTGTAGTCCTAGACTCTCTGATTGGTCCAGTAGATCTGCCAATTCATTAATATGAATTCTCTCTCTCTCTCTCTCTGTCGCACGCGTGATCAGTTCTCCTTGCGCCTGAATAGTCAAATACACGCACACACACATGTCAAAATGCCCATCGTGTGGAGTATCTCGCGTGAATAAAGTTGGTTATGGCTTAAGTGGACGTAAACAGGTGGGTAAAAACTGAATATGTGTCAGTATATTACGTCCATGCATTCAGCAGCCCAATTAAATACCTGTCTGTCATTAATGTTAATCAAACAACAAAAGATGTTAAGTGTATACATGTTAAATAAACCTACTGTATCTGAAAAAAATATATTTTTTAAATTTACTGTTGTTTTTGTAATTTGCTAATTTGCTTCTTTGTTCTTTTATATAGCTTAACAAAAATAACTTTCTCATATTAGCCTCATATTGCCCACCCTTGCCCACCTGTACATACCAGCTGATATACAGTGTAGTCTTGATTTGGGTGGTCACTCTGCATTTGAAAGTTTGAAAGGGTTTTAAATCTTCTAAATCAAGTAAAATGACTCAAAATCAAGTAATTTAAGCATGCCAAAGTCAACTTTAATCATATAAAATGTAATTTCCCAACAGCAAAATTGCGGCCAGTGAAAATGCTGAGTGGCTAGTAACTTTGGAAAACCACTAGCCACAGTGGCTGGTGAGCAAAAAAGTTAATGTCAAGCCCTGCCTATAAGTATTGTTGTATTTCACCATGTTTCTCACTCACTGCCACGCCCCCAACTTGTACAGATCGGGGCTTACGAAAATCCTGAGCTTCCCACTCATATTTACGACATTTTGGTGGCATTCATGTGCATTCAGCTTGTAAATACGATCTTCCCGACATGACTTGAACGCACCATTAAACCTCTTATAAATTGCTCATTTTTGTGGCAAACTTCAAATATAGCTTTCTCTAAACTGTTATGCTAAACACGCTGAAGATTAGCAGCAAGGCAATCTATTCATTATGTGATAAACAGTTTGATTTGACACAAAAATAGTTTATTCAGGGCATTAAGGCATCTCCTTTGATCTCCATACAAATAGATCAGCCTCTGGCCCCCCGTTGGGTTCCCACGGTGTTGCACATTTTTGAATAGAGATTGTAGTCCCCCCTGGAGAAGGGTCTCTGCGTGATGCACTGATGTTGATGATGCAAATGTACTACGGTTTAAATTAGCACAAAGTGGGGCAGAATCAAACGTGCAGAGTGAAAAGTGACATAAATCGGTACTCCTTATCAGTCAGGGTCTGAAAATGTCCAGATTGATGACATGGGAAGATGCATGCAGGTTCAACTGATTCACTGCTGATGCTTGGAATTAGTTTTGCTTCTTCCACCAGACTACAGATGGCTGGACGTAGCAAAAACTGAGTTTGCATCAATCATAAATCTTATTTATTCTTCAAAAGTGATATGGTTTTCAAATTGGTTGAAAATGCAGTTTTTAGCGTGAGCCTAATTCAGTTCTAAGCTTTCAATGAACCAACAAATTTGCACTGATATTAATAGTTTTCCATGTAATATCAAATGTTTTGCCTTCATGAACAACGTTCCTGCACCATTAACTATGTTCATAATGATAGAGCAATTCAACAGAGAGTTGTAGCTAAAAAAACACCCAGATTCATCATAAATTTAGACAAACAGGCTGATGAAAGAGAGATAGAGGAGTAAAAGAGAGAGAGAGAGATTTATTCAAAGATCCACAAAAGAAAGACAGGGCAATACTGAAAGAAAAAAGGAGGAAAATAAAGAAAAAGAGAGAACGTTAGAGAGAGAGAGAGAGGCGACAATACCTGCAGCGTTCACTCCGGCTTCTTCTCAAGAGGATGAATGGATGGGTGGATGGATGAGTGGATGGATGGATGGATGAGGACCACATGAGTGGAAGCACGAGATGTGAAGCAAGAGAAGGAACAAAGAGAAACGATCAAAAAAATGTGTGCGAGCGTGCGTGCGTGTGCGTCTGTGTGCGCTCACTGAACACTACCAAAATTAAGTATCCTGGAAGAGTATTAAGGAGATTTCACATAGCAAAATAATGAAATAACTGAAGCGAATGTTTGCTGGAGGGAAGATGTTGTGTCAGATTGTGTTTCTGGATAATCAGAGGCTTTGCCGTGAGATGTGCCTGGTTAAATCCTGCATTACAGTCAAAGCTGACAGCAGATGCTACTCAACATGCTTCTGTGATACTGCTCAGGAGATCTCAATATACATCTATATCTTTTTCACACGCACAAACACAACCTGCATTATTATGAAGTGAAACATTCAAGCTGTTCCACCCACACACCTAGGAAGGGGCATTTTGGTAATTTTGTCTACACAGGTAATGTGAAAGATGAATAAAGTGAGTACTCAAGTGCTTTGGGGGAGGGAGGGTCTACACATCTGTGCCTTTTTTTTTTTTTTTTTTACAAAATTGTTAGTCTACATTACATGCATTAGAAGGAACAGTTTACCTAATAATGGAAATTCTGTCATCATTTCCTCACCCTCAGGTTCTAAACCTGTATGACTTTTTTCTGTGGAGCAATAAAACACACATGAAGAATATCTTGTATGTAAATGAGAACTGGGGATGTCAAGCTTTGAAAAACACAGAAAGCATCATATGTGCTTCAAAAGTGATACAAATTTTTGTGCGAGGAATAGACCTACTACTAGTTACCTACTAATAATCTTCCCATCCAGTCTACCATTACAACTAGAGTAAATGAACAGAACTTAAGAACCGAATCAGTCCAAATCATGAACAAATCATTTAGAAAACTTTGGTAAACTAATTCAAATGATTCATTAAATAATTAAACTCAAAAGAATGATTCATTCACAAATGTAACTGAAGAAAGGCTCCATTGTATTTTCAATAAATAATGATTAATGGTTTTATGGTTTCATTGTGTTTTTGTCATTAATGAAGCTTGACATGCAGAGTTTTCATTCACATTTATTATATTCACCTAAACATTAGCTTTTTCTGTTCTATGAAAGAAATAAGTCATATTGGTTTGAATCAACATGAGGGTGAGTAAATGAAAAAAAGTTTCATTTTTGGGTGAACTGTCCTTTTAACTGGACATACTCAAAATTTTGTCTTTAAGTGATAACCATTTTACATACAATGTTAGCAGGAAAAAAGTTTGGGGTCGGTACGATTTTTTAATGTTTTTTAAAGAAGTCTCTTATGCTCACTAAGGCTGCATTTATTTGATCAAAAATACAGTAATATTGTGAAATATTATTACAATTTAAAATAACTGTTTTTTATTTCAATATATTTTAAAACATAATTTATTCCTGTGATGCAAAGCATTTCATCATTACTCCAGTCTTCAGTGTCACATGATCCTTCAGAAATCATTCTATTATGCTGATTTGCTGCTCAAGAAATATTTCTTATTATTATCAAGCTGAAAACAGTTGTGCTGCTTAAAGGGTTAGTTCACCCAAAAATGAAAATTCAGTCATTAATTATTCACCCTCATGTTGTTCCACACCTGTAAGACCTTCGTTCATCTTCGGAACACAAATTAAGATATTTTTGATAAAATCTGTTGGCTCAGTGAGGCCTCCATTGCCAGCAAATTAATTTAGACTTTCAAATGCCCAAATGGTACTAAATATATATTTAAAACAGTTTATGTGACTACAGTGGTTCAATCTTATTGTTACGAAGCGACGAGAATACTTTTTGTGCGCCAAAAAACTAATTAACGACTTTATTCAACAATATATAGTGAAGGGTGATTTCAAAACACTGCTTCATGAAGCTTTGAAGCTTTACGAATCTTTTGTTTCGAATCAGTGGTTCGGAGCGTGTATCAAACTATCTCAAACTGCCAAAGTTAGATTTTTTTTGATTTCAGTAAATGAGGCTTCGTTACCTCATAAGTGTTTTGAAATTTCAATGGTTCACGTGACTTTAGCAGTGCACCGAACCACTGATTCGAAACAAAAGATTCATATAGCATCGAAGCTTTATAAAGCAGTGTTTTGAAGTCGCCCTTCACTAGAGGGTGAATAAAGTCACTATTGTTAAATAAAGTCGTTACTTTTTGGCACACAAAAAGTATTCTCTTCACTTCATAACATTAAGGTTGAACCACTGTTGTCACATGAACTGTTTTTAATATGTCTTAGTACCTTTCTGGGCATTTGAAAGTCTAAATTAACTTGCTGGCAATGGAGGCCTCACTGAGCCATTGGATTTTATCAAAAATTTCTTAATTTGTTTTCCGAAGATGAACAAAGGTCTTATGGGTGTGGAACGACATGAGGGTGAGTAATTAATGACAAAATTTTTCGGTGAACTTAATATTTTTGTGGAAACCGTGATCCATTTTTTTCAGGATTGTTTTAATAAATAGAAAATGTAAAACTCTTCACTGTCACTTTTAATCAATTTATTACAGACTTTATAATTTACTGACCCCAAACATTTGAACAATAGTGTTTTAATTATAGTAATTATTTTAATAACAGTAATTATTTTAATTATATTAAATATTATTTTTATATTAGATATATGGAAAAAAATAGCCCATTTTATCTCATCTGTGTATACATTTTGATTGGTGTAAAATGTTTTGAAGTTTAAAAGTCAAGGGCATTATTGTGTTGTCATGATCGATCATTGCTGTCTCTTCTCAGAGCGCTCAGGTAATCATACTCATCCATATCCCCCCCCCCCCCACACACACACACAGAGAAACCGGTAACTGTGATCAGTAACACTGCAGTGGAATGTTAATAAATGGTTAGGTTTGTGTGTGTGCACAATAGATTACCTGTAAAGGTGTACACTCCATTCAGCCGAGGAACAGATGATGGAGTGGCAGGGGGGGAGGAAGGGGGGGGAGGGAGGTGAGGGAGGGGTACGAGCAGGAACGGAGGAAGACGGAAGAGTGAGATCTGGGAAGAGAGCGTTGGAAAGAGAGGTGGTGGGAACTTCAGGAGAAGGAGGGAGAGTGGGAGGAGCAGAAGTAGAAGGAAGGCGAGTCGAGGAGATGGGAAGAGTGGATGTGGGGACGGTAGTGGAAGACGACGAAGAGTAGGGAGGAGGAAGAGTTTCGCCTTCAGTAGAGGGAGGGTTAGGAGGAGATGTGGGAGAAACAGAGGATGAAGGGAGAGTAAAGGTGGGAATAAGGACGTCTGAATCTCCCTGGTCTTGGAAGAAGAAGGAAAAAAGAAGAAAAACAGAAAATGATGGATGGAGAAAGGGATGATGAATGAGAGGAAAAATGGAGGAAATAAAGAGTGTCATGCCAAAAGAGAAACAAAAGAAAGGAAAGTAAAATTCAGAAAAAAGAGATGTGAACGTAAACGTAAAACAGCAGAAGAAATAAATGATGACGAAAACACCTCTTCATTCCATTCCTCCCTCCTTGTTGTTCGTCTCTTTCGTTAATTACCTTGGACCAGGAGAGTGTGCGATACATCCCCGACACCGATCCCGTTATCAGCCTGGCACTCATAAACGCCATTATCCGACTTGTTGAGTGATTCGAAGCGCAGGAACGCACCATCCTCCTTCGCCAGTGGGGGGAGGCCTCCGTCTTTCCTCTGCCACACAAATGTAGTCGGTCTGAGAGAGAGAGGGAAAGAGAGAGATTACATTACAAATCAGACCACATATACAGCGTTTTGAAATTTCACATCAAAAGAAAAGCAGAAAGAGTCGTTTAATTGAGCAGATTGAAGGGTTTTGCAATTTGGCGCACTATCAAACGAGCTGAGGAGCACAGAGGGATGCACTGGAGAGAGTCCCAAACACAGCGAAGCTCAGTCACATGTCAAGTGAAATGAACCAGGCTCAAGTTAATCAGAAGGGAAAGAAAACCATCTAGTCAAACCACCAGTGTTGTGACCCACCCATTTGACACAAACAGAAAAGTCAATGGCCAGAAACAGCAGCTATCGTTTAACTCAATCAGGATTAAAAGAGAATTTCTGGGTGGACTACTACAAGCGTAGTAGGATTTGGGACAGGGCCGATGTTTGTGTTCAAACAAGTTTCCTGAATACTCGCCCTGTTTTCCATTGGTTAACCAAACAGATAGCCCCGCCCCAAAGTCCCGCCATTGGTTGAGCCAATGTTGCTGTGTTGTGCTGGTCTGGTATTCAAATGAAGAGAGAAATGTTTTGATTGCGCCACACAGCCACAATGTTCACACTTCCTGTGGAAGTCAACCTACTGCTGGGATAAAAGAAAGTATTTTAGCATCAAAAAATTACACGCTTCACCTCTAAAATCCCCTCATATGCCAAACTAACTGTGGCTTTTTTTCTCTGAGTCCAAATCAGCATGTCTGTGTGTGTTACAGGGATTTAGAGAATTACAGTGAGGACACAGGCGAATCATTATTTGAGTGCAATGTGCATGACTAAACCAAATAATATAATTTTTATTGATGTTGATAGAATGGTGTTGTTATGACTAAACTAATATTTTAGTCTACTTTTTCTCTAGCTCTGTCATGAGATATGTTATATTGCAATACAGTAAGGCAGCAAAACAAGCAAGAGATATTGTATGAGAGGTAGCGGTTTCACATTGAAACTGGATAAAATATGATATGACACACACACACACACACACACAAGTTTAGGGGTGGTAAGATTTTTTAAATGTTTTTAAAAGAAGTCTCTTATGCTCAACGAGGCTGCATTAATTTCTTCTAAAATACATTGAAAACAGTAATATTATGAAATTCTTTACCATTTGAAAATAACTGTTTTCTATTTTAATACATTTAAAATGTAATTTAATCTTCTGCTGACAAAGCTACGGAGCCCCAGACATGACATGCAGGGGAAAAAATAGGCTAAATCGTGCGCACGATTTACTATTTTGTTCCCTCGATTTACTAAAACCTGCACACGATTTACTGTTTCGTTCCCCCAATTTATAAATCATGTGCATACATCCTTGTTGAATAAAAGCATTAGGGCTAGATTTACTAAACAGGGCAAATTAGCCTGAGAGCACTGTGTGCGATCTACTGACGACATCCAAATGAAAGAACACAGACGCAGCTGGATCATTTCCATAATGACCAATGCAATCTACTGAGAGCAGCGCAAATTAGTGTCTGGTTTAAGACATGCTTTTTTGGGCCAGTAAATAATGGCACAAATACCAGTACATTGAAAGGGAAACTCCTGCATATGCAATAAGGTCAGACGCAAAAATAACCCTGTCCACGCCTTTTCAGTGCTAAAAAAGCGTGTCTTTAGTAAATCCTGACAGTAGTTTTTTAATGCCAAAAGAGGGTTTGTGCTGAAGCAAGCTGTTTGTAAATCTGGCCCTTAATTTCTTTTATATATATACACACTATATTGCCAATGAAATTTAATGGCATCCCATTCTTAAAGGTGCCCTAGAATTTAAAATTGAATTTACCTTGGCATAGTTAAATAGTTAGAGTTCTGTACATGGAAATGACATACAGTGAGTCTCAAACACCATTGTTTCCTCCTTCTTATGTAAATTTGATTTGTGCAAAAGACCACTGAAAAACAGGTGAATCTCAACATAACACCGACTGTGACGTAACAGTCGGGATCATTACTATGTACGCCCCCAACTTTTGCATATGCCAGCCCATGTTCAAGGCAAACCAGTATTAATGCCTGGAGCTGCACAGCCGAATCATCAGACATTCTGCAGGTATTGTGAAGCAAGCAAGGACAATAGCGAAAATGGCAGATGGATCGATAATAGCTGTTCATGATCCAAGATATCAGGATATATTTAGTGATATTTGTAAATTGTCTTTCTAATTGTTTCGTTAGCATGTTGCTAATGTACTGTTAAATGTGGTTAAAGTTACCATTGTTTCTTACTGTATTCACGGAGACCAGAGCCATGTCGTTATTTTCATTTTTAAACGCTTGCAGTCTGTATAATTCATAAACGCATCTTCATTTTTTATAAATCTCTCCAACAGTGTGTAACGTTAGCTTTAGCCCCGTTAGCCACAGCATACTATCAAACTCATTCAGAATCAAATGTAAACATCCGTAAAATAAATACCATACTTACATGATCTGATATGCTGCATCACGAACACTTTGTAAAGATCCATTTTGAGGGTTATATTAGCTGTGTGAACTTTGTTTATGCAATGTATTATAGAGTTGCAAGCTTAGGGGCGGGGATCACGAGCATTTAAAGGGGACACGCACTGAATCGGTGCATTTTTAATTACGCCCCAAAATAGGCAGTTAAAACATTGTATAATAAAAAATCTATGGGGTATTTTGAGCTGAAACTTCACAGACACATTCTTGGGACACCTTACACTTATATTACACCTTGTGAAATAGGGTTCTAGGGCACCTTTCTTAATCTGTAGAGTTTAATATGGAGTTGGCCCACCCTTCGCAGCTATAACAGCCTTAACTCTTCTGGGAAGACTTTCCACAAGGTTTAGGAGTGTGTTTATGGGAATTTTTGACCATTCTTCTAGAAGCGCATTTGTGAGGTCAGGCAGTGATGTCGGCGAGAAGGCCTGGCTCGCAGTCTCCGCTCGAATTCATCCCAAAGGTGTTCTGTCGGGTTGAGGTCAGTCAAGTTCCTTCACACCAAACTCACTCATCCATGTCCTTATGGACCTTGCTTTGTGCACTGGTGCGCAGTCATGTTGGAACAGGAAGGGGCCAAGCCCAACCCCTGAAAAACAACCCCACACCATAATCCCCCCTCCACCAAACTTTACACTCAGCACAATGCAGTCAGACAAGTACCGTTCTCCTGGCAACCGCCAAACCCAGACTCGTCCATCGGATTGCCAGACAGAGTAGCGTGATTCGTCATTTTAGAGAACACATCTCCATTACCAGTGTCCAGTGGTGGCGTGCTTTACACCACTGCATCCGATGCTTTGCATTGCACTTGGTGATGTAAGGCTTGGATGCAGCTGTCTGGCCATTCCATGAAGCTCTCTACGCACTGTTCTTGAGCTAATCTGAAGGTCACACAAAGTTTAGAGGTCTCTATCTATTGACTCTGCAGAAAGTTGGTGACTTCTGCACACTGTGCGCCTCAGCATGCACTGACCCTGCTCTAGCGCTGCTGTCTGCGCTTTAAAGTTAATCAAATAACAAAAGATCGCACGCTATTCTTGACTAAATAACTTTTGTAACTTTCATAAGTGTAGTGGACCCCATCCGAATGATGACCAAACCTTTACTGATGTTTCATATGCAGTGCTATTTTACATTTGTTTACTTTATTTCTGTACCTGAAAACTATTAAACCTACCTAAAAAGCACTGTTTATTTCATATGTATCTTTGTTCTGTTGTCTTTATGTAGGCCTGCTGAATGTTAAATGGATCCAATCCATGTTCATAAAAAATTATTTAATGATGCAGCAATAAACCTGCTAGTATATTTTAATGCAGGTGTTTTTGAACTTTGCTTATTTAAAACATGATCAAAATACTATTTTGATGACAACATTTCAAGTAAGAGAGGAAATTACATATATCGGTATCGGCCAATAATTGTTTGTTAATATCGGTATTGGCCCCAAAACAATCATATTGGTGCATCCCTAATAAATAAATAAATAAATATATATATATATATATATATATATATATATACACACAGACACACACATATATATACACATATATCATGACAACTCTCGAAAGATTGTTAGCATGGTAATGGATATGACAATGTTAATGTATTTGGTCTTGGTGGAATAGATCTGCTACGCTGCTGCTGTAGATTATTGCTGCTGCAGAGCAAGTATAGGAACTTGCTACTGACAATACATATGCTGTTATACTGCTGCGAGTAAGACATAGTGCTGCTGCACAAATTGCATATACAACAAGCTCAGTGGCTGCAGAAGTGACATGGACCAATCAGCTTTAAGTAGTTAAGTAGTTAATGCTGTAATTATCATCATCTTGCGTTAAGGACCCATCAGCCTGCGCCATCTAGAGTTTCATGACTGAACTATGTATATATTTCTGCATGTGTGATCCTGGTAATGTTGTGTTGTGGGGATGAAATGTCCCAACAAATATAATAATACCAGTAATTTTTGACCTTGTGGGGACATTTTTTGGTCTCCATGAGGAAAAGAGCTTATAAATCATACAGAATGATGTTTTTTGAAAACGTAAAAATGCAGAATGTTTTCCGTGAAGGGTAGGTTTATGGTTACATGATAGTATATACAGTTTGTACAGTATAAAAATCATTTTGTCCCCATAAAACATGTAAATCCATTGTGTCTGTGTGTGTGTGTTTGTGAGCACGCGTGTGCGCGTTTTTGTGATTTATGAGGACACAAATTTCTGTTATGACATGGGTATTACACTGGTATTACAACGAAACATGAAATATGAGGACATTTCATGAGTCCTCAAATAGCTTTAAAAACATATTAAACAATGTTTTATTATAAATGTAAAAATGCAGAATGTTTTCTGTGATGGGTAGGTTTAGGAGTAGGGGTAGTGTATGGGGATAGAATGTACAGTTTGTACAGTATAAAAACCATTATGCCTATGAAATGCCTCATTTTAATAGCAAAACAAACCTGTGTGTGTGTGCGTCTGTGCAGCAAAAAGATCAAAAGATCATTACAGACCCTGTAAATGCCACCTCTGATACTACGAGTATCTTCTTCAGATACAACCCCCTATTTGTGCTCCCATTCCAGTAAGGAAGAGATAGAGACTAAAATCAAATGAGAAAATGCGACAGAAAGACACTATGGGATGTCTAAAAGGGGTTGAATAGCTCTCAGTGTGGTACTAATGGATGTCAGGAGCCATAATGAGCTGTAATGCGATCCTGCACCAGTAGAGGGTGATATTCAATTACATTAACTTCAATTTCCAGGGAGAAATATTTGTGATATAACCAGGCTTAAGTAGCTAAAAATGTAATAAATATATCTGAGATAATAATGTTCCGTCCTTTAGCTACCGAAAGGGTGTTGTTGAACTCACTGAGATCATAGAGGGTCTGTGTTTAAGACAACCCTATGTAAGGATGTCTCTGATCCATCTCTCTGTATCTCATGTAACATCAAGGCAAATATCTCTGTAATACTGTCAAACAGAACTCTGTGTATTTGTGTGTGTGGGTAAAAGAGAGAAAGGAGATCAATAGGCTGACCATTTTTAGCTTCATACATAAAACATGAATGTCAAGGATGGAAATGAGAGAGTGCGTGTGTGTGTGTGTCTTACTCTGGATTTCCGTTCCCCACACACTGCAGGTAAAACTTCTCTCCTTCTCTGGGCAGGTCACTCTCAGGCTGAATTGACACGCTGGGAGAAACTGAGAAAAAACACAAACACACATTTTTGTTTCTCTATATTTGCAGTGCTTTTCTCTTCATGTTAATCTAGTAGGTGGTGGGTGGTATGAGCAAAATTTTATGTCATAGTATGGCTAATATTATAATCACAGAAACTATGAGGTAAATTCAGTTTTATAAACAGAATAAAAAAAATTATAATTATTGATATTTATTTATATATATTTCTAAATAAGCCAGACATCAATACCAAAACTACAATTTTTTAGCACTTGTGTTAAAACCATAAAAAAAAAAAAAAAAAAACGGTGATATATTATAACACATTCCTGCTGAGGCTCAAACAAATAGTTGGTGCCAGCAATGCCAAGGTCATGGGTTTGATTTGCAGGAAATGCATGAACTGATCAAATGTATTACTTTGAATACAATGTCAATGTCAGCAATGAGGAATGCATGGTTTGAAGTTTGAAGCCATTGCAAAATAGGTGATAAATAGGTCATCAGTTGATTTCTATGTCAAGGTGGCAAATTGTGACATTGCATGCCAGCTGTAAACAATCCACAATTACACAGTATTCACAATGTATGCATCAAAACACGCTCCAACAAATGCTCCAAGCTCTCTACACTGAAAGCACCTGTCTGATATGTAGGGTTGGGTACCGTTCACATTTTAATCGGTACCTGAAATTCGGTGCCGGTACCCTACGGTACCTTTTTTCGGTACTTTACTCTCTGTATAATAACAAAAAGTGTTATTTCAGTGAAAAAATAAGTCCAAACCTCTCAATTTCAACATGTTTTTATTTATTTAGTAATTTTACACACTAGACAAAATAAACTGTATGTGTGCACCAGTGGTGTGCGGTGGTGTTTTAAAATGAGGAGGCAAAGTCCTCATTTATGTCCCTGTTACACAATTTTAGGTTAACATTACATAAAAAGAGAGACCAAATACAGTTCCATTTTGTATTTCTACACTACGTAATGTTCTATTTATTAAAACCAAGTATAAATTTCATCAAGTTAGTGTTTTTACTCATTTTTACATTTATTCCAAAATAATAACTAAAGGCAGTAACAATTTAAACAATATATATTACTTTTATACTAATATTCAGCTTTTCTTTTTTTATTTTCAGCAGTCATCAAGCTTGTACACACTGGTCTTTGGTCACAGACACGAAGATGTACCTTTAATTTCACCACGCTGATTGCTCACTAAAAACCTGCAGTCATCATGTTTTCAGGCCATTTCGAGTTTGATTTTGACATGACACAAAGCGGTGATATCTAAGTGACAGTTGTTCACTAACTTTTTAATTAGTCTTCCCATTAACGCCATCACTGTCTTCATTCAGGCCAATTCGACTAGAACGCGCACGAAAACAAGAGGCGGGATTTATTGCACGAACCAATCATGTCCAATCATAACCGATCATATCCAATCATAGCGCAATTAAGGCATTGCCTCCTCTCACGTGACATTCCCCCATTCATTCTCAATTACCCCCCACTAAACCCACCGCACGCTTAGGGGGCTCTGCTTTGTTTCTATGAACTGAAAGGAGGCACAGAGACGCGGACTCCCCACTGTAACTTCACCTGCGGGTGTCGCTGTTTGACAGTGTTTCTTTAGAAAAACGAGTGACTTTTACACCTTTTACAGTTTTTCTGAGTTGCTTTGGCACATTTCTCAAATCATCCTTAAAATTTGCAAAACAGTATGTTCATTTCTCGAAACAATTCGTACAAACAGCACAACATATTGGATTACCTGCAAAAGCCTGTAACTTGCTCAAAATTCTTGGTTCATCTCTCAAAAGCAAGTATTTAATGTCAATGAACATATTAATGCCATCAGAATGACAAGTCCTTGTGTCATTGTTCTCGAACAATGCTTAGCCATGTTGTCAATATAACAGTGATGAATATTTCAGATGTAAACTATGGCTACAGTTTTTATGACAGTGATTGAAGCTGCACAAGACTGCACTTTGTCTGTGTGGCATATATCAAGTTTAACAGTACAAATGGACACATCACTGTATATGGGAGATTGATTGCAAAAGACTGGAAAGGATTCACAGTTTTGTATTTACTGTTGGTCTGTCAACAAATCACTGTAAAATGTCCTTGTGATAAAAAAAGACAAGACTATATACATACACTGTATATATGTATTCATGTGTAATAGTATGTACAGTATAAAGTTAATTTAGCCTACTATACTGTAAGTGTAAAGCAAGTGTAATATGCTACTGTAAGTGTAAAAATGCTACTGTAATATTAAGATTCTAGCATGCATACCATATTAGAGTGCAGTGCACATTGCTGAAATACATATACCTGTTATGTCTATGAAATGCTTGAATGATTGAGGAAAAGGTTTTTAGACCTGCACCTTTAGACCCACATAAGCCATTGTAAGGTCATGATTCAGAACATTATTTACAATAGTGGTCCTTATTTCACTAGAAACGTGCCTATGCCCTTTGCCTTATCTACCTCTTCCTCTGTTTTGCCTCCCTACCCTTCTACCACACATCTTCTTCTTTCCAGCTGTTGACCCTGTTTGTTTCCATGTTCTTCCATTATCAGAAATTGTAACTCTTGTGTTGTACTCTGTCTATATATGCTTTCCAATTGAAGATTCATGACATGCATCTTTGAGCTGTTTTAGAGAACCGGTTTGGTCATTGGTTGATCTAATGCTTTACATTCCCTTGAATACATTAGTGAAATTCAGGATTCACCTGCAAAATTCATCAATTCAGGACACATTTACAAAAGTCTAATAGAAATGTATAGATAATATACTTGACACATTGTGATAACTAGGTCAACCATTTTGCATTTAATGACTCGTGCGATGAACTAATGACTAGATGTTTTGAGGGGTAAGATTATTCAACAGAGAACCATATAATACATTTTGAGCATCATGACATTAGCTATTGATAATGTAGGAAATAGCAGACAATTATACATAATCAATTGCCTGAATGTACTAAAGCAATTGCAATTTGTTCAAAATAATGAGAAACTGCTTTTATGATGTGCACAAGTGACTAGATGATGTGGAGGTTGAACAAGTAGTTTTGAGAATTTCAGTTCTGATCTGAGAAATGTGCCAAAGCGACTGAGAAAAACTGTAATGTCAAGTAAAATGTGCGTTGTTTTATTTTTGTAATTTCGATTATTTTCTCATCCAGTTTTTTTGAGGAGGCACTGCCTCCCTTGCCTCCTCAGAGGAAACGCCCCTGGTGTGCGCTGAGATCGCAATACAGCGGAGTATTCAAATGTGACAAAAGACCGTTTCTCGCGCTGTTCTTCACCTCTGCAGTTCAGTGTTGCGTTTGGACACATGTGCCATGAGTGTGTTTTCTCAACACAATAACACAAAACTGGTGTTGTTTCATTTTCCCCACGATGCTGTCAGAGCTGGAGTTTGACTAACAACACATGGAAAATACGACAACATGCGGAGCGCGCATGAGAGTGGTTTCTGCACAGAACACCACGATGAGATTAACAACGCTCACAACTCTGATCATAGATCATATACGGACTTTAGTAAGCGCGTTTCAGGGTTTAATGGACATATTGCAAACAGCGTTGCCTCAGTCTGCATCTAGTTTTGTGAAATGTAACCACACCACACAGAACATTTAGCCATTGCCCTGTGTGTTGTGTTTGAACAAGTTGCAGGGGTGACGTCGCATGGTCTCTTTCTCTAACGTACCTCTCGCACACAGATGATTTCTCAGGTACCAAATTTGGCACTGATTGATATAATGTGAATCCATACTCGGTACTACCAACGTAATTCGGTCGGTGTCCTTAAAAGTATAGAGTTCGGTACCCAACCCTACTGATATTGTATGTCATCTGTGGTATAAACTTTATAGCAGAACTTCTGCTGGTTGACATTTCTAAAATCACACAGTAGTATAGCGTCATACCATTCAGCTCTACACAACAGCAGTGTGAAATACGCTTTCTGGATTTTGCACGTGTGTCTTACACAAGACGCTGAGTGGCTGTTCTGTCTTCTTGTCTCCATTGGCGATGGAGGGGTGATCCACCGCACAGGCGATCAGAGCGTTGTTATCATTCCTTGTGACAGTGAGGGTGAGCTCGCTGGTTACTGTGTAGGTTGGTCCATCAGGGTTGGACTCCACAACATCAGGACGCCCTACACACACACACAAACACAAAATAAACACTGTAATTACTGAACAGCAACCACTTGGGTTCAAAGTGGATTTATGACCTGACTGTGTGTGTGTGTGTGTTTGTGTGTACCCGGTAGCTCCTCTTGATCACGGTACCAGTGTAGTTTAGCAGGAGGTTTGCTGCCTGAACTCGTGCAGGTGAGAGTAACCTTGCCACCCTCCTGAACAGCATCTTCAAAACCTGTTATCACCGGCTTACCTGGAACACCTGTGAGAGAGAAACAGAGATGTAAAATGAAAAACATAACATTTTTCAGGTGCAATTTGAAGGAAATAAGGGGCTACATTCTGGCTACATAAAGGGGCTAAATTCTGGGTAGATAAAATGTAAATAAAATGAAAACAGTTCTTTTTCCTAAGTAGCGGCTCACTATCAACAGCAACTAGCTACTTGTTATTAGGCCTGCATGGAATTTGCACCAAATGAAATCTGCTCTGTAGATTTCTGCAGAATTCAAATGTCCATCATTCACACCCCCCTCCCATTGCATGTTCTTTTATATAAAAACTTGGCAAATTTTATTTTTTATTTTATTTAATTTTATAAAATTTTTAGCTGCCAAAAAGAGTACAGTATACTCTCAGCTCTGTTTAACACATCTTATTATGATGCAGATTAATTATGCAGATTTCCCCCCACCAAACCAGTACAGTAAATGTGGAGAAGTGTGCAGGTTCCGTGTGGGCCTGGTCACATCAAACATGCTTACCAGGAGCGGCTGGTGCTTTTCAAAAGAGGTGAAGCACAGATGTCAGTTATCAATGACAACATGTATATCTGGATATTTAATGATTGGGTTTGCAACGTGGCTCCCAAAATCAGCTGCTAGCAAATATCAAACTTCTACTACTTGTGTCTACTTGTGTGTCTACGCAGTGTGATCTTTCAATCTGAATTGAACATGAATAAAAATTTGATCAAACTTTCAACATTATGGCTATAAAAACAGTTGTCTCATGGGCTACACGCAAAAACAAACATACACCATGACCAGTGTAGACTGACTCATGAACAAATGACTCTTATTTTCATGAATCTTTCAAAAAGACTCATGAACTCAGGATTTATCGGTTTTAATCATGCTGACAAATCTTTTACTATATGAACTCACTGAACCCGCCAGTTACTGCAGTTATTGAATTGACATCTGACACACTTACTGACCTCTAAATTACCACTACTGATGTATGTTTCAAGACAGACAGACAGATAGATAGATAGATAGATAGACAGACAGACAGACAGACAGACAGACAGACAGATAGATAGATAGATAGATAGATATGTCTGTGTTTGAATGACAGCAATGTTTTAATTTTCTAATGGTGTCAGTTGCGTCACCATTTCAATGAATGGCCATTTGTGGCTAAGATCACTTTGAGAGCTCTCAGAATCATCTAATAGCAAAGCCATGCTTTCAGATGGGACAAAAATATATTAATTGAAAGGCCATTGGCCATTAAACAAACAGATATTTTTTTCACACTAAAGACACCCATGATAGTCTCAGACTTCAGTGAAATACAAGAAGAGGAATGAGAAATGTGCTATATATATGTATATCAATATCTAATTCTACTGATTCATTCCATCCTGACTGAAAATGCACACACACACACGCACACACACATACACACACACACACATACATACCAAGTACAGTAACTGTGGCTCGTGCGGTCCGTACAGGCATGGTGAAAATGGAACAGGTGTATTCTCCATCATCTGACAGCTGAACATCCGCGATGGTGATTATCAGCTCTGTAGCCGTGGACTTTACCAACTGGATACGGTTATCTCTCAGTGCTGAAAAAGACAGAGCAGATAAGAGGAACACATACAACACATAGGTGCCATATACTAGAATTTTTAGCATTTTATTTCCCCCCCTGAAGTCCGCTGATAACGTTAGTCAAGGTGTCTGGCACCAAAACCATTGCGATTTAGATTTATGTGATTGCTTTCTACCATCTCCCAGCTCTTCCATTTTCTCCTTTATCAGACTTGATTTTTTGCAACAATCTTATGTGTACAATCCTGAGCCACACTATGTTCATATGAGTTTGAAGTCTGTAATAAATAAAAGTTAATATTTTTTATATACTATAAAAGTTTTATAATAAGATTTTTTAGTATATGAAGGTCTGAAAGATTAGAAACTAAATTTTAAATTTTTTTTTCATTATTCAGAATGAGATGTGTATGTCAGTATCATACTGAGTGCGCAATATTGTTTTATCTGAAGACACTCATTTTCGCTTACTCTTTCCTCATCTAGCAAACCATGTGATGTTCACTATGTAGTGAATAGTGAACGAGTCAGCAGTTTTGGACACAGTATACTGTATGCATGAATGCATAAAATGCCTCTGTTCTTATACAGATCTTGTGAGTTCAGCACCACAGTGAGATGACAGACATGAGTACAGGCAAAGTTTCTAGTTTTCTGTGCTCTTTTTCGACTGACAGATACTCTCAGTTGTTATACGAGAAAGTCTCTTGGCATCATGCTGATGCTGACATTATTACTATAGCAACCCATGTAGATACACTGGATATTGACTACACAGATTTCACCAAGCAAAATGACAGTGCAGACAGTCAGTCCTCAGATTAGATTGTGTGCAACCAAGCCTAGGAAACAAACAAGCTGTACATTTAGGAATTCTATATGTAAATGACCTCTGTTCTGATTGGCTAGTTGTTCATCAGAGTAAGCCAAGTGGCTGAATACTGAATAAATATTTATATGTATCAAGTTGTGATGTCATAATCATGATTTTGAATGTCTTTTTGGACTGGAAAATTTTTTAAAGTTAAAGTATGCCTGCATAGTACAGAAAACAATTTTATTTCAAAAGGAGAAAAATCCTAATTTCCAATTAACCCTTGTGTTGTGTTCAAAACCCTCTAACATCTTTTGAGCTATATTATTAGCAAATATTAGATTAAGTCTTTTTGTCAAATAGTTTTCTCTCAGTTAGGACAGGTTTTTTATTTCTTTTTGGAACTGATTGTTATGCTTATGCACCTCAGTTTTTTTAGTGAAATAAGCATTATTTGTGGATAAATCAATATTCAATGTCACTATTCAACGAAATATGGAAAAATTTGCACTGTTTTCACACTAGTGTGCTTTAAAGGGGACCTATAATGCCCTTTTACAAGATGTAATATAAGTCTCTGGTGTCCACAGAATGTGTCTGTGAAGTTTCAGCTCAAAATACCCCACAGATCATTTATTATAGCTTGTCAAATTTGCCCCTATTTGAGTGTGAGCAAAAACACACCGTTTTTGTTTGTGTCCCTTTAAATGCAAATGAGCTGCTGCTGTCGGTCACTTTCCAGAAGAGGGTGGAGCTTTAACAGCTCACACTTCGGTTGCTCGACAACAACAAAGCTGGAGAATCTCACCCAGCCAAAATGGCAATTGTCAGTAACGGTGTTCAGCCTTACATTGTTCAAACCAGAGTCAGACACTGATGGAGAGACTCAGGAAGAAGTTAAAACTTCGGAATGGTTAATGGATAAATTTATGTAGTTGCTGTGAAGTTGATTCAACTCATCGACTAGCATGTGCTGTCATGTTAATCTTTTGTGCAAACCCAGTGTTGAATTGACCCTCGTTTGTGAAGCAATCAGGCGTAAAATGATGGCATGGTAACAACACTCTACTACAACAACTCTTCTTCTCTAAAGCAGTCCAACATGGCCTCACCCCCTTTGTTGCGTGTTCTCGGGGGGCAGGGTTTATGTAAATTTTAGGGTTAGTGAAGAAGCTCTTCCAGAAACGTATTTCTTTCAGTTAGGACAGGTTTTGTATTTATTTTTGAAACTGATTGATCGTAGGCCTCATTGATCTGAGGATAAGGTTCATCTCTGTGAAAAAGTAAAGCCTGCAATACTCAAAATAGTTTGTTTGTGTACATGAACGTGTGTGTGTGTGTGTGCGTTTTTGTGATTTATGAGGACACAAATTTGTATAATGACATGGGTATTACACTGGTATTACGACGTAAACATGAAATATGAGGACATTTCATGAGTCCTCATATTTAAAATAGCTTTAAAAACATACTAAACAATGTTTTATTAAAAATGTAAAAATGCTGAATGTTTCCTGTGATGGGTAGGTTTAGGGGTAGGGGTAGTGTAGGGGAATAGAATGTACAGTTTGTACAGTATAAAAACCATTACGCCTATGAAATGTCCTCACTAAGATAGCAAAACAAACCTGTTTGTGTGTGTGTGTGTGTGTGTGTTTGTGTGTGCGCGCGAGGTAGTGTGAGTGTGCATGTATCCACGTATACACAGGTCCGAGGCCTTTATCTTTGCAACCACACATGTAAATATGTGAACATGATGAACATGCTCCTTAACACTAGATGTTTGTCTTATTTTCAATCTCCCCCATTCATTTTCAATGGGTTGTCATTTTTGAACAATATAAGCTCAGATCAATGAGGCCTATGATCAATAAGATCCAAAAATAAATACAAAACCTGTGCTAATTGAAAGTAAACAAGTTGACAAAAAGATTGAATTCAATATTTGGTGATAATATAGAGTAATTAGAAATTTATATGCAATTTTTTGTAGGCTGGTCATTTTTTACTGGGAACACCACAAGTGTAACAATGTGGGAGGAAAAAATTACAAAAATTCTCAAAAAAATTTGGGGAACTAGTTATACCTGAGGTGCGTAAAGTCAATGTGTAAGTTTTAGTCCAATGTGATAAGATTAACTAGCATTTTCAGGAAAAAGAAAATCCTTTCTAGGTCAAAATGACCCAAACACAACATAAGGGTTAAAAATAAAATAAGTAAGCTTTGAAGTAATCTTTATGCTAATGCAATCCTACAAGTTCACTTTTAACAAATGAACACTTTTAAATATAAAAAGTTCTCTTCTGGGAAAATGGAGCAAAAATATTGATGACTCATCTTGGACTACACAGATCAAGTGTTCTGTAGGATGAGAAAGTCACCCCCCTCCCACCACTGTTTGGTCTGATCAAACAGGCTGGCAATGATCGAGAAAACCTGTTTGAGAAGTTATTATTTTTGCTAATGGTGCAGAAATTACACACTTCACCTTTGAACAAAAGGAGAACCTGCGTCTAACGCAGATTTACAGTAAACGTGTGTGTGCGCGCTTCATGGTTTATCAGTAAGTGAAGGGCACTTAATTTGTCTTCATCAGCTGACGTTCCTCTGTCCTCCATCCTGCTCTTTCATGCACACACTCCTCCTTTGTCATTCCTCCCTTTATCTCTCTTCGCTCATCCACCCATCCATCGTTCCTCCAAACTAATCTGTTCATCTCTTCACACTTGCGTGTATGTGTGCGTCTCCTGTTCTCCTTCTACTGTGCTCTCTTTTCTACACTGCAATAAAATATTTTTCTTAATCAGTACTTTTGTCTTGCTTTCCAAATATCTAAACATCCTTCAATTAAGATAGATTCACCTGAGAAGCAAAATTGTGTAAGATAATGAGATTTGTTTTTAATATATCTTGAATCGAGTTTATTTCTTACCCAAAATTGTTTTTCTTGTTTTAAGCAAAAACCACACTAAATTTAGTTGGATTTATACTTAGGGTATATACTTAGGCTATAAGCAATAGGGTAAGAAAAATAAACTTCATTGGAATTTGGAAACTCTTATTATCTTTTTGCTTCAATGTATATTCTTTTTTTTTTTTTTTTTTAAATCATTTTAAAAAGTACATTTATATAGTTTTAGATATTTTTTTGTGATAACAAGATGATTTTAAGTCTACCTCTGTGACTGTATTTTTCACCTCTCCCTCCTTTTAACGCTCCCTCCTTCCTTCTCGTTCAATAGACTCTTTCTATTTCTGCTTTTTCATGGTGCTCTCTTGTCGCCTTCTTTTGTTCTCCTCTTTAATCAGGTCACCCCTCTATTCTCTCTCTGTCTTTCTCTCTCCATCACCTCACTTTTCGTTATCACAGAGCCACCTGTTTGTTTTTGGGGTGATATTAATGTTTTAGGAAGGTGTCTTGCGCATTCTTTTTGTGTTCGGTGTTGGGGGACTAAGAGCTCTGTGGAAATCTCTACGGAAGAGTGCAACGAAAATCAATTTCCTGTTCAGACCAAAATGGCGAGTAATTGCAATCACAGACCACAGTCTTAAAAGCGAATGAGTAAAAGAGAGGTCATGAAATGTCCGTTTGTAAAAGTCGATGTGAATTGCCTTTTACAACCAGTTTTATCTGTAATTTGACACTTTTTGTGGGAAATAGGATGTTCTACTTAATAAATAAATGTAAAAATACTCAATGACTAAAAATGTACAACGAGATTTCATTTTATTAGTCAGGAATTGATTGGATTGTAAAAAGAGAGAGTTACTAAACATAATGCAGCCAGACCTAATGAAAGTTTTCTAGAACAATAAAATTTGAATAAATAAAGTAATGTGAATGAGATCTGAATGTTATGGCAAACAGGAAGATATTCAACAAATAATTTTTAATGCGCCCCTTTTTCACACATCTGTTTGTTTCTGAAGACTTAAAATATATAGCCTAAATCATATGGACCACTTTTGTAGTACTTTTTTTGTGCTTTTTTGTCATTTTTGGCAACTTCGGTCCCTATTCACTTTTATTATATAGAAAACAGTAGTCAGGACATTGTGCAAAACATTTGCTTTTGTGCTCCACAGAAGAGAGAAAGTCATACAGGTTTGGAAGAACACAAGAATCATAATTTTCCTTATAAAATAGGTGGTGCTCACCTCTCTTCTCTCCAAAGTACAAGGTCTGCTGGGCCGTGTTGGACCACTGGAGGGAGGAGTTATCGTTTTCCTTTACACTGCAGGTCAGGGTCACCACCCCACCCACTGCCACTGTCTCATCTTGGGTCACTGGCTGGAAGGGGTCTTCATCTGGGCAACAGGACAGAGATATGTGAGAATTTATTAGAGTCAAAAAAGAGAGAAAACCAAGATGGCAGCAATGAGATATAGTTAGAGACCGAGAGAGACAGAAAATGAGAGTGAGACTTAGGTGAAAATTAGATGCTTCGTCCCCATCATCATGATCTTGAGTACAGTGCTGTGTATTTCTTGCTAAAAAAAAAAAAAAAGAAAAAAAAAAGAAAAGAAAATGGCATCGTTAAAGTTGCCTCCACCTCACGCTGCGGGGGTTGCCAGAGAAAAGAAAACTGAAGACTGCGATTTGCATGAAAAGAGATAGGAAGGAAACTGAACAGGTATGATAATAATTAAAACGTTGACTGAGGTCTCCAAGATTCTGAAGAAAAACAACATATTTTAAGAAAAAATATATGTAATTAGCCATGTTTGCTAAGGCTCATATCTGATATTTGCTCATATACAGTATGCATATATGCAGGTATTTATTTATTTAAAAAAAAAAAAACTATATCTTAAATTTCAACATCTAACTTATCCTGCACCATTTATGATACGGGCATGAATGATACTTGAATGAATGAAAGAAATCTTGTGCTAACAGCAAATCTTTGTTATTATAAATTTAGTGATCTAAATTGTGGTTCTTAGCTATTGACCCCCCCACCCCCCACATCATAATAATGAGTTTTGTACAGGTGAGTACCACTCACATTTCCTGAAAAAAAAAGAAAAAAAAAAGCTTAGTTTTGTGATTTTATATTGGTTGCTTAGTGTTTGTAGGGATTGGGGTTTGAGGCTAACATATGTAAAGCCCTTCAGGCATCTAACAGATGATAAATTTACTCAAATGTGTCTGTGTGAGTGCGAGTATAAAGGCCAGATGTAATGCCAATGTGAGTCTAGCTGTATGATAATTCCGCCCTGGGCGGCCCATGCTCCACTTTACCCAATAATTACCACTTAGGTTATAATCGATGACCTTTTTAATGCTGACCGCTGCTGGATCAACTCTGGGTGAAACGCTGTCTGAATGTTCGGCTAATGGCAGCTTGAATGGAGCATTAATGTTTAGTGAATGCTGGGCAAATGCTGGCTTGACGCTGGCCAAGCTATGGACTCAAAGAGATTAAACAGGGGGCAAAACTTGGCTGAATGTTGGGCGTATGCTGGCTGAATGACAGGGCAAATATTGCTAATTGCAAGGCTAACATTGGCTGAATGCTGGTTTAATCTTGGCCATATTCTGATTTCACACTGGCCTTATGATACTGCTTTTGTCGATCTCAATCTTGGATTGATTCAGGGTAAACGCAGGCTTAATTCTAGCCTGATGTTTCACTAGAGCTGGGATTAACCTACTCAGTCGCAGGCCAAATGCAGATTTTCCACGGGCAAATATGTGGGACAAACGCAGGTGTGCTAGGCGAGTGTGAAGCTGGGCCGAACTCAGCCTGATTAGCCTAAAAGGCTTTAACGAGACACTGCTTTTAAAAATAGAGCTAGAGCAGAAGGGATGAGAAAAGACTAAGTCTCAGCATCTACATCACAGAACATCTGGCTATGTATGTGCGTGAATGTTAAAACCTCATGTGCGTTCAAAACCGACACAGTGGTAGAATTAGAGTTAGCTCTCTAAACCCAATGAACCTATGCCAACAGATAATAGGCTAAAATTAGCCTTTAGCTTTAGCGCACACGGTGCGGGCTACTTATCGGCAACCAATTAGAGCGGTGTTAGCAGTTAATAAGCGATTAGTGGGTCACATACACGCTCTCTGTGCAGTGGACAACTGCTGCAGGGGGCACTTACAGAGACTCTCAAAATGGCATCTGATCCATTTAACTGGTTATGTCAGGACACTGACTCGACTCTAATCACTGAGTGGATGGAGTGAAGTGGAAATGGGGAGAGAGAGAATCTGGGTGAATTCAATTTCAAAGAGAACACCACTATGTCCTACTCACTGCAAAGGGCAGAGCACTTAAATTGAGTACTCTGAAGGGTGCAGGGCATTACTGTCTCGTATGTGCATGATTGGAACACACTACACAAATATATGTCACTGCCACTTTAGTTTGAATCGCAACATTAGCTTGACAACATCCGCAGTAAAATTCATTGAAAATTTTAATTCTGCCATTATTTACTCATCCTTGTGTTGTTTCAAACCTGCCTGTAACACAAAATAAGACATTTTTAAGAACTTTTTTAGCTGCTTTTGTCCAAGTCATTGGTGTCCAGAACAACCCCCACACACTTTCATAATATATGGTCAAAAACAAACAAACAAACCAAAACATGGGTCATACAAGTACTGATGCAACAAGTGTCAAAGAGTTAACAAAAATGTCTTTAAAATGTTTTTAACAACATTTAAATTTATGCATTTAGCAGATGCTTTTATCCAAAGCGACTTACAAAAGAGGAACAAAAGCAATTAGTCAAAGAGCCAATATTTTTGCAATATATAATGCCAGGTTTATTAGACAAGTGCATTAGGATGCAAGCTAGAGAAGAGGAGAAATACAGAGAAGAAATATAAGTGCTTTGAATGTGAAAAAAGCTTATAAATCGGCCAAAACATGTCTTTATTTAAATCTAGTGTTTTGCACATGTTTTTTGATGGGTAGGTTTAGGGGTAGGGGTTGGGTTAGGTGAAAATATCATTAACCTCATATAAAATGAATGGAAGTCTATGCAATGTCCTCACTAATATAGTGAAACAAATGTGTGTGTGTGTGTGTGTGTGTGTGTGTGTGTGTATTGGTTTAAGGGTGCGGGTTGGTTAAGTGCTTGCGGAAGAGGTGTGTCTTTAGCTGCTTCTTGAAAGATACAATGTTCTCAGCAGTTAGGGTGGAGGTCATTTCACCAGAGAGGAGCAGATAGGGTAAAGAGTGGAGAGTGAATTTTTGCCTTGTTGTTGAGAAAAAACAAGGCGTCACTTGCTCAGTGACCGTAGCTGGTGGGAAGGAGCATATACTTGTTATTGAGGTATGGAGGTGTTCCAGTTGCAGTGGCAGTCCTGAAAGCCAGTGTTGAAACCCTAAAGTGGTCCTAATATGCCTTTTTACGATTTCCACAGACAGCAACATAGTGTGGCCCAGATCTGGCCCACATCTGGTACATGTGGATTACACGCAGACCAGATGTGGGCACTATGTTGCTGTCTGGGTTTTGATTTTGTTTTTGGGGTGTACAAGAATAGGTTTTATGCTGGATTGTTAAAAAAAAACGCATTCTTTTTTCAAATATTTTACTTGATTGCAGCACCTCTTTTCCCAGTCTGTCTCAAACTCTCCATTTAGCTCCTGTTTCGAAGAAGCCCCTCCTTCTGAAATACAAAATCTGCTCTGATTGGTTAGCTGACCCAGTATGTTGTGATTGGCAACCCGGAAATGTCACGCCCCTTACCATAATCGCGAGTTTCATCTGCTCAGGTGCAAATATTAACAATGGCATCAATTTTGCTATACCAATTCAAGCCCGATTCAGACCCTGAGAAGGTTTACATACAAGAGGATGATGCAGACCCTAACTCATATTTAATGTTGTCTGGGTCGTATTTACATTTACCTTGTTTAATCTTCCACAAAGCGACAGATGAATTTGTGCCAAAATAAAGTAGAGTTTGCTGGACAAACTGCTTTTGATGTCAACAACAAAAGGAAACATGGAAAGCACATTCTCCTTCCTCTGTGAAGCAGATAAGCCTATTTATTTATGCACGATCATATGGATAGTTAGAATTTATCATTCACATTTAGCATTTTTCCTCCTGCCCTGCGACCCATTTTTGGGTCACGACCCAGCAGATGAGAAGCACTGCCTTAGAGTATTCACACAGATACACACAAACACACACGGTTGATTTAAAAACACCCAGACAGTGTCATTCTCCATCGCATCTCGCTCTCTCTTTTTCTGCCTTTCTCTAGGTGTCTCTCGCTCACACACACAAATGTGTGAGGGTGTAGAAAGCACACAGCCTATATTTAAAGCAACATCGTTTACACCCTCCTCACATAGACGACAGAGAGCAGAGAGGACGGCTGCTGAAAGAGACAAAAGCGAAAGATTACAGATAAACAGATGAATACGGAGAAAGACTGACGAAGAAAGCCAAAAGGAGAGACAGAGAGAAATAAATGAGAGAGAGGGGAGGAGAAGATGAGTGTTTGTATGTGAGAGATAACACAGGTTGAAGTGTAATAAATACAGTCCAAAAACAGACAGTGAAAAATAACCCCTTCATCTCTCAATTTCCCTCTTCCTACTTTCTCATCTCTCTCCATCTGTGCTTCACTTCTTCTTTCCTTTTCCTCCTCCTTCCATCTGTCTCTTTCTGTCTCTCCATATTTTCCCTCTGGTATTCTCTCACCTCTACACCCTCTCCTCTATCCCTCTGCCTCTGTTAAGGTCTCTTTTATTTCCTCCACTGCATATGTAGATGTCAATTTTTCAGCCTGATTACTGTTTGATTGGCACTAAACTTTCTTTTGGTTCCTCTCTGATGTCCAGCTATTTGTGTGTGTGTGTGTGTGTGTGTACATGTTTTTCTATCCCGGTAGGGAGTTCAACCTGAATGCACACAGACTCATGGGGACTCGTGTCACCATGGGGACCTAAACTGAGGTTTTCTGTGATGGGAAGGTTTTAGTTTTGGTTAGTGTAAGGGAATAGAATATACAGTTTGTACAGTATAAAAACCATTACGTCTGTGGATGTAATCTTGGACCTTGAGTCCCCACAAGGATAGTAAACCAGAAGTGTGTGTGTGTGTGTGTGCGCGTGTGTGTGTGTAAGCAGCTGGACTAGCTGAAGTCCATGTTGCCTTATTAATTGGTCAGACTCCGCACATTTATTAAATTTGATCAAGATTTGATTTGAACTGCTGGAACATATTTGCTTAATCATAATCTTGCAGTGTGTGTGGGGGGGAGGGGGGATCAAATATTGGTTTATGAAGCTTAATGGAGATTGCAAGAACCCATACAGCTCTGATGAAGATCTATGGATATAACACACCACTACCTCCCCCCTATCCGGTTCAGTTCCGGTAATGGGTCATCATACAGTCACAGGGCCCAGAATTCTTAGTGACAGCCCTGTTGATAAATATAATGGACAATAACCATTTCATTTTCATTGTCAAGATTTTAGATTACATTTTATATGAATGTATGATGAAAAATGTATATTTTAGATACATTTTACACTACAAAATCATCAGCATTTTTTGTGAAAAATAAACTTAAAATATATAATTATTATTTGGTTTATTATCTTACAAGGTTTTCTCAATTCAATGTATCTATTATGGAGGTTAAAATATGTTTACTGAAAAAACTTATATTATAAACTTATATAAAAATGTATAAAGAAAAAATGATTAAAAAGTACACATAAAAAGTATATAAATATATAGACAAGAATTTCCATGTCACCTAGCCACATACAGTACACTATTGTTCAAAAGTTTGGGGCCAGTAATTTTTTGTAAAATTAATACCTTTATTCTAAAAGGAAGGAGACACTAAACTGACCAAAACTGACAGTAACAACATTTGCACCAATCAGGCATAACATTATGATCACTGACAAGTGAAGTGAACAACACTGATTATCTCTTCATCACGGCACCTGTTAGTGGGTGGGATATATTAGGCACCAAGTGAACATTTTGTCCTCAAAGTTGATGTGTTAGAAGCGGGAAAAATGGGCAAGCGTAAGGATTTGAGCGAGTTTGACAAGGGCCAAATTGTGATGGCTAGACGACTGGGTTAGGGAATCTCCAAAACTGCAGCTCTTGTAGGGTGTTCCCGGTCTGCAGTGGTCAGTATCTATCAAAAGTGGTCTAAGGAAGGAACAGCGGTGAACCGGCGACAGGGTCATGGGTGGCCAAGACTCATTGATGCACATGGGGATCGAAGGCTGGCCCGTGTGGTCCGATCCAACAGACGAGCTACTGCAGCTCAAATTGCTCAAGAAGTTAATGCTGGCTCTGATAGAAAGGTGTCAGAATACTCAGTGCATCGCAGTTTGTTGCGTATGGGGCTGCATAGCCGCAGATTAGTCAGGGTGCCCATGCTGACCCCTGTCCACCGCCAAAAGCGCCAACAGTGGGCACGTGAGCATCAGAACTGGACCACGGAGCAATGGAAGAAGGTGGCCTGGTCTGATGAATCACATTTTCTTTTACATCACGTGGATGGCTGGGTGAGTGTGCGTCGCTTACCTGGGGAACACATGGCACCAGGATGCACTATGGAAAGAAGGAAAGAGGAAAGCCGGCGGAGGCAGTGCGATGCTTTGGGCAATGTTCTGCTGGAAAACCTTGGGTCCTGCCATCCATGTGAATGTTACTTTGACACGTACCACCTACCTAAGCAATTTTGCAGACCATGTACACCCTTTCATGGAAATGGTATTCCCTGGTGGCTGTGGCCTCTTTCAGCGGGATAATGCGCCCTGCCACAAAGCATAAATGGTTCAGGAATGGTTTGAGGAGCACAACAATGATTTTAAGGTTTGACTTGGCCTCCAAATTCCCCAGATCTAAATCCAATCGAGCATCTGTGGGATGTGCTGAACAAACAAGTCTGATCCATGGAGGCCCCACCCCGCAACTTACAGGACTTAAAGGATCTGCTGCTAACATCTGGGTGCCAGATACCACAGCACACCTTCAGGGTTCTAGTGGAGTCCATGCCTCGACGGGTCAAGAGCTGTTTTGGTAGCAAAAGGGGGACCAACACAATATTAGGAAGGTCTTCATAATGTTATGCCTGATCGGTGTATGTTACAGCAGGGTTCTATGCTGTTCTTTCTTTTGAACTTTCTATTCATCAAATAATCCTGAAAATAGAGTACCACAGCACAACTGTTTTTTATATTAATAATAATAAGAAATGTTTCTTGAGCACCAAATCAGCAATTAGAATGATTTCTGAACGAAGACTGGAGTAATGGCTGCTGAGAATTTAGCTGTGCCATAACAGGAATAAATTATATTTTAAAATATTTTTGTTGTAGTTCATATACTCAAGTAAACATTTGTGTAAAGCTTATGCAGTACATTAGTAGGTCATTCGGAGGGTTTGTCGACATGACCCTTTCCAACCCCCCACTCAATGCCAGCTGTTGCCCTATAACTGCCCCACCCCAACCACTCACACACACACACACACACACATGCTTTTCTGCCCGATAACTGCCCCCCTGGGTGTATACGCCCTTATCCTTATGTCATTCGCCCTTTTTTCATCCTTCTCTCTTCTTTTTCCATTTTCACACAATTTATGATTCAATTTGAAAAGAAGTTCCATATAAATATGAAATGTAATTTCATGTCAAAACAAACAGTTCTGACAACCACATTTCAAGTGAACAGATTTAATAGTAATGATGTTGGAACTATTGTTACAGCGTCATCATTTTTATATTGAGCACACACACACAAACACATACACAGATTGTTCCTTGCTTGCTTGAGGATCAGGTTGAAATTAAAAGTGCTCATTAAGATACTAGAAATTATCCTAGTAGAAAATATGATCCAATGTAAATATTTACATAAATACTCACTGTTAGAGAACATAAAATTCATTCAAACACTCTACAGCAGACAAAGTCTACATTAAATGACTGCAAAACATAATTTTTGTAAGATTTATTCTTTCAAACTCTTTTCTTTCTCTTTCCCGCTCTTTTTCACAGTTGTTGATGGTTATGCTGCCCTCCTCTCTCTGCCTGTCAAACATTGTTAGTGCACTGTCTCACCCCCCAGAGAGAGAGACTGAGCAGGGGGAAAGAAGGGACAGAATGACCCAGAGAAAGAGAGAGAGACAGAGAGAGAGAGAGAAAATGGCTAAGCCTCAAAACCTGGTGAGCTGATTCTATAGGTCTATGGTGCCCAAAAATATTGTCTAGGTAACATACTCACTATGTTCTATTCAATCGTTTGAACTTGCCTATGATGGCCCAAAGTGCTGTCTAGGAAGGCAGCTCAATAGATTTGTTTCAAGTGTTTGAACATGGCTATGACACCCAAAAGTGCAAACATGCATTCGATGCCCAAAAATGATGCTTACACTGAAAAACAATTGTAGTTTTTACTTTGAAATGATTTTCACTTATAAATTGCTAGTAAATAATTACAAAGAAACAACGTCACATACTGAATTAAATGTGAAATTTTAAAATAGAAATACTGAAATAGTATTTTCTTGTAAAATGTACTCCAATTACCTGTTTTACATAAATCTTTGAAAACTAATTTTTACAGTGTAGATAGGCAGCTCAATAGGTTTGTTTTGAACAATTACTTGTGCATTCAATGCCCATAAATGCTGTCTTTGTAGAAAAAATGCAATAAACACATAACCTTGCTTTAGGGTGCGGACTTCTGCTGTTTGGGAACGCAGTCGTGTAAGTCAACAGACTTTGCTCTGGCATTTCAGAACAACCAAAGCAGGTTCCAAAAAGATCGGTCCGCTGGTTAGTCCAGTTATGCCGTCCCATTGCAAAGTCACATGATATTTTTTATTTATTTTTTTTCATGCGCATCAAGGAATTTATTAGGTAAATGTGTTTCCATCATTGTTTATGCATGTTTTCTTATCAGATAAAAAATGTATCCAACTCAATCAAGCGCATAAGTTTTTATGCTCGTTTTTAAAATGTCTGCGCATCTTGGCATTTCCATCCAGCATTTTTTTTATTACACTCATATCACAAAATGTACATAAAAATAGGTGGATGGAAACATAACTTATGATACCCAAAAGTTCTGTCTACATTCAAACATGCTTATGATTCTTTTTTATTTTCTAGACTTTCAATGGATGGGCAAAAAAGATCTATATGACAGTATATGAAGCATTTTTCCCCAGTGGTATCGAAAATGGTATCAAATATCAATACTTTTCAAGGTATCGTTTAGAAGTTATAAATTACAGTATCGTGACAACACTAATGTCTACAAAACATTTAGACATGCTTATACTATTATAATGCCCAAAAATGCAATCTAGGTAGGTAGCTCACTATGCTTTCATATTTATAGGTTCAGTTTAAACATTCAAACAAACCTATGATGCCCAAAAGTGCTGTCTAGGTAGGCAGCTCACTAAGTTACTGTCAAACATTCAGACAAGCCTATGATGCTCAACATTTGGACACGCCTATGATTCCCAAAAACGCTGTCTAGGCAGCTCACTGGCTTTTGAGATGCAGCCAATGAAAAAGAGCACTTAGTGCTTTGGCAGGTATTGAGCGACTTGCAGCCAATAAAGCACTTTGAGAAATAAGAGGTCAATTACAAGGAGGTGGAGATATGAGATCTCTTTATCAAGTGACCTCAGCCACCACAACGCCACCAAAAACATACTCGCACGACTAACAAACACAGCAGCATAGACTCAACTTCGAGCACTTTCTCGCTCACTATCGGTCCATCTCTCACTCTCATACACACACATACACACACCGACAGACGCCAGGAGCCTCAGAGAGCCTTGTGATGGATAGAAGCAAAGAGAGGAGAGAACAGGGTCCTGAGGGAGAAAGAGAGATATAGAGACAGATAGAGGGAGTGACAGTGAGAGGTGAAAGAAGAAGGAAGGGGGGTAAAGAAGATAAACCATAAATTAAATCATTTTAGAACAAAGGAGAAAGGTTGCTACGCAACCAGACGGGGAGGTTACCAGGGGCAACCGCTATGACCTGAAGCTTGACCCTCAAGACAAAGCGACCTCAACCCACATACACGAAAAAACTCATTTTCTGTTTATTTGTTTTGCTTCCCTTAGTTTTAAGGAAAAGACAGAACTGAGGAAAGAGAGTAAAGCAGCACATCAAAATTAAAAAAGCATCAGTGGGAGATGGTAATGTATATATGCTGTGTGTATTAATGTGTGTGTTTACTTCAGGGACAAAATTACCCACAGAAGCTAACTAAACCTGACAGAACCTCCATATGGGGATGTCCTCAAAGGTGAGAATAAATAATAAATAATGTTTGTTATACTTTAAAATGTAAAAACATTTCTTTAAGGGTAGGCGGGCTTCAAAATGAACACTGGCCAAGTGCCAAATGTTAGTAAAAACTGGCTTTGGAAAAAAAAAAAAAGAAAAAGAAAAGAAAAAACATTAAAAAGTAGTCTGACCCTCACTGATGTAAGTGATGCTTTGGTTTGAGCGATTGAACTCAAAAACACATATAAAACATCTACTTGATAAGACATCTGTTGCATATCCCGACAACCTTTTACTTAAAGGGGTCATATAATGCCACTTTTACAAGACGCAAAATAAGCCTCTGATGTCCCCAGAGTGTGTATGTGAAGTTTCAGCTCAAAATACCTCACAGATAATTTTTATAGCATGTTAAATTTGTCACTTTTTGAGGGTGAGCAAAAACACTGTTTTTGTGTGTGTCCCTTTAAATGCAAATGAGCAGTGCCGATTACCTCAGACTCACTGAAAATGTCAGAAACTGTTCAGCCTTTTATGTTCAAAACAGAGTCAGACATCGATGGACAGACTCAAGAAAAAGTGACAACGTGTAGAATGCAACAGCACGTTTCTGAATGGTTAGTTGATGAATTTATGAAGCTGATGTGGCGTTAACTATCTTAAAGTCATTGATTAGCATATTCTGTCATGATAATCTATAAATCACTTGTGTGTTAACTGTTGTAAGATCCTACAGAGCCAGAGAATATATGCTGCATGAAGATAGTATAGTTCTACTATAGTAGAAGATAGATAGTATAGAACAGGTATAGTTTAGTTTAATTACTTATAACTTATGTTGTCATCTTGCTTTTATGACATGCTATTGCATTTGTGTTACATACTGTATTGCAATAACATGGCCTCACCCCTTTGTTGCATGTTCTCGGGGAAGGGGTTTATATAAATTTTAGGGTTAGTGATGTCACCAACCCAGGAAGAAGCTCGTTGTAGTCCCTACCAGCTGTTCGCTGTAGTCCTTAAACAGATAATTCTTTAAAAGAAAATATCTCCGTTTGCATTGAACTTTCAGCGTTGTAACTTTGCAGATGTTGTTTATGCTCTAACAGCAACACTAAATAAACCACCCCTTTAAAAAAGTGAATATATATAAATATACACTATTCCATATATATATATATATATATATATATATATATATATGAATAAATACAAATAATTTATAATAATATTTATATAATTACTATATAAATATTATTATAAAAAAAATACTAATATAATAATATTTATATAAAGACTAAGTTTTATGTAACATCTGTTTAACTTATAACATGAAAGTAAGGTTAATAATATAACTTAGAGAGCTAATTTTTTAGTTTTACTCAAATTAGGGTGATGCAAAAAAAAGAGTACACCCCACTGAAAGTCTGAGCAAAGCTAAATTTTTGACTACAAATGTCTAATTTAACAAGTATTCAACCACAGGTGAGTCTAATTATTCATTACACAGGTGTCCAGCAGACAGTTGACTATAAAGGGTGTTAAAACCCCTTCCCATTTCATGCTGTCAGCAGTGGCACCATATGGAAGAGAAATGTCACAAGACCTGAGAAAGAAAATAATTTCTTTACACCAGAAAGGTGAAGGCTACAAGAAGATCAGCAAAGCTTTACTTATCAGTCAGAATACTCTAGCAAAAGTGGTACAAAAATTTAAAAAAGATGGAACTGCAACCATCTCACAGAGACGTCCAGGTCGTCCACGGAAGTTAACACCTCGACAGGAGCGTCTTCTGATGAGAAGGGTTGAAGAAAATCGACATGTAAGTTCACTGCAGTCATCTAAAGAAGTAGAAAGCCAAACTGGGGTGACTATTTCTCGTGACACAATACGGCGTACACTGCAGAGGAATGGCATGCATGAGTGCCGTCCACGAAAGAAGCCTCTCCTAAAGCCCAGGCACAAAAAAGCCCGCCTAGAGTTTGCCAGGGCCCATACTGACAAAGATGAAGACTACTGGGACTCTATACTCTGGAGTGATGAGACCAAGATAAATGTTTTTGGAACTGATGGCTTCAAAACTGTATGGCGTCGCAAAGGTGAGCAATACAAAGAAAAATGCATGGTGCCTACAGTGAAACATGGTGGTGGCAGCGTCCTTATGTGGGGCTGCATGAGTGCTGCTGGTGTCGGGGAGCTTAATTTCATTGATGGCATAATGAATTCACAAATGTACTGCTCTATACTGAAAGAGAAGATGCTACCATCACTCTGTGCCCGTGGTCGTCGTGCACTTTTCCAACATGACAATGAAACCTAAACACACATCTAAGGCCACTGTTGGATTTATGAAGAAGAACAGGGTGAAAGTGATTCAGTGGCCAAGTATGTCTCCTGATCTGAACCCAATCGAACACCAATGGGAATTCTGAAGAGACAAGTTGAGCATCACTCTCCATCCTCTCTAAAAGAGATCATTCTTGAAGAATGGAAAAAGATAGATGTTACAAAATGTCGCCAACTTGTTCATTCCATGCCTAGAAGGGTTGGTGCTATCATTAAAAATCATGGAGGCCATACAAACTACTAGATGTAGTAGTTTTTGTTGTGGGGTGTACTCATTTTTGCATCACCCTAATTTGAGTAAAACTGAAAAATGTGTAATCTAAGTTATATTATTAACCTTACTTTCATGTTATAAGTTAAACAGATGTTATATAAAACTTAGTCTTGTCAACATTTTGGAAATTATTTTTGTGTTCATTGAGATATTGTTTAAAACTTTATTTTTCAAAGTGGTGTACTCATTTACGCTGAGCACTGTATATATAAATTTATACTGTACATACTAAAGTTTTAATGACAAAGTGGCCCAACCATACATACAGTATTTATAACGTAATACTATTTTGAGTCTTTTGTTTTTAACTCTGTTACATAACACAAAGCTGTTTCTGTGTTGATGCCAGACTATAATAAAATGAGATGAAGTCCCTTTCATTTTTAAAGCATTTAAGTCACTAGTTTATTAAAAACAGACATTACTGCATGGTTATGTAACATAAAAAACCTTTTGTAATTGAATTTCCAGCAAAACAACTAGATTGTGATATATACCATTACTGTAAAATTACTCATTTGATATTAGATTGCATGCCGCCTACACCAATCAGTATTAAATAAAAACAACAGAAGAGTATGTCCTCAGTTATCTTGATAATTGTGTGTGTGTGTGTGTGTGTGTGTGTGTGTGTGTGTGTGTGTGTTCCAAAGTTTGCTGATGACAGAAAAGTTGGAAGATGAGAAGTAACATCAATATACTCTCTCTCTCTTTTTTCAGTTATTTTGTTCTCTGAGAACTGAAGTATGATGGGAATTATTTCGGACGGCAGCACAAAGACTCCCTCTGCTCTCAACCGAACACACACACACACAATAGACCACAGCAGCATTCACTGTAAGCAGGCCCTCTCTCATAATTACCACACACACACAGACACACACACTCCACATACAGAAAAGACTCAAATGTAGGGTGCACAACAACACACACTGTCCCATGCCACATAACAGCACACTTGCACAAACACACACTGCATTATTAGATAGTATGTTCCTCATATTCATTCATAAATGATAGCATTTACATACACACACACACACACGCACATACCAAATAATAAACACACATATAAATATAGAACAGGAAACTACACTCAAGCTAGTATTAAATATTGAGTGCGCTGCATTGTGAAGACAACACTTCACTGTGATCAGACTTTAAATGGAGAGATACACTTCTCTCCTCAGCAACACTCTCTCTCTCTCTCTCTCTCTCTCTCTCTTTCTCTTATCCCCTTCTTTTCAGACAGCTCTTTACTGTTTCTCCCCTTTAGTTCTTCACTTTAGTCTTTTATGCACTGTGCATGCAACTCGGCCTCTCTCGCTCTCTCTTTCCCTCAGTTCTGTCACTATACATCCTTTCTTCTCCATGATCTCCCTCCCATTTCTCTCCTTCATTCTTTCTCTCTTTCATTCCCCAGAGTCTGACAGCAGGAGACTATTACACTCACAGACGGAATCTCTCTCCTCCAATTTCTCTCTGTCTGTCTGCCGTCTTCCCTCTCTCTCGCTCGTTCTCCCTCCTGTGCATTCACTGTCCTATTCCCTCCCACTCATTCTGCTCCATCCCTCCTTCTTTTTCGCTATGTCTTTTCCTGAGTGGATGTAATTGGTATCTATAGGACACTCCCTGAGAGAGAAAGAGAGAACTGACATACACTGCAGAATGAAAAACAGACAGCATAGTACACCAGAGCAAACACTCCACGCAAGACCAACACAACAGATCAGAGCCATCAACAACACAACACAACGAAGCAAACAAACACAGCACAAATGACCAGAGCAAACAACTACAAAACAATACATGCGAGCAAACAAACAATACATCAGAGCAAACATATAAAAAAACAAAAGCAAAACAGAGCGAGCAAGAATGTCACAACCGATTAGATGTCTGAGCAACATAAAAAATAAACGCCCTGAAGGAGACTTGGAGCGCTCAGTGGTTACTTTTTTTGAAAAATTTATTTATTGGGATAAACCTCTTCAAGGGGTTCCAACATATCACAATCTTTACATAACAACAAAAAGTACACTAGTGATCAAGTTTGAAATAATTATGATTTTTTTTTTTATGTTTTTGAAAGAAGTCTCTTATGCTCACCAAGGCTGCATTTATTTAATGAAAAATACAGTAAAACAGTAATATTGCAAAAATTATTACAATTTAAAATAACTGTTTAATATTTTAAAATGTTTTGAAATATAATTTATTCCTATGATGGCAAAGCTGAATTTTCAGCATCATTACTCCAGTCTTCTGTGTCACATGATCCTTCAGAAAGCATTCAAATAAATGCTTGAACTAAAATTCTTGAACTTTCTGTTAACCAAAAAATCACCAAAAAATATAAATATATCATAGTACTTTACACAAAAATATTAAGCAGCATTGTTTTCAAAATTGATAATAATAAGAACCATTATTAATAATTGAGCACCAATAATAATTAATAATAATTGAGCAGCAAATATATATATATATATATATATATATATATATATATATAATAAAATAGAAAACCACACTGACGTTTATTACTAAAAATATTACACTACAAAAATGCCAATGTGTCAAGAAATAATTAAACAGTTAAATGTTTAATTAATTAATTTAATTAATGTTAAATATAACCTTTCATAGCTCAGATGAGTTTCCATCCCATTTGTTCAAGAAAACAAAGGCATTTCTGAATGACCAAATTGTAGCAAATTAGCTCAAAAGGGAAATTAATTAATGAGTAATTAATATAACTCTTTATAATTAATTACAAATATTTGGATCCGTTAATCAAATTAACTTGATGTAGCTGAATTAATATTACAATCATTTAATCTGTTCATCCACCAAACACTCTATCAACTCTCAGAAAGGATATTTTTTGTGGCCACAGAAAAATATCACTTTCCTAGCATGTAGTTGTGATCACAATTGTTAAATTGACATTGATTTATGAGCAGGGACCAGAATTAAAATGGGTGAAATGTACACAAAGGTTTTATTTAACTAAATCACAAACACATACACACACATCACACATACATGGGAAATGGAAAAGTGAAAGTGAATGAAACCGTAACAACAGGGAAATGAAGCTATGAAAAGAGTAATTTAACCACCTGAAAGAACCATCATTTCTTACGTCAAAGCACCTTTGTTAACAAAGGGGTTCACAACTTATACTAAACTGCTTTTTATTTAGTTAATTCTATGATACTTGCATTGCTTTAGCCATGGAATGAGCGTCCAGATATGCAGTCTCAGGAGAATGTCTTCGGTCATAGTTTGGTTGGATGGTGCTGAAGTTGCAATTGATTTCTTCTGTGTTGAATGAAGAAATGATGAACTTGTGGTGTTTGCCCCACAATAATTTCATAGCGCATCACTGCATACGCCTAACTGACGTTCTGTGAGGATAATAAAAGATTAGGCTATTAGCTCATCTTTGAAAATGTTTTAAACATTTTTTTATGTCTATTATGCAATGAATTATAGGCCTATAATTAAAATTATTAACAGTCTATAATATTTCCTAACACTGACTGCAGTCATCAATGACAATTAAGAGCTACTTCAAGCACTGACTTTAAAAAAACAAGCTATTTAACACAAAGTACTATTATTCTCATTTGTTTCACTATATTTACAGGCCACAAGGGAAATAATGGAATAAATTAAAACAGTTATATACCGTTATCAGCATATTATGTTGATATTCGTCTCTGAGAGAATATGCTCCGTTAATGCAGCGTCAGGCAGCTCCGTCACTTTTTACTTTCATTTTGAATAGCCTACTGACTGAGGTTAAGCTTTTACTGGCATAACTCTTGCGCAAAGTTTGCACGTTGCTTCTTGTGTGATATCCATTGGCTCCCCTTCTTGGTTTAAAATGGAAAGATTTAAAATATTGTGACGTATCTCCCCCCGTGCGAAACAACTGATATATTAAAGAGGTCTGATGGAGCCAAATAAACATGATGACACAAAAGCAAACAAGCATAAAACAGCATAAAACAACAAAAGGCAGCACAGCAGTTCAAACCTGCAGCTCAAACCACAGGACACGAGTAACATCTCAGCACAATATGAAAGCAGTGTGCAACACAACAAAAATAGAATAAATAAACTTTTAAGGCCTTTTGAACTTTCCAATAGAACGGGACTTGCAAAACGAGATAAAACTCCAGAAGAAACCTTTTTGAATTAGTCTGTCCAGTGCCCAATACTGCAGTAAAAGCCAAGAGAAATCGATTCATGCAAACCTGGGAGACGTTATTCAATGTCCAAAGCAGAACACAGCAATCAAGAGTGGAATACCACAAAAACAGACCTGAACAATCTACTGTGGAGCACCACAAATTAGACCTGAGAAAAGTGCTGTGGAGCAAAGTGAGCAATCTGCTGCAGAGTCAGGCCACGCCAATCTACTGAAGCACACCACAAATTGGGACTAAAGAATATTGGACAGCTAGATATTATTAAAGAGAAAGAACAATTTAGTGGTTTAAAGTCAAGAGCTCTGAATAACATACTATTCATATTACTTCTATAGTAAATAGAATGGGTTTATGTTGTCACGATAGCAAAATTTCAGCAGTCATATGAATACCAGCACAATTTCACAGTTCTCATGAACCATTTTCAGTAACATCGTAAAAACTATCGTAAGCTAACTATTTTAATAGTTTTTTAAGAATTTAAAAATAAAAACATTAAATAGATGAAATTAGCTTCAAATACTGTTTAATTAAAGGGGTTATGAATTGATAAAAACAACTTTCCTTTATCTTTAGACATATGAGAGGTCATTGTACTATAAGGTGAACGTAATTTCACCAAGTCTAACATGTTCCTGGTCTGGATCAACATCTTTGTTGATCCTGGAACAACATTTCAATCAACCAATATCAACAAAATATGTTGATCCAGCAACATGTCTTACTTGGCAAATCACGGTGTCCGTACTATAAGAATATCCTGTAAGTTTCAGAACTCCTTGTTAGTCCAAAAACAGCTTTTATTAAAACCAAGCTCCCAAAACGACTCATCTCAGATTTTGTCTCAGTAAGACATTAGGGCTCAATGATTTATCGCATGATATGAAAAATAACATTGGACTTAAACGCGATTATCTCTTAAACATGATTCTTAGTGCAATTATGAAATCGCAAAGGCTGCGATTGTTTTTTTTTTATGCGCAGCTTGTCAACGAAGTATGGCTCCAAATGCTAATCCATCTGAAAGCACTGCGATTTTGAGTCACTTATAATGTACATTTGAAAAAGCAACACGGGTCAAATATCTTTCCAGACATGAGAAGCATTTATTAACATCTTGTCCAACAAAAGACAACATTTAATAACATATTTTTACTCCAAACTCACTTCATAACGACAGTTGAGCATCCTTCTGTGAGATGATGTGGCTTCTTACACAGAATAAGGCAGTTGTGTGTTTATTAGTCATGTTTAATCAATCAGAGCGTTTCAATCTTCTGTTTATTCAGCTACAGTGATATGACACGTTATCTACTTGTGTTCACACTTGTCACATTTGGTTCAATTAAATCGAACCCTGGTGCAACTGCTCTGTTAGTGCGGTTCATTTGAACATGTGTGAACGCTGCCATCCGAACCCTGGTGCGCACCAAACAAGCGGACCGAGACCACTGAAAAGATTGGTCTCAGTCCACTTCCAAACAAACTCTGGTGCGGTTCAAATGATATATGAATGCAACACGGACCAAAGACATGTAAACGAACCAAAAACAGGAAGATGAGAACCTAAAAAGGACAGAATCCTCACACATATCGGTTTTTCTCGTCATAGTCGCCCATCACAGGCATCAGACGCGTGTCTCCACACAGCAGATCGTTTGTGTGTGTGACGAAGTGATTCCCACCGCTGTTTTGACTCCTTTACACATTTTATAAGCTCTTCATGAGTTCCCAGCTGGTCAAAATACCATCATATGCAGGCTACGCACACACAACAAGCGCATTTAACTCAGCACACAGCATTGTTTTGGATGTTTGGTAAGTTCCGTCTCAAAATAGGCAATATGTTATAAAATCCGACCAATCAGGTTGTGAACGTATCCCTATGCCTTTAGGTTCGGTCTCTTTTGGTTCGGTGATAAAATTGCCAATCTGAACATACAGCTCTGACAAGCTGCGAAAATTATCACAGCCTTTGCCAAATCGCGTGCGGTTTAATCACAATAAATCATGCAGCCCTATAAGACGTCATAGTGCGACGTAAGACCGCCTCTGCAGAAGAAGACCAACATCTATTTCTACATCATTGCCTCTTTAGCCCCACCCACCGATTCGCTTATGCCATGTAGTAGTAAATATGAGAGATGCAAACACAGGATTACTCGAGCAATTAAAACATAGAGATGACTCTGAGGATTACAAGACGATTAGCAGTTCCAAGTTGTGGAAAAACAGAATTATCAATTGTTTGAAAATTCAATTGCCTTCCTTGTGTTTTAACATTAATAAAGTGTGGATAAACTATTTCTTTACGTAGTACAGATCACATCAGTAAGACTGTTCTTGTTCGCTTCATTTTACTGCGGATTTGTTTTTAAACAAGACACAGTTTGACGCAGGATTTCAGTCTCAGATAGAGTGAAAAAAAAGATGATACAGTGCCGATATTGGATCTGACAGTAATGCTGCAACACACAAGTGTGAGTACGTTTTTTCCATGTGTCTCTATTGCTTTGTCTGTTACAGAATGTTTGATATGCATTACAATATGTTATATATACTCACTTTACTTTCACTTTACTGAAAATGATGAACAATGAATATAAGAATGACGACAAGAATGCGACAAACGATAGTACATTCATTCATAATTCGTGATGATTCCTGGCTCAACATGTATGGCTGAATTTCACAAGATGCCATTTTTCAACATCAGAAGTTTTCAAAACAATTCCACATATGTAATGAAAATTTTTTATTTTAATATGCAAAACTGTTACACAATCATAGCAGCAGGCGTGTAATAAAATAATTTTTTTTATTTTAATATGCAAAACTGTTACACATTCATAGCAGCAGGCGTGTAATAAAATAAAATAAAACCTGAAGTTTTAGTTTGCATTTTTGCCAAATAAATGTGTCATCCAAGTTTGGTGCATGTCTTTTCCTTCACATTTAAAATATTGTAAAAAAAATCTAAATTATTTTTCTCATATTTTGATCATTTAATTGAACTTGTAAGGCCATAAAAAACAAATACCACCTCCAGACATCACTTTTGGCCACTGATGTTCTATAAAAGATGCAGTGAGAGAGTAGAGTCATATGAAAACAAAAGAGAGAAAATGTAACGCTCAATGAGGCGGCCTTAGTCTTTACAGTTAAAAGTATAGTTTACTTATTTTGTAACACATTTTTTACCCAGAATTCAATTCAAATGTAAAATAGCCATTTTATTTTCAAGATATCGCCACTCACAGAATTAAACATGCACATAAAGATGGCAGGAATAAAATGCAATAAGGCAAGAAACAATATTGTACTGTTTAAAAATATATTGTTGCATAATGTGCACTGTTGCACATATTCTTTTAAAAATATAATAGCCAATATTCAGTGTACATCTATGATATTCTTAGTATAGTGTGCTTGGCCATCATGAATATGCATGTGTGCATTTCTGAGGGCATGCGTTACAAGTTCTGGATATGAAATAATCACAACAGCATAAGATGATCAGTGTCCTTACTGCTGGTGTTCAATAAACCTCAAGAAATAAATGCGGACTGAACTAAAGTGTGGGTGGAGGTCTCTTCAAAACACCTTCCTTAGAGAGTATTGAGTCCAAAAGTATTAAATTAAACCCTGAAACTATAAAACATTCCATCTAAATTACACATTGACCATGAAGACAGAATGCACCAAGCTTTTCCATTTCAAGATACACCATTAAAAAATAACGTTATTATCAGGTTTCGCATAACAAAAGAAATGAACACTTCAATCATGACTAGGTTTACATTAATCCAGCAATTCTGTTTAGAATCATTGTTATAATTAATCCCCTGATCGGGTTTAATATAATAAAAATATGAATCCCATGATGATGTTAAGCAGAATATTATAAATTAATCCCCTGATCTGGTTTAGAGTAATGAGAGGTACACTTGACTGAGCAAAATGAAAAGCAGTGGAGACAAAATGTGTGTGTCATAGTTACTGAGACGTGCAGAGACCTAAAGAGGAGAGATGTTAGGAATTACATTTACATTGACATGAGAGACAGAATGAAGACATATCATGTTCAGTGATAAATTCTACATTTTAATGATTAGTTTGAACCATATCCATGTAGACAAAGAGAAAAGAAAATATACAAATCAGAGAAAACAGCTACAGTTGGAAAATGTTTAGCTTATGTTCTGTAGGTTGGAAGGAGCAGTCAGACATCTCTTTGTGCATTTGACTCATTTTTCCATCCAACAAGCGCTGCTGCGTCTTATTCAATACGGCTTGACTGCTAGCCTCGTTCAAGGTGAAGTTTGAAATTAATCCCAGGAAAAGAGTTTACAATTAAACCCTGGTAAAGAGCTTAGCTTGTCATGTTATCTTGACGACGCTAATGAGCACAAGTCCCTCCCCATGACAGATATAAGAGTAGCATTCTGCATTCTGAGTACTGCATTTTTGCTTTTAAATAGTATATGAATAATGAAACAGTATAAATTATGCAATAAGATGAATAGATGAACACAGATTAATAAAGTTCCAACACAATGTTTACTAATGTTTACAGGCAGGAGTATTCACACACATAACTGTTAACATGACTGGACAAACTCAAAGGGAACACACATGAATTTATATACTAAAGATAATGAGGAGAATACAGCTGAACCAAACTAAATCAAGTGTATAGCGTTAGTTCTGGTAGATCACGTTAGTCAAGCTCGCATCAGCTGACACTCAGCTGATTCACATTGACCTATAGGAATACGATGCCTATCACCACATTCGTATATATATGGTCCATTCAGTATTATCAGCAGCTTTATCTCATTGCTCAGGAGCTAATTACCCTTCTCCAACCCCAGCTCCTCCTTTGTCCAGTCAGGACTTGCCCTTCTGATATTTCTTTTGATCAAACTCATTCTTCAATTATGTTGTTACATTAATTATTGTCATTAAGGAAATTAATGATATTGCAATACTTGGTTCTGTTCTGTTTACCCTAAGTGGGGTTATCGCTGCTCTCCCTGCTCTTATCCATGCTAGGCTGCATGGATGGGCAGGGAGTTTTTGCCCAGAACAGAACCATACTGCCAATCCAAACTGTATGCTTACTGCCAGTCATCTTTGACGATAGTGTTCCTGACAGAACTATTAATTAAGCTAACCATGACAACTGAATACTGGCGGGAACTTAGAAAAAGGACAACAGAAACTAGTGAATGCAAATTAAGAGTCCTTGAAAATAAAACTGAACATAACTGTGAAAGTACATCCCCTGCCGGGAAGGCCCGACCTCGCAATGTAACAGAGGAGGAGAAGAGGGAGGGACAGTGGGGGCTTTGGAGGTGGACGATGCAGTGACGAAGGGATGACAGGAGGTGGTGACTGAAGACTGATGACCTCTGAGTGATGACGATCCCCTGGCGCAGCCCCAGAGCCCAGCCCTGACGACAGCCCACGGCGGAGTCGAGAAAGGGAGGAGCCAGGGTGTTGTTGTGGCTGACGACATCTGGGGGACCATCGACGGAGATGAGGCAGATGGATCCAAGGGAGCAGACAGAGAACCAATGTTACAGAGCGACGTCGCTGACACTGGAGACCTAGGCGATGACGTGGCGATGAGCATCTGAGGCGGAGCCAGAGTGCCTGAGGACTGAGGCGATGCCGGAGTGACCAAGGACCGAGGTGTACCCGAAGGGAAGGAGGAACCCGCTGTAGCCGCAGGGGTGGAGAGACAGAGCGCAGTGGATGGCTCGCAAGTCCATGGCGGAAGAAGAGTGAAGACTGACCAAGGGGGAGCCGGTGGGACGAGGGAACCCGGTGGAGCCTCAAGGCCGAGGGTTTCTGGTGGAGCCGAAGGTGGGAGGAGCCAAGGCAGAGCCGACAGGTCGACAGGCCGAGATGGAGCAAAGGGATCAGAGGCCGGAGGTGGAGCCACAGGATCCTCTCACTCAGGCACTGCTGGTGGTTGCACGACCTGAGGCTTGCTGTCACAGCAAAGCATCCCCAGAGAAGGCGAAGGGCAGCAAGCATCCAGCAGAGGTGGGGCTGGAGGACTGGGTGAGCTCTGCAGTGATGGTGCTAGAGATAAGCTTGACGGGATCAATAACGGTAATTCCAACTCCCAACAGGTCAACAAAACGTCAGTGTCGGTGCTGTTTTGAAATGGCGATGACTCAGGACAGATAGTACTGGGTGGGAGTCAATACCTCTGAACTGAGATCTATCAACCAGTCCTCAGTGTCCATTTTCACTAGCAATCTCTCGGCCGCTGGTGTTGTGGGCTCACAGCCCTGGTCAGACTCACTCTGAGGATCCTCTCCTGGGGCGATAGTAGGTGCTGTCTTCTTCTCATCTGGTTCATCCCTCACGGCGAGCGGTAGCTCTCCATCTTTTTAACTTTAGTTAGTGTGTAATATTGCTGTTTGACCATAAACAACATCTGCAAAGTTACAATGCTCAAAGTTCAATGCAAAGGGAGATATTTTCTACATTTTAAGGGCTACAACAAATGGCTGGTAGGAACTACAACAAGCTTCTTCCTGGGTTGCACGCAACAAGGGGGTGCAATATAAGAATAACAATTTATTCGTTTTTAGATATTTTATGTTTAGATATCTCTATTTTGAGGGAGTCCCGCGAATCATTTTATTCTCCTGCAACCCGCATACTACATGAGCATCTTACCGCACGCGCCCATCAAATCTTGTCCCGCAAGAGTGCAGGTCTCTAAACTACATAAATGTATCCACTAACCATTCAGAAATGTCCGGATGCATTCTAAAAGTTGTAACTTCTTCCTGAGTCTCTCCATCATTGTCTGACTCCGGTTTGAACAGTGTAACGCCTGTTTCACACTGCAAGCGTAAGCAGCGCATGAGCAGCGCATATTTTTTTCGGCGTGCATGTTAACCAACGGATGCATTCACACAGGCAGCAGGAGCAGGGCGTAAGCGTCAAGCAGGAGCGTCGCATAAGCAGCAGTGAAGCGGGGGTTTCGGCGCCGAGTCTATTTTTGCTGCACTGCTGACGCTCAATTAAAGTGAAAGAACACTTTTGATGGACACAATAAATATAATTTCACACAAAAAGTGTTCAAAATACACAGAATAAGCATGTCTAATATGTTTTAACAAGAATTTGAGCATGACAGAAAAGAAAATTAAGAATCAAAAATATTTATAGAAGATTTACCCATTTAAACTTGTTTTTAATTATTCAGTTTGGGTTGTATGGTGTATTATAAAAAAAACTAAAGTAAACTAGCCAGAAACATTATTTTAGTTATTACACAGAGAGATACCCAAATCAAACCAGAGTTTGCTGGCTTTTTTCGCCGAGTTTGCTGTCTTGTAAACATGTGCATGCGGCAGATGATGTAAAACACAAAGCTTACCTCATTCGTGTGCAGCAATGGATGACGCGAGGCTTTTATTCATTTATTTTTATTTATTTATTTACGTTTATATGCGAATGTTGTACACCTCCCCATGTTAACAAACTTTCAAGACTATCAAGTTTATAAATGACCAACTTATAAAAACAAATTTATAGCTGTCTTTGTAAAGAAATGCTCACTTTATATGCAGCTTCGAGCTGCTGCTGTGACGCTGTACAAACGCTTCCAGTGTGAATACTCGCACGTCTCTGCAGCTGCAGTGACGATGTAGTTACGCTCACGTGCTGCTCACGCGCCGCTCACGCTTGTAGTGTGAAACAGGTGTAAGGCTGAACACCGTTACTGACAATCATCATATTGGCTGCGTAAGATTCTCCAGCTTTGTTGTTGTTGAGCAACTGAAGCGCGAGCTGTTAAAGGGGGCCGGGAAGAGCAGCTCATTTGCATTTAAAGGGACACAAAAACGGCGTGTTTTTGCTCAAACCCAAATAGGGCAAATTTGACAAGCTATAATAAATGATCTGAGGGATATTTAAGGCTGAAACTTTGGAAGGTAAGCTCTATTGTCATGACTCACAATATATTTCTTAATAATGTTTCTTTCTTCTGTCATAATCTGTCATAAGATCCATTTTTTCATGTCTACTTGTAACATTAATGTGCCACAATATAATCAGCACATCTCTCCAAAAAAAAAAAAAAAAACTCTTTTTTTGACTGTGCTCCTAAATTATTTAAATTAGGAGCACAAATGCTCCAGAAAATTCTAATTGTAGAGCCCTGTACAGCATTCTGTTCTCTGTTGAATACTCCATATTTTGGCAAATGTAGTAGGTCAGATATTCCATGCAATTTGCATATCGTGCACACATACTGTGTATACATAAAAGAAATAGTATGTTATTATGATATCCGGAAAATAAGACTGAATGTGACATACTGATCCTATAGTCTGCATGAGATTTGAACATTCACTGAGCTGTGAGTGCTAGCACATCAAACACAAGCAAACAAGCATTTACCATGGTCAATTCAGTGATTTCATGCCCGAATGTACATGTGAAGCGTGTGACGCGTGAATTGTGTGAGGACAGAGCACCTACTCTGAAGTGTTAAAGTTCAGAAAGACAGCCGCACGCTATGAAAGGCCCTACAGAAACATGTGTTGGGTATGTGAAGTACTTCATGACAAGAAACTTACTGACAGGTTGTACTTCATTCAGAGCTTGCTAATTAATTCTAACGGTTATATAAATAGATCTCTCACCTGCTTAGGCAAAAGAAAGCGAGAAAGATTTTGTGTGTGTGTGTGCCTGTGTGTGTGCTTCCAGTAATTGTTGGTATGGTGCCCAAATGGTAAAGGAATGTAATGTGAACCATCCAAGCTTATGTCATGTGATAGGTTTAAAGTTGTGGAGAGAAGAGTGTGAATTTGTGTTATTATGCTGTATGATACGATATGACACAGCGTGAAAACCCTTCATCGCTCTTGTCTATCCTCTCCTTATCACTTATTTCTACTTTCTTGGTTTTCATTCATCTTTCTCTCTTCCATCAATCCATCCCTTGTTCGCTCTAGTGCCACCTCTGCTTGCCTTATTTCCTCTCTCTTTCTCTCCAGTCTGATTATTCTGTACATCTGTGGTCCCTTTTTGTGTATCATTCATTCACCCCTCAGATTAGAAACGCTTATTACTGCTCTTTTGTCTCAGCCCACAGAGACGCGGATGAATCAGACTCACACGCACACGTATAAACACAAACACAGACAAACGCACATGCAGGTTCATTGACAGGTTCTCGTGTTATTTTCTAGCTCGTATCATGCATCGACTGCAGATTTTATCTCAAGGCACAAAAAGCCTCAGTTGGCATTTATGACTCTACGGTGAATTAAACAACACTGCGCACTTCTCACCGCTGACAAACCTGGTGAATAAAACCACAATATTGAGCAGCTGAGATGAGCCACACAGCGGAGCTTTCAGAGCGAAATTGCTGAATAAAACAACACGGGTCTTTCATCCTCAGCCAAACTGATGGGTGACTCCACAATGTGCTGCTTTCATCACAAGCACGTTGCGTGTGGACATCTGAGGAGCACACACATACACGTATATGCACACACACAGCTGATTCTCTACAACACTGATAATTTTAACCCGCAGACAGACTCCTCTCTCTCTCTCTTTTATACTCACTTTCTCTTTTTCTCTTTCACACGCACACTTAAAATAACTCTACATGTTCCATAATTGGATCTGAACAATCTAGCAGAAGTGAGACTGAGAACGAACCAAACCGGGCGAAAGGTTAACAACATTCATCATTATAAAAACGCACACACGCGTGGCTCTCTTTGGCCGATAGCTGCTGTTCAACAGACTCACGCTGATCCCGCCTGATCTCACCTCTCCCCACTTACAGACAGTTTAATCAAACACACATCGAGTCGTAAGAGCTCTGCCGTCCTGTTAGATCACAGGAAGGGCTGCGGAATGTGACTGGCTACAGCTAGATCAGTGGAATCAGAAGCGAGTGTTTCTGGATGTGGTTATTTGCTGTTGGAATTGTCTGAGAGAGTTTCTGAGAGCAGCTTGTTGGGTATGTTGGAACCGAAAGAACTGATGCAGTTCTTCATACTATGAATGGTATTAAACATACTTTTATTTCCTTCTAACCACTTACAATTTGGAAAGGAGGCCGTGAAAAAGCAAAAATGCTGCTTCTGCTCAGAATGAAGCATAATTAAATGCTTGGCTCGGTTTGTGATTGGTGCAATCAATCCTTGTGGCCAAATTGTTGTAATTCTCTGCAACAGAACATGCAAAAAGCAATATATCAATTAAGTAGGGTACATACACACACAAGGGTATGTTGAAAATTGTTGTTTTTACCGAGTCTGAAGGTTGGCAGTTATTCTATTGTTTGGGTAGCCTATTTTTTTCAGTGTCCTTGGTCTTAGGTGAAACGTTTCATTGATTTAGACTTGGGATAGATTGAGAGCAGCTGACGCAATCAGTTAAAGACTGAGCGAAGCTGATACTATCAGAGAGACAGACAGACAGAATCTTCAAAACCGATCTCACACTGGCTGCCAATTCTGAGTTCCTCCAGAAGAACTCAAAAGACAAGAAGTACACCTCGAGCAAGAGGTGAAACTGCTTGTGACAGCTTAATCAAGATGATGATCTGAATGCTTTATATTAAAATTTTACTTGCAACTCATGTATATGACATTACCAAAAAATGATGAAATGATATGTACTTTGTGTTCCATTCAGTATAAATATGTACACAATTTACAAATTAAAGTTCCTAACTATCATTGCATCTAATTTTCTGATTCATTAAGTTACTGTACAAAGTAACAATAATAAAACAATATAAATATACAAATTGAAATGTACTTATATAATATACTTTTATACACTACCATTCAAAAGTTTGGGCTTAGTAAAATATACTTTTAATCAGCAAGGATGCATTAAATTGATCAAAAGTGACAGTTCTAATATATTGAATTTATTTTCAATAACGTCAGTAACATCATCAGCTAGTCATCTTGAGATATTTTCCATCTAAACTCTAAGTAGGGGTGTAACGATACACTCAGGTCTTGATTCGATACATATCTTGATACTGAACTCACGATATGATGCTATCACATTATTTTAAGTCAAAATTAAGGAGAGTTTTTATTATTATCATTATTACTTCTAAGATATATGCTAAAAAGTTCACAAAAATGTACTGTTGATTAAAATGCTAAATTTGGTATGGACATGGGTGGTGGACTTGAATAGACTTAAACTTGGTCCTGGTCCCCAATGCACAGGACAAATGTAACACCAGAATAAAAATATTCATGATTCTGAAGCTGAAAATATGTTGGACACATATGCTTGCACTCTGTCACTGACAACATAAATAATGTAGGCCCTCTTTTTACTGGTAAAATCAAGCATTTGGCATTATCAGGACCCACAAATATTCACCCATTGAATTATTATACATTATATTCAACGTTATATATAGTAGTTTAATGTAGTACTGTCACTAATGTATGTACTACACTGGGATCGTGTAGAGCCCTTTGAAGCTGCACTGAAACTGCAATTTGGACCTTCAACCCATTGGTAGCCGTTAAAGTCCACTATACAAAGAAAAATCCTGGAAAGTTTTCCTCAATTTCTTTTCGACTGAAAAAAGAAAGACATGAACATCATGGATGACATGGGGTGAGTAAATTATCAGGAAATTTTAACTCTGAAGTGAACTAATCCTTTAACTGCTAAAGGGCCAAAAGTTACATAGTGTACCTTTAAAATATATTATAAAAAAAATCAGTTATTTCCATTATTTCTAATATTCATTAAAATATCAGCACTGCACTCAAAAAGTACTGGTTGGAACTAAACTAACGTTGTTTTAGTAACATATAATAAGCAAAGGTTAATCTACTAAATACATGCTCAGAAATCATCCAAGGAACTTCTAATAGCTTCTCTAAATGGGAGATAATTGGAGAGAAACAGAAGCATGTCTTGGTAATGGAGAAAAGGGCGCAACCTCAACTGTGTACAGGTATTCCTTCCTACACGTACAGTGGAAAGGAAATACAGGGGAGACAAGATCCTCACCTATTCTTTGAAAATTGAAATTTCACTTTAAAAAAGAGCAGAGTGTGAAGTGTTTGTTAAAGTGATGAAAAGTTCATTTAATTAAAATGGAAGTGGCAGACAATAGGCAGATTGTTTTGAGTGTAACAGCAAACACTCAGTAGATCCCTTTGCTAATGATAGCTTCACTAATCATAGTCATCGCAGCAGAACAGCGGGCCACTGGATCATAGCAGGCATAAACAAATTTACCAACTCATCTGTGGTTTGTCGACAGATCGTATTATCAATGATTGTGGATCATTTCCTAGGGGAGAATGACCTCTGCTTAAGAGCCTGTGATGCATCGTACTGTCAGAGAAGCTGGTAAACAGTTCCTGAAAACATGATTCATAAGATGACAGTCTGGAACTGACAAGGTTTCCTGCTTCTTCTCAACACTAGTCTCTTCCTTACTTCCTTTCTCTTTCTCTCTCTTTCTCTCTCTCTCTCTCGGTTTCTTCCCAGGCCTTCTGCTCCATAGACTTACACTTTAACAGGAGATGCTGGCAACAAAAAGAGAGAGAGTGAGAGAGAGAGAGGAAATGTACAACAAATAGCCAGAGGGTGTGTGAGAGAGCAAGAGAAAGAGAGAACGCGAGAGCACGAGAAAGAATCAACTGCATTAGAAAAGGTGCCAGCAACAAAATTGTCCTCTGAGTTAAGTGAGCCACTGGCACTTACACACAGCCTCCCCGCCTCTAAATCTCATCCACATTAATGATTGGCCAGCATTACCGCCCATTGCTTAATCTCTCATCATTATTGGCCACATCTGGAGGAGCCAAGCCGCTCAATCAAGCCACAGCCGCATGTTACGCTGAGGTAAGGAAGCAAACACGCCAGCACTTTCAAACAGATCGCATTTCCCAGGGAGCTTTGCAGTGGTAAACACAGCCCCAGGGCACTCCTGAAAGCAGGAAGTGTGATCCAACTGCCAACCGGCTAATTGGAAATGCTTTCCTCCGTTCGAATGGACACAACTCTCATTCCTGTGGACCCAAGCACGGTCCCGCAGAACCTTTGAAGCCCGCTACGGGGTCCTTTAGCTTGCTGCACAATTACGACATGGCGCAGGCAGGAGAAAACCAAGTCCATGTTTTTATTCATGAAAAATATATCACGGGCGATGTCGGCTGGATAAAAATACCCACATAAAGTGGGCCAAACTGCTTTGAGTTGAGCACTGCAATGTTTATCTGGGAATGTTATGATGTCATCAGTACCATGGATATAGTCTGCCTTGTTTTTGCCATTTGATTAGGTGTTATTGCTGATAGTGGTATTACTGCAACACTTACTTTTAAATGATTTTGGCACAAAAGGAAAACTGTAAATGCATTGCACTGGGATCTCTTTGATCGGTTTGCTCTCTCCCTCTTGATTTGCTTTTAGATATTTTCAGATTATATAAATAATTAAACTCAGAAAAAAATCTGAAAAAAAAGTGAATCCATTTAAACTCAAAGTCGTTGTGAATCTCTGTTGCAGTAAATCCAAAACAATCATTTCCATTTGTCAGTAAGAAAGGAAATGTGATGCATGTTTATAGAATGCTTGGAATGCATTTCGTTCCCCATCCACCCCCCACCACCCACCCCCTCTTAAATATGTGTTTTTCAAAGCAATGAACTGATGGTTGAGGACAGGCTATTGCATTTTGCAAAACTACACCACAGGGCGGTTCATGGTTTGACAATACACTATTCCCAAGAAATCAGCTCTCAATCTACAGCCCTGTAATGCAGATAACATCTGTTTTAAGAGCTTTGGATCTCAGCGTCGTGTCAGAGTAAACATATTGTATGCTGATGAATCTAGGGCTCTGCAGCATTATCCTACAGTTATTTAGAGATTAGATGGAAGATAACAAATTAGCAATAAGGAATTATCCACCGACTGTGCATGCATATAATGTACTAAGACAATTCAAACTCCTCTTCAGGACACATGTTTATGACCTCAAATTTGACTTATACATTGAACTTCAAATCCAGGGCTTCAAATCCAAAAGAGCAACAATCCATGAACAATCTTTTCTCACTGAATCATGTGAATTGATTGACTATGATTTTGTCTGCATCTGAAATCGCATACTTCCCTACTGTACAGTAGGCGAAAAGAGTATGTGACAAAAAGAAGTATGTCTGAATTCACAGAATTCACAAGATTCTTTGTGTCTATGATGGACGCTTTACTATCCCATGAGGCCACGAGAGAGGATTTGTGAATGGCAGTGAAACGACGCAACTGACGCTGGTAGGTCACATGACAATGTCAGCTTGGCGAATGTTAGGGCTGCACAATTAAACGAATTTCTAATCGCGATTACAATTACAAATGCTATGATTTCGCAATCGTTCAAAGGTGTGATTACATCAAAAAGTATCCACTTACATTATTCTGAGTGCTTAAGAGGTGTGTTTAGAGCATGTTACGTTGTGAGAGGAGAATCACGACTACTTCAGAGTCTAAAAGGTCTAACCCAGCACAAAAGGAACAACCAATAACGTAAGTGTATGCTGATTGGTCGAACGAATGCGAAACACAAGTACATACATGTACACATACAGTCTTTATTTGAGGAGGCCACAATTACAAAATTAAAGAGGTTGCCTTTCAATCCATGAGTTGGAACATGAATTGAACTGGCTACACTCCACAGGAAGGTGAATTGAAAATTTAAATTAGAATCACAGGAAGATGAATTTACTGAATTGCAATTCAAAGAAATTCCACACAAGTAATGCATTCTGGGAAATGAAGTGTACTCTGAAAAAGTTAATTTATGAAATCTATTGAAATATATAAATTTTATATAAATTTCTATATGTGGCATTTCAAATATTTGAAACATATCTATACATCCTTAAGGCCTTTAAAACTTTCATACTATTTTTTTTTTTAAATTTTAAGATTAAGATTTATCTTCCAAATTTACAAATGTTGCTTTTCTGGTTCAAATTTAAATCAAATTCAAGTGAACTGGAATTAAAAAAAAAAAAAAATTCAGTTTAATTCAGTTTTGAAAGGTGCACAACCCTGGCTTTTAGAAGCTAAAATTGCTTTGTTTTAAAATTCAAATTAAGCCAATATTCATGAGCTTGTTGCGTCATCTCATGAATATGAATGTCTGAATATTCCTGAAAAATGCTCATGTCCCGATTAATGACAGGAGATCAGTATCTATCCCAGCTTACACAGGAAACATAAGAAGACAGAGTTCAGTTAATCCAATCAGATAGCCACTCTTACATCTCTAGATACAACCATTTTGAACTCACAGAAGTCTCAACACTTAACCTTAATCTAATAGGTCAAGCTTCCCTTGCTTGTACACAAGCTCTGCACAAAACCCTTGACACGAGATGACTTTCTAGAGTGCACAAAAAGGTTCATGTAGCCAGCAAAAAAGAGAGAAAATACTCCCTCAGCACCCACTTCAGTTTTTTGGAGTAGACTCTCAATTGTATCACTTTCTAACTTACAGATAAGCTCTCGTACCAGTGAAGCTTTGGGAAACTACATTTCCCAAGAGTCAGTGGAGGGTTCTAGAGATCGTAGACAGGAAATAATGTCCTTTCTCTGACTTTGTGTGTCTCACTCGGGGGTTCCGTTATGCAAACGACGCCAAGACAAGGGTGACTTTCATTTCTCTCTCTCTCTCCTTCTGTTTGCAGGTGTATTTCACATCCAGAGCCACACACAATCTCAACACACCTACTGATCTTGCGCATGTCTATAAAAACCGAACAGTCGTATACTGATTACACTGATCTTTATCCAAGTCTACATTGAAACAGGACAGCCACTCTGGTGCTGGGCCAGGAGAGCCAATTCACATTCATTACGTACCTCAGAGCAGAGCTGCCGTCTCTAGATTCGTTTTTTTGGGGGGTTTTCGAATTCAACGGCTTTGATTGGAAAGGACTAAAGGGATTCAGTGGTTCTGTTCTGAGAATCTTTGCAAATATAGGACTAGAACAACATTATATCATCTTACTCTCAACTAATTTGACATTACGGTCGTTAAATCAGCTTCCACATCCAAACTTATGAATTTGTTTTCTTCTCCTCATTATCTATTTATCCTTAACACCAGCTTACTAAACGATCAGCAGGGGGAATGTGGCAAAAAATGCTAATGACCACATGATTGAAAACAAGAAAATACTTTTTGTGCATTAGTCTATTGAAAAACACATCACACACTCAAATCAAACACATTTGTGTCCTCATTCTACTATATTACATACGAGTTATTTTCTCCCATGAACTTACATTTAAATTTGCACATTTGGCAGATACTTTTATCCAAATCAACATCATACTGTACACAGAATTCAAGGCATACATTAATGGTTCATGCATTCCTTGGGAATCAAACTCATGATCTTGCTGTTGCCCTACTTTTTGAGCTACAAGAACTCACATAAAAACTTTTTTTATATAACATTTACAAACAATACAAATATGATATAATTCTGACTGCGAACAAAAGAGAGTATAGAATTGTGCTCAAGGATTTATTGGCTACCAAAAAAAGTCTGGAATATCTTTCAAAGATTCAACATCATGGACGTTGCAGACATCAGAAGCGAATCAGAAGTGCTCACTATAATTGCCTGGGAGCTTTGTTTTTCAATGGAATTAAAAACATGGGCTCCCAGGAATTGTGTAAAGCCAGTCAGATTGGAGCTTGATGTCTTTAATGTCTTGCCATTTTGGTATGCAATGTGCTTCAGATGGTCAGTGAGCGGCTATAGGTATGCAGTCTGTCCATATGTTGGATAACATGGCTTTTACTGTTACAAAACCAAGTGAGCTGCCAACATTGGCCATATTTTAAGACATCACAAATGGGGAAGCTGTTCTACATCTGTGATGCCTCATTGTCTTCTAAGATACCAGATTTTGGCCAAATTCTATAGCATCCTTCTTGGAGAAGAATGCATTGTTTCTTTTCAGCTGAGATGCTACCTATAGAAGGCAGTAGAAAAAAAACAAGGTCTTGGAACAGAACAGACAAAGTACTTTAGTGATTATTTTAAATCAATATATAATCTTTACATTTAAAAACACTGTTTTTCTAAAAAGCATTTTGTTTTAATGCTACAGAGTGTTCATTGTAATGGAATATTGTTTAGGTATGTAATCACTTTGGCACATCTAGCTGTATCGACAACCCTCTTGTACAGGGACCATTGCAATAGTAGGACAATATTTGTCTCTACAAATGGAAACACAGGAGAACAATAACAGCCACAGCCAGGAAAAAAGAACTACCTCTCTTTGAAATTAAACGAGTAAATCAAGTGAGACAAAATTCACTTTTGAGTAATTAAAAACATTTTTTTTTTCTATAAACCACTTAAAAAATCCATAATTATGACTTATAAAATGTCCTATGGGTAGTTTCTCCACATGTAGACCTCTCTGGTGTTTTCTTGTGTTGTGAAAGAAGAGCCATCAGGGGTTAAGATGTGCAAAGTGTGCGAATAATTTGTGGCCTGTCGTCTGACTAATCAGTTTTTTAGTGATCCATTACTCTGCATTATTTATGCTAACTAGCCATTCTGTTCGGGACCATTTATAATGAGCATTAGATCTTTTAAAGGCATTCGATAACACAACACACACTGTCACACACACATAATACCACTTTAATCCTGACATGTGTTCACAAATATGCACGTATGTCAGCATCACTGAGGTTTTACACGGTAAGACTGCATAAATCACTCAGCCTAAATGTACACTAGCAACACGAATAACCATCAATCAAAATATGTCTCAGGTCAGTGGAGGGACACAACACAACATGCGTCAACACACCTCGCCTGTAGCCATGTAATGCCGCAAACAAACAAAAAGGCTCATTTTCCCTTGCAGTGCCTCTTTTGATGAATCTGTGATGCACTGTTGTTAAGCCTTATGAAATGAGCCCCAGAGCTGTGCCATCCTCTTTAAAATGACCTTTCAGAATTTATCAAGCAGGTTATGGAGGATATCCAGATGCTTCCACCACATGTTGAGCTGCTCACAGACATGTCACAGAGGATGTAGCACACATATCGGAGGCTACGGGTGATCTGTCCTACAAGTCACACACACATCAGAGACCACATGAGCAACACAAGCACACACACAGACATCAGAGATGAAAACTCCATGAACACATACACTTCAGAGACCATGAGCGATGAACTGGATATCCCTCACACACAAATACACACTTCAGAGACCAAAGTGAGAAGTTGTCTCTCTCACATACAGCCAAATTCCAATACGTAGCCAACACATCAGAGACCATGACTGGACATCTGAACATTCTCTCAGACACACTTGCAGCCTACTCAAGAAACTATGAGTGAAGACCTGAAAAACCTGATACACAATTACACATGATCTTGTTTCCTTTTTTAATGCTTTAGTAGAGCTTTCAACTTACAATATAGTTTAACAAATATGAAAACAGAGAAATAGTTATTAAGAATAACAGCAATATAAACACCATAAAGCTGAACTTTTTTAACCACAAATGCTCATCTCTGCGATGTGCCACGCATTACATAATCATGTTGGAAAGGTCACACGTGACGTAGGCGGAAGTACCAAGCAAGTGTTTACAAAGCGAATGTACGCCTACGTCACGCGTGACCTTTCCAATGTGATTACATAATGCGTGGCGCATCGCAGAGCAGCGCAAGACGAGCATTTGTTGTTAAAAAGTATATATACATTTTGTTTTTTTTTTAGAAAATCTGATCATTTCGCTAGATAAGACCCTTGTTCCTCGGCTGGGATCATGTAGAGCCCTTTGAAGCTGCACTGAAACTGCAGTTTGGACCTTCAACTCATTGGTAGCCATTGAAGTCCACTATATGGAGAAAAATCCTGGAATGTTTTCCTCAAAAAACATTATTTCTTTTCGACTGAAAAAAAAAGACATAAACATCTTGGATGACATGGGGGTGAGTAAATTATCAGGAAATTTTAATTCTGAAGTGAACTAATCCTTTAATGTTATGAAGCGACGAGAATACCGAGAATTTTGTTTTTGCACACAAAAAGTAGTATCTATTATTGTTTTTAATGTTATTAAAATTATAATTTGAAATATATTTAATTTTAAAAACCTTTATACTAACTTCCCTTCCATTAATGCAGCAGGGTAATGACAACCATCTGTGGTCTTCCAGTGGCTTACATTATCCACATTTTAGAATTATGTGATTCATTAACAAGAAAACAAAACATAATGCCTTTATCTCCAAATATTTTGTCTTGCATTATTTAGTGAAATCGGACAAGCTCAGTGCCTAATAATTTTCTGCTATTTCTTTTTTGTGAATTGTAATATGTGCAAAGGATTTCAGCTGATTGGAGGACGCAAAGGATACACCTGATGCATCCTTCAAAACAGGCCGAATGAAGGTCACGAAACAAATGCTGCCTTCAAAGGATCCTTTAAATTGAGATGTCCTTTGACAGAGCTTGATGACAGAGCAGCCGAGATATGCACCCATAGCAATTAGCAATTAAAATTGAGTAAATCACCTTTTAAAAGTAACTTGATGCTTCAAATAACGATTGAATCAATTACATTGTTACACTAGTAGGTGGCGACAAGTGACTGTTAAAGGGGTCCTTGATTATGATTTCACTTATTAAAACTTTTGTTAGTGTTTAATGTTGCTGTTAGAGCATAAAAAACATCTGCAAAGTTACAACGCTCAAAGTTCAATGCAAAGGGAGATATTTTCTTTTAAAGAATTCTCTGTTTAAGGACTACAACAAACGGCTGGTAGGAACTACAACGAGCTTCTTCCTGGGTTAGTGACATCACTAACCCTAAAATTTACATAAACCCTGCCCCCGAGAATACGCTACAAAAGGGGTGAAGTCATGTTGGGCTGCTTTAGAGAAGAGGAAGAGTTGTTGTAGAAGAGTGTTGTTACCATGCCATCATTTTACGATGGACTGCTTCACAAATGAGGGTCAATTCAACTCTGGATTTACACAAAAGATTAAAATGACGGCACATGCTAATCGATGAGTTGAATCAACTTCACAGCAGCTATATAAATTTATCCACTAACCATTCAGAAACGTCCATATGCTTTCTAAAAGTTGTAACTTCTTCCTGAGTCTCTCCATCAGTGTCTGACTCTGGTTTAAACAATGTAAGGCTGAACACCGTTACTGACAATCGCCATTTTCGCCATTTTTATAGTTATAGTTGCGTGAAATTCTCCAGCTTTGTTGTTGTTAAGCAACCAAAGCGTGAGCTGTTAAAGCTCCACCCTCTTCTGGAAAGCGTCTGGGAGCAGCAGTACATTTGCATTTAAAGGGACACACACAAAAACGTCATGTTTTTGCTCACACCCAAATAGAGGCAAATTTGGCGAGCTATAATAAATGATCTGTGGGGTATTTTGAGCTGAAACTTCACAGACACATTCTGGGGACACCAGAGACTTATATTACATCTTGTAAAAGGGGCATTATAGGTCCCCTTTTAAAATGTATTTGTCATTGAATCATTCATTCAAGAGATTCGTTTAAAAACGCTGATTCATTCAGTAATGAAACAAGTGAAGTCTTTATGAGTGAGTCACTGAATCATTCATTCAAATAAAAAAATCAAATTAATTAAATATTTTTTCAAATGCAGCAATTTGCAGCAATTAACATTTTGTCAGAACATCTAACAAACTTTGTTATTTTGTTTAGTTGTCTATTCAGAATTGTGGGAGAATCGTGATCTCTATTTGAAACAAAACAAAACAAAAATCGTGGAAAAATCACTCTCAATTTATCCAAAATCATATATAGCCTACACACGATTACAGTTGGGAAGATAAAAGCTTTGTTTACTAATGCTGAAAGGTATGTTGTCAGTTTAATACACTTTTATTAACCCAGGCATTGTAATATGTAAACAATGATTTATGCACTTAACTCAGCAGAAACGCCAGCATAGTCTGCAAATTTTGAAAACCTCATACCCTCAACTCATAGCGATTGGCTGCCTATCTTTTAATGAATATATCAAAAGACAAGTTACCAATTATATTTTTTTAAAATTAATTTCATTTTAAACAATTTTTAATTCTATTTGTTATTTTATTATTTAATATGTTCATTCTGAGAGCACAATGAACACACACACCATTAAAAAGTTGGGGGTCTTACCAAAAATACAGTAAGCAGAAATATAGTTAAATATTATTACAATTTAAATGTATCCTATTTTAATAGATCTATTTAAAATTTATGCTTGTGATGGCAAAGCTGAATTTTTAGCATCATTACTCCAGTCTTCAGTGTCACATGATCCTTCAGAAATAATTCTAATATGCTGATTTACTGCTCGAGAAACATTTCTTATTATCAATATTGAAAACGGTTGTGCTGTTTTATAGTTCAAAAGAACAGAAATTTGAAACAACATTGTACAACATTGAATGATTATGTCAGCAAAGAAAAAGTTTTCAAAAGCAGGTGGAACCAGCATCACAAGTAATTTAATGTAAATCTTACAGTCACAGACATGGAACAAAGAAACCTGCAAAACATACTGTTTCCCACTTTAGATACATCATTCAACATGCTCATACACATGTATGCAGCACTAATCAAACAACCTATACATACTCTCAAACAATCCGCTCCACTGCATATAAACCAAAGTATGAGTCTCTTACATATGCAAAAAGCCTACACATATGCTCACATTCGCATTAAGGATGCATAGGGTTTGTGGATATGCAAAAGCACAAAAAAAAGCACAATAATGAATAATGCAGTGAGCAGCAAAAACAGCTGACAGAGTTTAAGTGTTTGTCTGTGTGTGTGTGTGTGTGTGTGTGTGTGTGTGTGAGAGAGAGAGAGAGAGAGAGAGAAAGGATGAGATCAGGATCGATAAAAAGAAAGAAAGAAAGAAAGAAAGAAAGAAAGAAAGTGTTCAAAAAAAAAATTACACCATCTCTCTGAATCCGACTCCATCAATCTCAACACACATCTCCAGTTCACACTTAATAATGAATTGGGAAACTATCACAATCATCATTCATGAATAATCTTCCAAATTTTAACTAAAAAATGTTGGACATTTGATAAAGATCTGTTCAGAGAGTTACTCTAGAGAGTAACAATACACCCACACAAGCCTGTAGACTGATTCGGTCCAACTCATTGTGATTGTGTAATGTACACTTGTGCAATAGCAATTATACTTCAACTAAAAATTAAAAGCAGTTATGATATCCACTCATCAGTCTGCTAAAACAGTGACAATGAACCAGACAAAAGCTGCCTTCCTTACTGAACCAAACTTAAATTATGAAAAAGGATTTTATAATGAAAAGGTTTGGTAAAGATGCTGTTCAGTCCTAAACTCCACAGAGGACCAATGTAATAGCCACACACCTACACAAGCCAGAAGACTGATTCAGTCCAACTCGATAAGTTGTGTAATATATGCACATGTGCTTGAGGATAGATAGATAGACAGATTTGTGGTGTAACTATACTAAAATAAAAGCATCTATGATATCCACTCATCAGTTCCTCTGAATCAAACATTTCAAGCTGCAATCCTTCCAAGTTCATTAGAACAGTTTATAGTGAAAAATGGAAAAAGTTTCTTTAAGTTTTGTAAATGTTTTTCATACTAAGAAAAATAATTCTGAATCAAGGTTCTTTGAGGAACCAAAAATGCTTCATATGGCATCGCTGCAAAAACCTAGTTTTGGAACCTGTATTTTTAAGAGTGTACACATGCTTGAGAAATGACTGAGAAGATTAGATAGAGATTAGATAGATAGATAGATAGATAGATAGATAGAAGGTAGGTGTGCTATTGTTCCCAAAATAACAGAACACAGCAGAAAATTCAGTTGGAGCTGAGAGGAGGGGGAGGCTCCTCTGTGCCCCACAAGCTTATTAACGGCTCTGTGATTCCCTTGTAAAAACAGAAAACACTGAAAACATGAGGGAGGAGCAGAGTGAGTGCAGAGAGGGGGGTTGTTTCTTACCGAAAACGTAGTTGCTCCGAACGGAGGTCGAGAGAAGCATCGTCAAGGCCGCGAGAGCCCTGAGAGCGGCCCGCTGGAATGACGGGAATGTCATACTCTGACGCGCGCGCATCCCGCTCATCCGTCCAGTACGTTAAACTCAATAGTCCTCTCGAGGCCAGGAGAAGTGGAGAAGCTCACCGAAGCGCTGACTGGAAGAAAGGACACACACATACACACTCATTAACAGACGGAGCGCGCCGATTGGTCGCATTGATGCTGAGCACACACACTTCACTCACGCGCTGCCCCAGTACTTCCATTAATCGTCTCTTGTCACTCGCAGTGTGTGATGTGACGCAGCGATCGAAAACATTCCCTTCGTCACTCAGTAACCCAGAAAACGACTCTGAATCGACAAAATAAGCGAGCGCATGCCTGACAAGAACTGAGATTTGTAGAGTGCTGCCCGCGAAAATCCTCGCGGTAGCCTTTAACACCTCTCTCATTATTCTCCTACTCTCTGACTGCTGCGCGCGCGAGAGGAAGGTGCACCTGTCGCCCGTTGAGAATTCAACGCGCAGCCCTTGGCCACAACCACGCGCGCGCGCACTCACACAATAGTCCAGGTCGCTGGTTGCCTATTCCTCTCTCTCTTAGTGCGCTTTTTTGAACTGTGCGTTGCCTGCGGGGCGGGCGGGCGGTCGCGCAGAGATGCTCTGTATTGTTGTGTATAGAGGGAGGCTAGGACGGACAGTGGCTGTCAAACTGTGTGTGTGTCTGTGGATGTTCAGCGCAAGCAGCGAAGCCTCGCCTCATCGCAACTGTCGGCATGAGGTGATGATACCTTCAGCAATTCTATGACATGCGACCCGAAACGGAGCCACCCGCGCCGCCTCCCTCACTCATCGGTTCTTTTCTCGCACTTCTCCTCTTTATTTCCCTCCCTCTCTCTCTCTCTCTCTCTCTCTCTCTCTCTCCCGCTGAGTACCAGTCCCGTTCTCACCCGCGCAACCGGGACGCCCCACCGAACCACGGAAAACAGTAGCAGGTGCACACAGTCCGAGCTGAATGCAGAAGGAGCGGATTGGATGCTAGTAAAGCTCGCAAATAGGAGGGTAGGGGAAACGCGAGGGGGCAAAGCAACCATCGGCGCATTAACAGTAAGCCTAAGCACGCTTTAACATCAGCCCCATTCCCTTCGCTCATAGTTTAACACCTCCGAGCTCGTTGAACGATTTTCTGCCCGGTGCGCCTGTCAGGAGAGACGCGCGCGGATGCAGGCGCATTCCAGAGCACGAGCGTGCCCCTATTTACAAACCTGACAGGTGTCTCCCCCCCCCCCCCTATCTGTATAAGCGCCAGCCAGGACGCCAACGACAATAATACTCCTGCGTGTCTGAGCTCAAAAGGAGGGCAGATTACAATACGCACCGATATAAGCGCTCCTCGTGATGCCCGTTGATTCTGGAGTGTTGGACCCGTCTATGCCTGCTGGCGCTCACGCTAAGGTCCCAATGGATCTGTCTGTCTTGGTTCTCGTTCCGCCCTCCGCTGTCTTCTTGTTTTTCTTGCCTTTTTCCTCTCTCCACGGCTACCGTTCACTGCAGCAAAACAGTCTGTCTGAAAGCACTGAGAAAGGGAGGGAGAGAGAGGGAGGAAGGGAGGGAGGCGCGGGGGGTGGAGGGGGAGGGGTGGGTATTTTAATACGATTTGGCCGTACCATTTGGATAGCAGGGCTAGACCATACTGCCTGATAAATTATTATTATTATTAATTATTGCTGTTGTTGATAACATCATTTATGTCCGAAAATTTAAATAAATAAATTGTCATATTTATTTTGCTTTTGACTTACACTAAAACAATAAAGAACAATATAGAATACTTCATTAATAATAATTTATCTCTCAGTCTATCATTTATGCACATTTGGTTGTGATCTAAATGGTCACAAATGTAATTTTATATTTAGTAGCTTTAGTATAAAATGCAAAATTTAAAAATATGAGAAATGAATTTCTGCTGAGTAGCCTAAATACGCAAGAAGTACATTAAAATAAGTTTCTTTACCTGCAAACACTGAGTCTATTTGAACGAACAGCAGAGTTATGGCTGCTAATCCCCAGACAGCACACTAAATTGTGCAATTTATAAACCTAATCAAGTAGAAAAGAATGAATGAATGAATGAATGAATGAATGAATGAATGAATGACTGTCTCAAATAGTTAACTTCACAATCAAATAAAAGAATCTGAGTCTGCAACAACTACTAGGCTATGTAAATAATGTCACAATAAATCTTTATGGTCCTAAAAATAGGCATACTTTTGGCAAAACATGTCCAAAACATAATTTATTTTACTTTTTATTTATTTATTTCGGGGTTAAATGTGAGAAAGACGATGTTTTCGTGAGGTTCCCCCTCATACACGCTAGTGGCGGCGCGAGGTGTGGTCTCGTGAATAGAGTCCCCGCGCGAGCCGGGCTCTGGAGACCCCGCCGGCTGCTCAGGAGGCCCGCGCGAAAGGAGAGAATGGGAGGAGGGGAGGGCGTTGCGACTCGCTTGCGAGAGGATTTAAGGATTAGTTCTGCACGCGGATTACTCGCTGTGCGGTGCGGGGGACGCACGGGGTTAAACATGGACGACTGCACGAGAGGCAGATACCTCGAGAGAGCAGCGACTCGGTCACCGTGGCGGTGGCTCGAGCAGCCAACCGGAGCCTCGGGGCGGGACACTTCCGGCCCAAACAACTACATACTTGTGTGTTTAATGTCACCAGCCCACAGTCTGTCGGCTTTTATTCATTTCACGGAGTGAATAAAGCATGACACAGATTAGACAGTGGAAAATTAATCTCTTTATGCGGTAAATAAAAGATACAGTATGTTTGTAGTGTTATCATCCCTGCTTGTCAACACTGTCTTCATCAGTGATACGCATGAGACAGTAGTTACATCTACTGGTCAGGAGACTGTACTGCGAGCATTCCGGTATTCCCAGAAAGCGCCTGGTTACATCATTCCACAACGAAATAGTTCAGCCTATCAGATTGAGAAGATATTTACACAACAATATTTCAGTTTGTGAAGCGCCGGACGGCGTACCTTCAGCTTCTAGTGTTTGGAAACACAGCCCATGCCCATTTCATCATTTTATAGAGACGCTGACGTCATTATCCGCAGAGCTGTGACAGTCCACGCGGTCGAGCGCGCTCGCCCGTGACCTGCGCAATTCTTTTCTTTCGACGTGCGACTGTCCAGAAGCGCAGAAACCAACACCCTAGTTTCCGACCGGCCTGTGAGTGCGAGGGAGACAGGAAGACAGGGATAATATGAGCAGAACGTCTCAATTATCAGTTTAATGACTTGCTGAACATCTAAAATCAAATACTGCATTAAAATGAGCCCTCATCGCTCCCTCTCCCTCTCTCAGATAAGAATAAGATTGCCTGTGGAGGAAAGAAAAAGAGGTAGATGAACAAGGCAGCATGGGCCAAAATCACATATGAATTGCAAAATTGCAGAAAGAATTTTTCAGTGCAGGTTGATGCTGGTGAAATTGCCTCGTGTGAGAGGATGAAAATGAGCTCAAAGTGGATAAATGAATGACTGAGAACCTAGTGAACATTCACATCTTCAATTCAAATAAATGCGTGATAGAGCGAAGGAGGGTTCCCTGGAAGAGGATTTCCTGTAGAGTTTGATCAGGCAATGCACAAGTGAGATTCCTCTCTATTTCTATCCCATAATGACCAGGAAGAGCCAATCACATAGTTCGCTGGAAAATCAATAGGACACTGATGTCTCTCTCCATCTCTCTGGCAGGCTCTCATTCTCTCTCTTTCTCACCCCAGTGCAATTCAGGATAATTCTCTTCACGTTAGAGAGACTTTATTGCCAAGACCAAAGACAAGTATATTACAGCTGAACCGATTTGAGAGGGCAAAGGGGACAAGAATGCATTAAAAAAGAAAAATAGCATTTTTTACTGTATTAGAAATGTAGGATAAAAGCTGACTATGTAGTGCGAGTTACCAAACCGTTGCATCTCTCTCCTTCGTAAAGCTGTTTTTCTTTTTAACTGTGGAAATATAGTGAGAAAGGCTTTTAAAATTGTAATTGTGAATGTTTATAAAAACAAAAATCTTTTATTGCTATGCATATAAAAGAGAAGGTTCATTCACAAAAATGTAATATGCATTGCATCCTCTGCCATGAAGTGACGGATGAGCATCACATTACCTATTTATGCATTTATTTTAAAAAAGAAAAAAAAAAGCCATCATCCTCTGATGGCGTCATTTTCGACTCATCTCTGCCGGGACTCGAACCCGGAGCCTCTGGATTAGAAGTCCAGCGCGCTATTCCATTGCGCCACAGAGACTGAGCCACATGATGCAGCGTAAAGTGAGGTCATATTCTGCATCAATACGGCATCCTGCAGCATCAGGACCAATTCAATGCTCGTTCTGTAATTGCGTCATGTCCCGTTAGGGGGCGCGCGCTCCTCTCTCGCCTTGACGTCGTGCGGAAAGAGCGGACATCCGCCCTCAGCGCTCGAAACCAAAATTACATGGTCTATTTTATCAGTTCTTAAAAAACAACAACGATAAAGAAACATCAGAAACTCTATAACGCCACAATATCATTCAGACTACTACCACAGCTCAAACACACTAATTATTTCACGAGCTTTACTCACAACAGAATTAACACAATTCATCAGGGAAATTAATAATATTACCAGAAAAGCGTCATTTTGTGGACCAAGCCTCTATTTATGTATCATACTGTTTATGAATAGCAGGCTAATTATTTGTTTGCTGCCAAATTAGCCGTATTGTAAAAAATTAAATCACGTGCTTATCAAGGGGTTTCAAGCTTTGTTTCGTCAGTGACCACCAAAATGACTCACTTGCTAGAATATATATAGTTTTTCTAAAAATTTTAAGGCAGCTTTTCTCATTCATAAAGACCCATTTAGATGACATTAAAGACATTAAATAATTAGTTTGTATAGGCTACTGTCGTAAAAGGAAAACACTTGGCTAGCTGTCTTCACTCCACCGACAGAATAGTTGAATGTATGAACCTGAAGAGAAACATTTTCAATTCAATTTGTACAGTAGCCTACTTTTCAAAGTAAATATTGTTCCAAAGGCACTTTGCAGAGATTAGTGCCATCCAACCCCCAGGAGATAAAGACAACAGTGTGAAGGAAAAGTTCTGTAATACAGCACAATAATTAGTGACTGCATAGGTTATAAGTTAAGAGAAAGTAACAATTCAATTTATTTTTTCCACACAAAAATATAGAGACAGTGAGAGAGCAAGGATGCATATTTCTTTATTTTTATTGTTGAAATGTCAAGAAAAAAAGTCACAATCAATATCATGATTTCTGACCAGTCTTTATAAAGCAGAATAAAAAAACAGAATATCAAATTTGGTAAATGTGTTAAAAATTACGGTTACACTTTATTTTAAGGTGTCAGTATTACAGTGTAATTATACATTTAAGTATGGAGTAATAATAATTAACTACATGTACTTACTATAGGGTTAGGATGAGGATTTGGTTTAGGGTTAATTGCATGTAATTATGCATAATTTCTAGCTATTACTACATTATTACATGTAACAATGACACCGTAAAATAAAGTGTTACCAAAATTACTGTTAAACATTTAACTAATATTTTATGTGAATATGAAAACTTTGACAGCGCTAAAAATACATTGTAAAATTGGCTAATATTTTCAGAGGACCCCTGGGTTTAAAAAGACCATATAAACCAACCTGATACAATACTAAAACTGAACACCATGTTTATTCTTGACCTCAACAAGTGAAAGGACATGCCTTCTGCTTTAAGACACAGATAAATAACTTCTCTCCTGATTTAGTGTTTTAGTGAAGGGGAAGGGAAATGATGAGAGAACAGGTGCTTTAGGACTCCAGGATGGAGTTTTTCAATAAACATTCAGTGTAGTGATTGCATGTAGTCTGTAATCCAAACCAATCCATTTTACGACATTACCATTTAAATGAAAAAGCCCACAGCCATCCTTGACATTATCATTCAGGTGAACAAGATTCGAGAAGAATAATTTAACATGTGCAGCCAGACTTCAACATTTGGGTTTATTTAAATTATTAACAAGATTCTAATCACGCTCTCTTATTATTAGTTACTATGAAACATTATAATTACCGTTATCATGACACACAAAGGCAACACATATAAATGTTTAATTTATGCATTGTCTTAAAACATAGTATTATAGATGCAAATGCTAGTGGAGAGAAACTTTATGTGGCTTATTATTATTATGAACACCTCTTTATGTCAAAATTGAGTCATGATGGAGGAAATAACATAAATGCCTGAAAATCTGTCAGTTTTGGTGCAGAGTACTGATTTTTCTAGGAGCTTCTATTGTCCAGAGTCTAGAGATTTAATTTTATTTATCCCAAAATGTAAGTGAAGTGTAAGTGTCAACATTTTTGGAAATACTGCAATGATACAGTAAAACAAGGCAAATGATTTAGGAAACACTAAGACCATTCCTGAATATTTTCTGAATATTGCTGTAAAGTTCATTGCAAATGCCAAGTTCCATGTGCCATGCCTTCAGTTGCAAGGCATTTAACATGAAAAAACAAAACAAACAAACAACAAAAAAAAAAGAGGATATTTTTTTGAGTAGACATATATATTTTTATTTTTATATTAATGAATTTGGTCCTTACAGACCACTTCTGGGACAGATAAACAAAATAACACCACCTTCCCACACCTTCCACATTTTCTTCATTTGTGTGTCTCATGGATTTACATGGCAGCAAGACCAATTGATGTGAGAATAGTCAGAGCAATGACTATGTAGCCAGAACGATAGACATCAGGAATCTTAAAACCCTTCCCAATATCCCACATCTGAAAACAAGAGACAAAAAGAGATATGAAACAAAGTATGATCGATATATTGGGGCTCATGAAAAAAGAATGAATTGCATGATATGCTAAATAATAAGTCTAATTAATATTAATATTTGCTGAGAACAGTCTCCAAAAAGGATAAGTCATTATTCTGGTAATGAGTAAAGCATTGAATAGACATTAAAAAGATTGAATATACACTACCAAAACTTCAAAAGTTTGGGGTCGGTAAGATTTTTTGAAAAAAGTTTCTTATGCTCACTAAGGTTGCATTTATTTTTTAATATATATGCATTTTATTTATAACGGTTTTCTATTTTAATATATTTTAGAAATGCAATTCATTCCTGTAATGCAAAGCTGAGTTTTCAGCATCATTACTTAAGTCTTCAGTGTCACATGATCCTTCAGAAATCATTCTAATATGCTGATTTGGAGCTTAAGAAACATTTCTTATTATTATCAATGTTGAAAACAGTTTTGCTGCTTAATATTTTTATGGAAACCATGACACATTTTTTTTTTTTTTTTTGCAGGATTCTTTAATGCATCCTTGCTGAATGAAAGTATTAGTTTCTTCAAAAAAAAAAAAAAAATCTTACTGACCCCAAACTTGACCTGTAATCTAAGTCTTAATTTCGCACTTGATCACATATTTGGTCACATACACCTGGTTACACTGTCATGAGTCATTATGAGAGCCAGAGAGTGTCTGAATATATTTCATTCATTCGTGTGTGTGTGTGTGTGTGTGTGTGTGTGTGTGTACCAGATGACGGACGCCGTTGAAGGTGTGATAAGCCACTGGGAAAGCCAGAGCAAATTTGCTGAAAGCAAGGAACTGGGGACCAAAGGACATGGAGTGAATGAGATCAAGGTAATATGGGTAACTCTCCGGTAAAACCAACGCAGCAAGAGCAAACGCAGAGATTCCTGAGACAAAAAGATCAACAACATTATTTAATAATAAAATGCAACCATTTAGTCATGAACACAAAAGGATTCATTCTTTAGAAGTCAGCAAGAACGATAATTATATTTGAGTCAATGGCAGTTTATGACGACATTCAGTTTTTTGTAAGTACATGCTGCAGCTTTGTCGTCTGCCCCTTGAAATCCTCAAGCTCTTTAAAATCTGATTGGCTCATTCAAAATTGAGTTATTCACATATTCTTATTCTGTGACAACTTATTTACATTATGTGATGTTTTATTTAATGTTGTGTACATATGGGACTTTTTATTTAGAAAACAAAAAGGTTCTATCTACAAAGTCGAATGGAATGCAAAAACTTTGAAGTTCAATATCTCAAAACTTCTCAGAATGCAGATAGAACCTTCTAATTCCAAGGGGATGATTACTATTTTTAATGTTTTTGAAAGAAGTCTCTTATGCTCATTTATAGCATAAGAGTCTCTTAAGCTGCATTTATTTGATCAAAAATTCAGAAAAAAAAAACTGTAATATTGTGAAATATTATTACAATTGAAAAAAATGGTTTTCTATTTTAATACACTTTAAAATATAATTTATTTCTGTGATGCAAAGCTGAATTTTCAGCATCATTACTCCAGTCTTCAGTGTCACATGATCCTTCAGAAATCATTCTAATATGCTGATTTATCAATTTATCAATTGCAATAATATTTCACATTATTACAGTTTTTTTCTGTATTTTTGATCAAATAAATGCAAGCTTGATGAGCATAAGAGACTTCTTTAAAAACATTAAAAAGAGTAATGTGTCCAAACATTTGACTGGTACTGTACTTATCGTTATAGTTATCGTTCTTGGTGTGAACGGGCCATTAGAGGCATCACTGAAAGCCAAGAATATATTCTATCTACCTGAACTTAGTGCTACGCCTGTTCCTCTGTGTGAGATTGACATCATCATGGGGACAGACCACCTGTAAACATCAAAGAAATTAATTGATCATCTTTTTCTAGACAGTTAATTCCATTCATAACCCTCACACCACACACTCCAAGAAGCAGATGTGGTAACACTCACTGGTAGATGCTTATATGTGGTGAGACAGGTCTGTTGAGTCGTGTGTTTTTTGTCCAAAACTTGTTCATTTCCTCTTTTGCTGTGGTTCCCATAGGGACAGCACTGGAAAACAATAAGAGAAAGTAGTTTTACAGCTTAATATGAATTCTTAATGTGAAACTTTGTTGGGAAAACACAAAAGTACTCACTGTCTGTAGAGTACACCAAACTGTGACCGTGACGAACACAGACCCTGTCGGGCCACCGTCCTTAAAAACAGAAAAACCCCATAGATTCAGGCACAAGCATAAACTTAACAAATTTATGTACAAACACACATTTGTATACAGTTAAAGCAGCGGGGTATTCTGTACATTATAAACCAGGGGCCACATTCAGAAATATCCTAACTCATGTCTGTAACAGAACACTTTAAACACAGTAAAAGCACAGACCTGGCATATGGACATTCGCGGTTTGGTTATGTAAGTTACCCAACAGGGAATCATTATTAACATCTAATATGGTTAATCTGATCAAACTCAGTAATCTTCTAATGGAAATCATGTCACACAGTGATGGGACTCCAGCAGAGCTGGAGATGAGCTCACACATATGAACAAAACAAATAATGTGGCACAAAACATACTACTCAGAGTTAATGTTTAATTATCATAATTGATGATTTGATGTACAGAGGATTCTGTAAAAGACTCTGCAGACAGTATGAACAAAAACAACGGAATAAATGATTACTATTATTATTATTATGAAAGAAACTTGATGCTGAAAGAAAAGTAAACTGACTGAGAATAAAAAAAACACAAAGCTGTAGCATATACATGGCTATAAAGACCATAACAGAGCAAAGTGCAGTACGCAGTGTTGTTTAATACGTTAACATCCGCAAACCCTCAATATCACGACTGTCAAACTGCCAGCTCGTATGATTGCAAAAAGACCGTCACAACGACTAATTTAATCTGAAACAAAAGAAAAAGCAAAACTGTCAATTTTTAAAAAATAACATGTTCGTACTGACCTTAGAAGCAACGCCATGTTTCTGATCTTGAGTGTTCGGATGTGACGCAGCCGGAAGTTGCATACGAAATCACAAGCCAACCGCCATTTTGGTAAGGTCAATTATACAACTTTCACATCTCTTTTTTATTAACCAATAAAGTAAAAGAAATTTATTTTAAAGTAACTCACAAGTGCTACCCTGCAAATCACTCCCTAAAAAAGTTCAAAAAGGATATTTCCTCCAGTAGCTCTTTCTGTGACAACTCTGGTGAAATTGTAGGCCAGTTCTTCTTTTTTTGGTATTGTCCCTTTACTAAAATGTTTTGGCAAGATGTTTTAGGTTTTATTAGGAATGAAATTTATAATGAATGTATATATTGGAAGGATGGGGTACTAGGCTTTGTTGATGATTTGATCAATCTAAAAAAGGTCAATTTTATGTAATTAATCTGATCTTGTATCTCACTAAATTCCACATTCATAAATCTAAATATCTAAATGATAGACCTCTCTTTCTATATTTGTGAAAGAATTTGAAAAATATCTCTCAATTAAATTGTCTGAGAACAAAAAAGTGTTAAAAACATTATCTATTTGCAATTTGTCATGTAATTCTCATAATTTGTCAAGATGTTTAATTTATATTATCCCTTCCCCCAGTTGTTGTTGTTGTTTGTATTCTGTTGTTATTTGTTATTACTTGTGTATTGTTTTGAGCATCGATAAAAAAGGTAAATTTTACAAACCATACACTGTAAAAAAAAATTATTTTCATGATTTGTTATAACAATTTTTTCAAATCAACTTCAATAATTAGGTTCAAATAACATAATATTTTGAATTTCTGTTAATTAAACCAATTGTCTTCAATGTATTAACTGAAATTTTTTATTTCAATGAACTCAAAATTTTAAGGCAACCGGGTAACTTTAAAGTTAAACCAACAATTATTTTTTACAGTGTATGCAAGGTCATTGCAATAACACTGGATAGTCAGTTTTACATTCTTGTTTATATTTATAGTCAGTTTTAATAATAATAGTCGAGAAGAAAGTTATATTCAACCATTTAGATTTTTTATTTCATCTTCATGTTCGAGTTGCACAGTGAATTATATTAGAAAACAAGTCAAACATCTACAGATATTCACACAACTTTTTGTTGAATTGTATTTTTTATATTTCTTACAAGTATTTAAATAGAATCATAGAAGTATAATTAAAGTAATATTATATAGTACAATTCTAATACATTTGCATTAAATTAGCATCAACAAAAAGCTTTTTCATGAAGTTAGTACATTAAATGTATATCTATATTTCAAACACAAATGAAAACAAAGAAAATTAACTCTAAAAGAAAGCTTATAACCAGCCTAAAAGTTATAAATTCACAGCAAAAAAATCAATTCAGTAGAAATGTAATGATCCTGAACCCTAGCTGGTTATTAAATCATCAAAATATTGAGGTTAATGATACAGTATTCAGGATACATCATGTAAACAGATTATGCCAAGTGCATGTACACACACCCACATATGACCACACAGACACACACATTCAGTCTTACATGATAAATGTCACATGATTGTCTGATTCTTTATTTGTCTCATTACCTTTCTTTAAATCTTTTACACACAAACAGATACACACGCACAAAGATTGCATATTCCTGTTAATAGTAGGTCTCTCTTTCCACCCAGCCTGAAAATAAAAGACAGAGAAAGCTAAATTAATTAACTGAATTTAAAAAAAATAAAAAATATGCAGAATAAAGCTCTATTCACACAGATTCAATTACTAGGCTCAAAACATTCTCTGTAATACTGCAGTATTATTTCTTGAACCTTGAATTTAAATAGTAATATTGGCAAACATTAGCTGCACCATATGTAATATTCATCAGTTTAAGTACTAAGGTTTTATTCATAAATCGAGTTTTTATTTGCCTAGTATTCCTACAGAATACATAATTTAAACAAGGAGACGACAAAATATAGAAATAGTGCATTCACTTGAGAACAAATTTGGGTTACAAATGTGGGTTATTATGAATGTTCTCAGAAATGTTCTTTGTAAATATCTGTGCTCACCTCCCGGATTCCTGCGCAGGATTAATTTACGGATCTCATCATACACAAAGATTAGCAGACTGTATGGGAAAGCACAGAACCACCACATAATCCTGCAAAAGAAATAGGAAAAGGAGAAAAGAAAAGGTGAGGAAAGGAGGAGCAAAAAAAACAAAAAAAACAAGCTCTTCTATGGAGGAGTGTGTGTGTGTGTGTGTGTGTGTGTGTGTGTGTGTGTGTGTGTGTCCCTTACTTGAGTGGGTACATCCTCAGGGCAATGTCCATACCGGGGCAGTAGGACAGGAAGGCTGCTAGAGCCGTCTCAGCAAACAATCCGAAAATGAGAATCCTATTCCTATAAGAGCACAGGTCGGAGAATAGCATTTAACAGAGATGTATGCAAATATCACACGCATAAATGCACTCACTCAGAAACACACACACACATACTGACTTCATGCCCTGTTGGAAGACAGAGTTTCTGCGCGTCTTGCAGATGACGAGGTCGGCCCACTGCACCACGACTATGCTGACGAAGAACGAGGTGTGACAGGTGAACTCGATGACCTTACGCTGCTCGTAAGTCTGAAACATACATATTTAAATAGATACATAATGAAATACACACATTTGTAAACATTCTGCCTATTTATCATATATGGTTGATCATGTTCTGTAATTGTTGTCAATAAATTATATATAAAAACAGTCCAATAATTTGCAATAATTTAGGCTTGTTACATATTAAAAACTATGGCTTACAAATTAAACATTTTAATGATAAATTATTATTTAAAGGATTGGTTCACTTCAGAATTAAAATTTCCTTATAAATTACTGACCCCCATGTCATCCAAGATGTTTATGTATTTCTTTCTTCAGTTGAAAAGAAATTAAGATTAGAATATTAGAATGATTTCTGAAGGATCATGTGACCCTGAAGACTGGAGTAATGATGCTGAAAATTCAGCTTTGATCACAGGAATAAATTACTTTATAAAATATATTCAAACAGAAAACAGTTATTTTAAATTGTAATAATATTTCACAATATTACTGTTTTTACTGTATTTTTAATTAAATAAATGCAGCCTTGGTGAGCAGACGAAACTTCTTTTAAAAACATTAAAAATCTTACCGATTCCAAACTTTTGAGTGGTAGTGTATATATATATATATATATATATATATATATATATATATATATATATATGTATTTTTTTTTTTTTTTTTTTTTTAAGAAAATGACCGATCATTTCGCTAGATAAGACACTTATTCCTCGTCTGAGATCATGTAGAGCCCTTTGAAGCTGCACTGAAACTGCAATTTGGACCTTCAACACGTTGGCAGCCACTGAAGTCCACTATATGGAGAAAAATCCAGGAATGTTTTCCTCAAAAATCTAAATTTCTTTTCTACTGAAGAAAGAAAGACATTAACATCTTGGATGACATGGGGGCGAGTAAATTATCAGGAAATTTTAATTCTGAAGTGAACTAATCCTTTAAGATATTCTTCCTTTATGTTGTTTTTACATTAATTTAGGAATTTGGTGTGTAAATTTATTTTATTTTATACAAATGTATCAAAATTAATTGCATAATTAATTGCAGTTAATCACATAAACCTATGTGATAGATTTTATTTTTAATGTATATTTTAAAGAAATTAATATTTAAAAAAAATAAATAAATTAATACTTTTATTCCACAAGGATTCATTAAATTGATAAAGTAACAGTGACAGACTTTTACAAATGTAAATTTAAATACTGTTCTTTTTAACATTCTAAAAGAAAAAAATAAACGTTTCAACAAAAATTTTAAGCAGCACAAATGTTTCTAAAATTAAAAATAATAAGAAATGTTTCTTGAGCAGCAAATCAGCATATTACACTGTTTTCTGAAGGATCATGTGACACTGAAGACTGGATGATGCTGCAAATTCAGCTTCTATTTACATTTACATTTTAAAATACATATTCAAATAGAAAATGGTTATTTTAAATTGTAACAATATTTCACAATAATACTGTTTTACTGTATTTCTGATCAAATAAATGCAATCTTGGTGAGCAGAAGAGACTTCTTTCAAAAACATTTTAAAAATCTGTGTATATATGCACGTTCACCCATTGCTGTCCATAGGTGTCTTCCAGGTCATTAACTGCACGATCATCCCAATCCAGTCGGATTCCCAGCAGTGTTCTAGGCAGAAAACCATTCTCTGCCATGATCACAAAATAGGTGAAGAATCCTCCCAGTGCCTGGATCATACCTAAACACACACGAAAGATAAACAGATAAACACAAGTACACAAACACATATAATTACTTTTATCCCCGCAGAGCATGAAAAGATATTTTATTCACAATATTAATCAGAAGCATAAGGCATATTCACCCCCTCAGATTTCCAAAGTGGATTTCAATGACACTTATGATGCAAAAACTATTTATTTCATTAAAAAATAAGTTGATTATTGAGGGTAAAAATATGCTTGCACCTACTGCAAAGAAGAAACTACACTAAAACTACACTAAAACTACAATATCCTATATTACACATAAAAATAAGTACTAAGTAATGTTTTCTTTGGTCTGTCTTATCTTGCCTAGGGCACAAAGTGAGCCCAGTGACACATCAAATAATAGGTGCATGATTACATCTGAGGTTCATTTGTTTGCACAAATAAATTCTTCACAGACTACAAAGTTTACAAGAATTAAGTTATAAAGGCCATGTGTGTGTGTGTTCGCTGATATCTGTGTGCAAGTGCACTTGAGGCTGACCGATTTGTCCATAAGCCATGCTGATGAGTCTCTCATTCACCAGATTGTCAGTTTTGGGGTTTCGGGGCTGACGCTTCATAATGTCACTCTCTGCCGACTCGTAAGCTAGAGAGATTGCAGGGACCTGAGAGAGAGAGAGAGAGAAAATGATGACAGTGATGACAAAGATGCTCGTGTGTGTGTGTGTGTGTGTGTGTGTTTGAGATGGTCTGGTGTCTGGTGCCTCAGGTTAGTATCACACTTGACAGGAAATGGAAGTAAGACTGAATGAATGCACACATGTGTGAGTGTGCATATCTCACCATGTCAGTGCCAAGGTCAATGCAGAGGATGGTGACGGTGCCCAGGGGCAGTGGCACACTGGCGATGATGAAAAGCAGGAAGGGTGTGATCTCTGGGATGTTACTGGTCAGCGTGTAAGCAATTGACTTCTTCAGGTTATCAAAGATCAGACGACCTAAAACAGTTTTGATTTAATTTAATTTAATAATTAATTTAATTTTTACATTAATGATTGTGTTTAACAGTCAGGCCAATAAAGCACTTCTGAAAAACATTTAGAGATACTAATGCTTAATATTCCTTCTCTCTTACCCTCTTCCACTCCCGTAACAATTGAGGCAAAGTTGTCGTCCAGCAGGATCATGTCAGCAGCTTGCTTGGAAACGTCAGAGCCTGAGATTCCCATGGCAACACCAATGTCAGCCTTCTTCAGAGCAGGGGAGTCATTCACCCCATCACCTGTCACAGCCACTATAGCACCCTGCAGCCAGAGTCAGCCAATCAGAATCAGAGAAAAAGACCAGTCAGCCAATCAGAGTTGGAGTCAACAAGATATTATGTGTACAATAATGTTAATAAGTTGGTATTGATTTTTTTTTTTTTTAAAAACAAGGCTGCATATATTTGATCTGTTTTGTATTTTAAATGTAATTTATTCATGTGACAGCAAAGCTCAATTACTCCAGTCTTCAGTGTCACATGATCCTTCAGAAATCATTCTGATCTGCTGATTTGCCGCTGAAAAAAACTTTATTATCAATGAACTGTTGTGCTGCTTAAAATTTTTCTGGAAAGCATGATACTTTTTTTTCAGGATTCTTTGATAAAATATATGCATTGATCAAACTGTAAAGACACAATAAAGACTTCTACCATTTCTCAATATTACTGTTTTTACTGTATTTTTGATCAAATAAATGCAGTCTTGCTAAGCATAAAAGATCCTTTCAAAAACATTAAAAAAATCTTACCGTTCCTAAATTTTTGCAAAGTAGTGTACCTTGAAGATATTTAAAAACGAGTTGGATGTATGACGGAGTATTTCTGTGCTGAAAATACTATTCCAAATCCTCATAAACTTTGCTGTCTTTTTTTCGAATATGGGGTCGTCATATAGGTCGGAATTCCTTGTACGGGCACTTCTCCCGGAAGAGCACGTGCACAAAAGTCGACCAGAGCGAGACAGCAAGAGCACGCTTGTCAACGCCGTTCGGCTTTACAGAAGTCGTTGGCAGCGCTGCACAGGTCACAAGACTTCACGAAATCAACAATGTCACCAAAGAAGTGTGTTTTTGGTTGTGAGGGAAAGATAACCTTGCTTCCCAAAGAACCCAGCGTTTAGTGGAGCTGAGAGATTTGTGCTCACGCAATACATTGAGGCTCTCTCGATATTTGTTATTAAAATAACCATAGAAACTGATAGTTCGATCACTTTTTTATTGGTTAAAATTAATGGAGAATATCTCGTGTTTTTCCATGGCTGCTCGAGCCCTCAGGATCAACGCTTATGGTTTCATAAATGATCCCGGTCATGAGTCGGAATCGCAGGTAGTGAGTAAAACTGCATCAAATGTCTGTTTTGTTGGCAATAGGCGCATAAGTGCATTTAATGTAAACAACACAAATGTAGTGAATTCATAAATTCATTATTAATCATTCACTATACTCTATATTCATTATAGAGATTCAAAAGTTATCCAGGGATAATGCGATGGTGTATTGTGTGTGTTTAAATACATTTGTTTAGCTGTCCATTAATAGCTTGCAGACGATCGCTACGCAAAAGCTGCGCATGCTCGTCACTCTTTAGCTTCGCTCACACGGCACGCCTCCAGGTGCTTGGCTGTTTTCGGAAAGACTCGGTACAGAGTATGTATCTTTTATAAATATGATAAAATTAAAGACTTTTTGGAGATATGAAGGATGCACTACTACTCTATAGGTACTCAAGATTAACATGAGATTGGCAGAAACTGTGTGTGATACCCCCCTTTAACATGAAAAAAAAATTAAAAAGAAGTTTTAATTTTTAACATAAAAAAATCGTGTATGAATAATCAAGCAAACTGAAGTTCAGTACAATAAATGTTTATCTTACATTTACTTTATAAAAATCTAGATTTCTGAGCAAAAGATACGTTAATTGGTTTTAAAAAAAAGTATGAACTATCAATCAGAGGGCATAAGGCATGAAGAAAAAAGTTTTTCAGCAAAGTTTTGGTCATATTGATCATTTATAGGCCCTAGAAATTTGCATATTAAATATGATACAGTAGCATAATATTTTCATAAATAGACATTATACTTATTGTTCAACAAAATTTTACAAAGAATGTTTAGTTTAAGTTACGAGAGAATAAATGTTTTAAAAATTTGGCTAAAATGTTGTAATATGCCAAACAAGCATTCTTTTTTCCAATGAATTTATACCCCCAAAGTGGCAACGTATCCTGGGGGATACAAACATTAAGAGAATGTTTTAAAAAAAAAAAAAAAATCATGAAACTGTATTTTTTGTTTCCTAAGAAGATGGAAAATAGCAATAAATAAATTTTCTGATTTCTCTTTATAGTCTTGCCCTTTTTAGGGTTAAGATCACATGACCGCATAATACTAACTTTATATTAGTTAACCCCTGCTACTGACCAAATATTGCTTCTACTTGATGTTGTTTCCAACAACATAAACAAAAAATTTCAGACTGCACCTTTAAGAAGCATCTGCTAAGATTAATGTAATGTAAATATAAAACTTTCAGAGGTCTGATATTTCAGTCTAGCTTGCATTTGGTGAGATTTGTTGTGTATGACCTCTAGTGTGTGATATTTTAACATTCACATACACACACACCTGTCTCTGGCAGCCCTCTACGATGATGAGTTTTTGTTGAGGTGAAGTGCGAGCAAACACAATCTCTGTGTGGTTCCTTAGAATATCATCCAGATACTCTGCACTCATGTCCTTCAAGTCTGAACCATGAATCACACAGGCCTTAGCGTCTCTGAAACACACACACACAGAACAGTGCCCATTTTCGTTATCTGTGAAGAAGCAATAAAAGCAGATAAAAACCCATTCAGATTTAGTTTACACACACATATGCACCCAGACTTTCAAACAAATACTCAACACAGACCGTGGATTGACTTGGCTCAGTGGTATATTAAGTCTTTCGGCGATATCCTCCACAGTCTCGTTGCCCTCAGAGATGATGCCGACGCCTTTAGCAATGGCTTTGGCAGTTATAGGATGGTCACCCGTTACCATGATAACCTGTAAAAATGGATTTCGGTCACTTTTGACCTTGGACACAAAACGCTGTAGATGAATGAATGGAACCTAAAAATGGATACCTTAATGCCAGCGGAGCGGCATTTACCCACAGCATCTGGCACTGCGGCTCGGGGCGGATCGATCATGGAGATTAAGCCAAGGAAACAGAGCTGGTTGACCGGGAAATTCACATCTTCACTATCAAACGCAAACCCCCTCGGAAACTGTGAGGGAGAGAGGAACAGGTGGCAGAACCCTGAAGGAGAGAGAGAGTAGAGAATTAAAATAGAAAGGAAGGAAAGAGGAAAGGACGGAAGGAAGGAAGGAAGGAAGGAAGGAAGGAAGGAATTTAAGGAAGGAAGGAAGGAACGAAGTTAAGGAAGGAAGGAAGGACTTGCCCAGAACTCTCTCGCCTAGTCCGCCCAGCTCCATATACGCTCCCTGAAACGCATCCCTCCAGTCATCGTCCATTGGGAGTTCCTGTCCGTTGATCATTATGGAACTGCACCTGGATGAACAATCAACCAATATTCACAGCTATTGATTAAAGATGAAAATAACTGTCAGTAATCACAGATATTAATCACAGCTATGGAATTTTGATGGATCAACAATAATAACAGCTAGTAATCAGAAATAAGTTTTATGATGTATCATCAATAATTACAGTAAAATCAATGAAAATGATTTTTAAAGGGGTCATGATATGCTATGAAATGATATATGATATATGGTATGATACTTTATTGTCAGACAATTCTGAAATCAACATCCAATAAACATCAACATACACTTGATGCACACAATACAATTTACAATTACAAAAATTTCACACATTATACATTACACTCTCATAAACATTACATTACACCTTAAATTTTTTGGTGTACTTTTTAAAATTATTTTATAATTATTTATATGTTATTTTATATGTTCCATGAGGTTCACTTATAATGTTAATAAACTTTTTGCACAAAAAACAAATATATATGCAAAAAAAAAAAAAAAAAAAAAAATATTTTCTACCTTTATTTTGACCCTATCTCTAAAATTATCCATTTTTAAGGCTTGTCAGTAAAAGGCCACTGTTATGATTGGCTAACGTCATTGCATAGGAAATGTAGTATCATCGCCCACTTGCTATTGAATGCAAGTAAGTGTTTTGAAAAAGTTATCCATATAAAACCGTCATTTAAAGACAAAGCACTATTAAGTCAGTTACATTACACTGTGATGCTTGAATCTGATGTAGGCAAATGTCAGCCAATAAGCAACTGAACGCCAGTGGGTGGGGCCTATGGTGTGATGATGTATTACAATTCCTCAATGTCTTGCTCTGGAGGCAGTCATATGCAAATACATTTGCCCGTTTATGTTTATATTGAGGAGGATGTTGTTTATATTGAGGAGGATGTTTTAAACTATGGAACTTGCAGGATGTTTTAATAGTTATCTATAACAACACTTTGATAATCACAGATATTAAATGCAACTATTGATTCATGATGAATAGTTAAGCTATTATTAATCAATAAAAATGATATTGTCTCATCATTATCATTTGTATCAATGTCTGGTATTGATTACCTGTCCAGAATCCTCTCTGGAGCTCCTTTCATCACCAGCAGGTGTCCAGTGGGACTCTCTTCTAACTCGTGAATAGACAGCTGAGAGAGAGAGAGAGATGGGGATTATTTATTACTTCAATCGATAGCTGTATGACATCGACATGATTTGTTTCTATATGATCTTTACAGCTTTGGGTGTGTGTTTCCTGTAGGTGAACCTGGTATTTGTTAGTTGAGTTGAATGGGATTTCTGACACTTTACGGTTGTTCTCTCTGAGAGTCTGAACACTCCCGGACGAGAGCTCGACACACTTCAACAGAGCAGACTCTGACGCGTCACCTGCTGTGTCCCTCTGCAAACACACAGAAACTCACTGTCACAAATCAAACAACAATAGAGCACAATCCCTTATCTTATTTATGATTAATATTTGTGTATAGCATATAAGTGTTACACAAAAATATCTTCAAGGTACACTACTTTGCAAAAATTTAGGAACGGTAAGATTTTTTTAATGTTTTTGAAAGGATCTTTTATGCTTAGCAAGACTGCATTTATTTGATCAAAAATACAGTAAAAACAGTAATATTGAGAAATGGTAGAAGTCTTTATTGTGTCTTTACAGTTTGATAAATTTAATGCGTCCTTGCTGAAAAAAAGTATTAATTTCTTTTTTCTTTTTTTTTAATAACACCATTGAATGGTTGTGTATGTGGTGTGTGTTACCTTGCGCACTGGAATTTCCTCTTGTCCAGGTTTGAAGACAGCACGGTTACAAAGCCCTGCCACTCGAGACAGAGAGAACCAAGTGGGTGAGCTTTTATCAAAGCAAGAACCTAAACACACACAAAGCAACACAGGAGAAAGAAAAGATTTGGTTAAGTGTGCTCAAACAGATCAAGAACAGATCAAGAAGAGAATTATCCCTTTAAATTTTCAAGATATCAAAAACACTGCCATTTAGCAAATAATTTTCATCTAAAGTGACCTAACGTATGCTAATTACAGGGACATTGTCCCTAACATATTATGGTAAATTATTATAAGTGCCTTGCTCAAGGACAAAATGTGATCAGAAATTTTTACATTGTGTCCTACGCTTAGGTGAGTTTTATCAAAAACTGTTTTTTCTAAAACGATTTTTTCTGTCCACACTGAAAGCGAATATGCTGTGGGTCCTGACACAACCAGTCAAATCATATTTGCAACAGATCTATGTGAAGAACATACTGAATATGAAGTCATTATTCACTGATAATCTTCATCAATGAGCTGAACTGGTTTGGGTAACACTTTAGAATACTGATCCTTCAATAATGAATAACTACACAGGAACAAATGAGTAACGCATTATTAACACTCTAGTAACTACTATTAACTAACAAGAAACTCTGATTAACGAATTAGTAAGTAATAGTGCTCAGTTGAAGGTGCAGTTCACTATTAGCTAATCAGTAACTACTATTTTCTTCATACCACCCAGAGAACTACTAAGAACTACTACATACAGGTTCACAATTAATGTGAATGATGCATAATGTATAATTAATTCTAAAGTGAAGGTCGTGGTAACCCACTAGTAATGACTAAAGTATTACCAAATCCTTCAGAAGGAATTACTAATTATTTGGAACAGTATTCTAAAGTGAAAAACATGAATTTATACCCCCATGATAACTCTCTAGTAACTACTGAAGTCATTGTAAACTTTTGAGGTTTTTGTGAAGCATTGGATAGTAATAACTCAAGAGTTACTACATAATTCTAAAGGAACTACTACTTATTTGGATCAGTATTCTAAAGTGAAGATCATGGTAACCCACTAGTAATTACTTAAGTGTTACCAAATATATCAGAAGGAATTACTGTACAAAACTGTACAAAAAACATCAAAAGTTTACAATGACTTCAGTAGTTACTAGAGAGTTATCATGTTTCTCACTTTAGAATACTGTTCCAAATAATTAGTAATTCCTTCTGAAGGATTTGGTAATACTTCAGTCATTACTAGTGAGTTACCATGACTTAATTGAGAATTAATTATACATTATGCATTATTCATGTTAATTATGAACCTGTATGTAGTAGTTCTTAGTAGTTCTCTGGGAGGTATGAAAAAACAGTAGTTACAGATTAGCTAATAGTGAACTACCTCCTTCAATTGAGCACTATTACTTACTAATTCATTAATCAGAGTTTCTTGTTAGTTAATAGTAGTTACCAGAGTGTTAATAATGCAGTACTCATTTGTTCCTGTGTAGTTATTCATTAATGAAGGATCAGTATTCTAAAGTGCTACCCTGGATTGATTTGGGGAGAACCAAATTCAGACCAATTCATGAACGAATCATTCACACTGGTTTTATGAACTACATTAACTGATTCACTGACAAGATCCGACTCAAAAGAATGATTTGTTCACAAATTGGACATCACTGCTCTCATTAAAAAGCTAGGGCAGACAATTTTCAGTGAAAATTGACTTGAATTAAATAATATGACTTTAGAATATGTGGACTACTTTTATAGTGTTTTGTTTTGGTGCATGATTTTAGATACAATGTGACATAACAATGTTTATTGTTTGGTCTGAACCTCAAGGCAGTCTAACCTGATTGGTCCTCGGTGGTGTCAGCCTCGTGGATCTGGTTGTCAAACCACATGTGAGCTACAGTCATCCGGTTCTGAGTGAGGGTTCCAGTTTTATCCGAACAGATGGTGGAGGTGGAACCCAGAGTCTCCACGGCTTCTAAATTCTTCACCAGACAGTTTTTGCGAGCCATACGCTTAGCAGTCAGAGTCAAACATACCTGAGAGAGATTGGATGGAGTTAAAGGAGAAGGTCTAAAAGATGTTTTATGGTCTTTATGAATGTCATAATATGTGTGGCTCACCGTGACAGTAGCCAGCAGTCCCTCAGGGACGTTGGCAACAATGATGCCGATGAGGAAGATGACGGCTTCCAACCAGGAGTAGCCCAGAATAAGGGACAGGATGAAAAATGACACGCCCAGGAAGATGGCCACGCCTGTGATGATTTGAATGAAGTGCTCAATCTCCATGTTGATGGGTGTCTGACCCACCTCCAGACCGGACGCCAAAGTCGCAATACGGCCCATCACTGTACGATCACCTGTATTGATCACTATGCCGTGGGCTGTACCTGAACATAGACACAAATTAACCAATTAATGTGTGAAAGTAAGAAAAGGGAATATTGAATGAATTAATCAAAAATTTAATGAAATAATCAAAAATTGTTCTTTTGAGAATGTGTGAGGAATAAACGAAATGAATGAACAAGTGATTAAATCAAATAATGAATGCCTGAGTGAATGAATGCGGAAAGGAATGAATAAATGAGTAAGTAATGAAAAATTATTGAGCAAATGAATGAACAAACAAATGAACAAACGAACACAATAACGACCATTTTAGCAAATTAATTAATGGATGTATGAATGAAGAAATAGTGAATGAAGATCTGACCTTCCACACAGTTGGTGGAGAAGAAGCTGATGTTTCTGGTCTCCAGGGGATTTTCATGAGTGAACTCTGGAGAACGTGTCTGAGGTTCTGACTCTCCAGTTAGAGATGAGTTATCCACCTAAGAAAGGCAGACAGGATGTTCTCATTCTGATCTCAGGCTTCTCACTAAGACTATAGGCTGATAAACAAAGCTGATCTCAGATTTGAGATATTTCCATTAACATCACTCGCCCTCTCTCTACCTTGCAGCCACTGGAAGAGACGATACGAAGGTCTGCTGGGATTCTGTCTCCACCCTTGATCTCCACCAGGTCTCCCTGAACCACTTCCTCTGCATTAATCTGAAATTTCTCCCCTTCACGGATCACCAGAGCTTGCTGAAAGAAAGAAAGTCAATTGCAAAGTTCCTCAAACATTATGATGCAGAAAAACAATTTGTTTAGGTAGAGGCCTATAGCAGTGAGTATATCAGAACAGAGTTTGCAATACTGTATGCAACTTACACTATCAATTATTGATGTTTATCTATGTGTGTGTGTGTGTGTGTGTGTGTGTGTGTGTTTTGGGGTCACCTATGTGTGGTTTTTCTACCATATTGACTTAAATGACCATTTTAGTCTATTGTGCTTTCTTTTATTTTACCTTTTATACTGCATTTAATTTAATTTTTTTTCTTTTTAATTACTAAATTTAATTACATTTTTTGTCACAGTTTGTTATTTGGCTTGTGTAAACTCAGCAAACTCTGAAAGAGGGGGTGGCGGGATGGCATGTGGTTCCTTTCATAAGTTAAGAAGGATTTACATACATTTATATAAATCATACATTGGGCTTTTCAATGTTAAAAGGGATTTACATGGATTTATGTAAATTATATAAAATATTGCTCATAATGGTTTCTGTTTGGGATTTGGTATCATTTCCATTTACATGCATTCATTTTGCAGACACTTTTATCCAAAGCAATCTACTGCTGTTATCACACTGACCTGAGGCACCATGTTTTTGAAAGAGTCCATGATTCGGGAGCTTTTGGCTTCTTGATAATATGAGAAGCATCCTGTTATGATGACCACAGCAGATAGAACCACACCCAGATACAGCTGCAGTAGAGAGAGGGAAACAGGTCAAGGGTCAGGGGGTTCAAAACTATTGCCAATAAAGTTTAAGCCAAGACTCTACCACTCTTTTTACATATGCTATAGATAAAAAAAACACACCAACTGGTATACAAGCAGACAGTCTTATGAAGAGCTATTGACATCTTGCAGTTTGTTTAATTTAGTCTGCCATTTCTGCACTCTAAAAAATAATGTGTTGGCTCAGTTTGCATCAGTTTTTTTTAATTATGACAACTTTGAGTGAATTTACGTTCAACCAACAAACTACATTGAGTTAGAGGAACTCAGTAATTTGTAGCATAAACACAAAGTTGCTTACTCAAAAGCCCTGGAACCAAGTAATCTTATTTATTTCAGTTCAAATCAACAGTTATCATAGCACATGCTAACAAAACTTATTTAACATGTATAATATTACTTATAGAGACAGTGTTGTGTTTACCTTCATATAAGTACTGTTCAGCACAATAGTAACCACAAAAACTTCATTATAGAAACACTTTTAAATGTCAAACATAACAGCATTAAACACTAACAGGTCTTTGCCTTCACTAAAAACAAATAAATCAACACTTAATTTCAACATTTATTTTCCTTATCCAGTCCTATGCAAAGCATGGGAACTAGAAATCCACTGCCTAATTTCCGAATTTCATCTAGTTACTACAACCTAATTTTAAAAAAAAAGCCAATTAACACAGAAATTTTATTATAAATTACAGATGATATTAAGTTGATGTAATGATCAACATTATTATGTCAACATAACTCTACAAAATAATGTTTGCAACTTAAAAGGTTTAATTAAAAGAATAAATTTGATTTTTTTAACTTGCAACCATGCATTTTTTTTTTTAAGTTGTGGTAACAGGTCGCCTGAATTACTTTTTAGAGTCGGGGGTCTTTACCCTGAAATGCACTTGGCAACTTTAGTGACCAACGTATGAAAATTGTCACCATCTCACTCTTTGCAAAGGTTTCTCAGGGAGTTTCAATATAGAGATATGCCCACCAGTAACAAAAGCTACCATATTTTAACCATCCTTACATGAACAATAGACTTAAACACTGCAAAAAAAAAAGAAAAAACAAAAAAAAAACAGCACAGTCAGACCATTTTAAACACATACACACCTTTTCATAACCCTAAAACAAAACAGTTTAAATGGGAAACGTGCAGAAATCATGGTGTAAAAGTGCAAACACAGTTAAATGATCCTTAACTTCACATTTTCATTTACCACTGACCCTAAACTGTCCCATAAGCAGCTGGGAGCTCAGTCTACAAACTGGGACTCATTCATCATACTGGATATGGGACACCAGAGCTAAAAGCAATGTATCCACCTCAGTCGCCAAAAATGTAAACTGCAGGGTTTAATTCCCCTCTAGTGGAGTGAGGCCAATTTAACTAATTTTTGTGATTCCATGTTTTAATCGGCTTAAAAACAGATTTTAGAAAACTTAGAAGAGATTTGTAAAAAAAAAAAAGGACCTTGCACAGGTATTAGAGATAAACATGGTTACTTTCACAACTTATTATGAATTATATTATTTTAAAAATTGTATTAAGTGTTACCACCATCTCTTCATAATGAGGCTTCTTTCAGATTTGTGCAATGAGTAAGTGTAATTTTTAAATATTAATTATTTCCCAACTAGTTGAAGAATTGTTTTAAAATACATAAAGTTACTAAAAGTTTACATAAAGTTTCACCAACAACAAGCTCAAATAACATTTTTAGACAGATTCTCCAACAGGATTGGGACTCAATCCTTAAACCTGTGCCTCTTACAGGAACAAAAGTCATTGTTTTGCTATGTGGAAGTAAGCTATTTTTTTGTGAATGTGCAAGACTTCTGATTCATTATGCATTATATATCACTCTAAAAAATAGCTGTAAAAAAAAAGAAACAAATTTATACAGTAAAATACAGTTTTGAAACAGTAATATACTGTAAAAACAATGCATTCTGGGTGATATTTGATGTTTTTGAGAAAGAAACATCTAAGTTGTGTCCCAAACAACGCACTATACACTATGCACTTATACACTATGTACTTATGCATGTAGTGCGTGAATTGTGTAAGGTTATTTTGTCACTTAACAACAGAGCCTGATACCCCCTCCCCCTCCGCTACGTAACTAAAGCTGCAACAGCTGAGTGCATGAAGTGTCCAACATTCCACACTTCGTTTTTTCCATTAATTTAGTGCATTATCCGGGTATTTAAAGTGTACTTTTTCTTTTTGGAATTTTCAGTGTGAACGCACTACTTGCACTATTTATACTTAAAAACATCATAGAATAGTGCATAAGTACATGAACTGGGACGACAAATATTACCCAGAATGCATTGTTTTTACGGAATATTACTTCAATATATTACAATGCGTTCTGGGCAATATTTGTTGTTTTTGAGAAAGTAACCTATAGGCTACTTTCTCGAAAACGACAAATAATATTACCCAGAATGCATTGTAATATATTGAAGTAATATTCCGTAAAAACAATGCATTCTGGGTAATATTTGTCGTTTTCGAGAAAGTAGCCTATAGGTTACTTTCTCGAAAATGACAAATAATATTACCCAGAATGCATTGTAATATACAGACTGCACTGTAATATGCAGAAGTAATATACAGCAAAAACAATGCATTCTGGGTAATATTTGTCATTATTGAAAACAACAAATAAAATTACCCTGATTTTCCTATGGGGTTTTATAATGAGGTTTTTCGATTTATGTATAAAATGTGTACATTTTGTTCTACAACATAAATTACACACACCCGTAGTGAAAACGCAAATTTTGAAGCAGTTGTGTTCATTTTTGAAAATGTACATTTTTAATAAGTAACTAGATGAGACAACTTGGGGTGTGAGTACATTTAATTCAATTACTCTTGAATTGAAAAACCCCATAGGAAAATCTTGAAGGAACCAGTGGCCAATTAGACTTCCGGGTTCTGATGTCATACCTGCACCACTCTACACTAGTTTATCAAGCAGCATAACAAGCTGTTTTATACAGATAAAAATAACTGGAAGCGGATGACACCAGAAGCCAGACATATTCGATTTACAAATGGCTGTGCATGCCTACATTAAAAATAAGGTGGATAAGCCCTCTCATTCCCATTGGCTGGATAATAAGTGCACTCACATTGTCATTGACAGGCTCATCCTCGGTGGCCGCCTGAATACTGTAGGCAAGAAAGCAGAGGATGGCACCGATCCAAAGCAGGATGGAGAATCCTCCGAACAGCTGCTTACAGAACTTCACCCACTCTGGTGTGGTGGGCGGCGGGGTCAGTGCATTTGGACCGTCGCGGGCCAGAATTTCCATCGCTCTCTTATGGGTCAGACCCTGGTGGGATGGAGACAAAGTTCTATTCAAGATTCCCTGCAGCAACTCACTACTAAAAAATACATCTTAAACCAGCAAATTGGTTTACTTAACTTAGGTGGCCACCAGTATTGTGGTTTTAGAAAGGTTTTGGGCACTTGTCAGCAGGTCAGGCTTAGAGACCAGGGCAACTTTTCCCAAAAGCATTGTACGTCCAAGTCAATTGTAGAGAACTGGTTTCTGCGATCTACTTGGGCTTACAATGCTTTTGGGAACTGCAGTCATATATGCTTTTAAAGTGAAATGCAGTCCAGGTTAACTAGTTTATATAATAATTAGTTATATAGAATCTTTAAAGTAAGCTTTTCAAGGTGCTTACACAGAAAACAGGAAACCAATGTGTGGATACTACACTGTATAAAGTAATACGCTATATCTACTCCATAAAATTTTGGCAAGCAATATTATTAATTAAATTCAACAAATAGAATTGAGTTAGAATTAATCAAATTAATTCCTTAAATGTCAACCATTTAAAACTAGTAAAATTTAAACAAAAATATCTGAATAACAGACAGACATAAAAGATGAATTAAGTTCTATAAGATAAAGTCTTTATTTTTTATTGCCAACATTGAAGACACCTGATGATAACAAGCAGAATCACTGAAGGAAAGAGAAACACAAGAATTAACTGAGGTTTAGATGTTGATGTTGACTTTTTTGAAAATGTTTGGTCACCATTATGGTGATCAGTGTTTCAATTAGTTGGACAGCTTGCCTTTGCTTTTTATGCCAGTTTGTGGTTTTTGTAATGGTGTTTGCTAATTTTACACATTTTAAATGGTTGACTTTTAAGGAACTAAATTGATTAATTTTAACTTAATGCTTATATGTTGAATGTAATTAATAATATTGCTTGTAATCTGTTGCCACAGTTTTATTGAGTAGATAGAGCGTATTACTTTTACAGTGTAGCTAGATCAGCTAAGACAAGCTTAAACCAGAAAACTACGCTGGTTCAAAATGTTAGTTTTTTTTTTTTTTTTTTTTTAACAGGGATGCAAGCTCCAGAAATCGGATAAATGCTATCAAAAATTTCAAATCTCAAAATGTTATAATTATTTAGCTAAAGCTGTTTTTCTCAATTGATATCACTAAGTAAAATCTTTCTATATATTCCAAAGCCTTGTTTAGTTGGTCGTGGGTATGCTGGTTGAATGTGCCGGTGGGTAAATGTCATCACGATCTGAAAAATATCCGATTCATTATTGCAAATGTCGAGGGTGAAAGTTAAGATGACTCACTCTGGCAAGGTCAACTTCATAACGAGTGCTGAGCTCATCGAGAGACAGCTTATGATCATCCTGTAGAAACATGCACAAGAGCATCAGATATAATACAACATTCCATGTTTGCCAATTAGTTGAAACATCAAAATGTATCACATTCTTTTAGAGACAATTTCATTGTTTGATTTTTAAATTATTCTCTTATACTCTCTCACCTGCTTGCTCACACTCTCTCTCTCTTTTTTTTCATGTATGCCTGAATACAAAATAATAACTTCTTACCAGTGACACCTCTTTCTTCAGCTCATCTAAATCTTTATCTTTCTGCCTTCTCTTTCCTCCCATTGGAGTAGCCTCAGGGCTGCTTTCATGTCCGTACTGAGACAGAGAGAGAGGAAGGAAAGGAATATTACCCAGAGAATAAATTAGTACTCAGAGAATGCACTTTCATAGATTATGAGATTTCTCAGTTATGCTTCATTCATGTATCATGAATTCAGCTTTGTCATTACAGGAATAAATTATATTTTTAAATATATTAACATAGAAAATAAGCAGGCTAATTTAAATTGTAATAATATTTCACAATATTACTGTTTTTACTGTATTTTTGATCAAATAAATATAGCCTTGTTAAGCATGAGACTTCTTTCTTCTTTCAAATTCTACTAATCCCAAAGGTTTGACTGATACAGTACATATACAATGTTGGGTAAGTTTTTCTAAATAAAAGTAATTAATAACTAGCTACTAATTACTTCTTCACCGGTGTAATTAGATTACTGTACTAATTACTCTCTCTAAAATGTATTGGATTACTTATTAATTACTTTCTAAATCCCATATCAACTTCAACCAGTTGAACAATACAAGGATAGACATGAAACCACACTTTTACTTCTTTCATACAATTGCATAAATTATTCTTGAACTGACCAAAGTGTTTAAAGGGAGAAAGTTACATTAAAAACATACATTTTAACATTAGTTGGAACATTGACATTGAATTTTGATGCGAAGCGATGCATTTGTGTAAGAAAAATATCCATGTTTAACAAGTTATAAAGTAAAATATCTAGTTTATGCCAGACTGCCTTAAGCATTTAACTTACGAAGATAGTGTAAAACTCTCACAGTTCAAAACGCTTATGCTATGTCAAATTACACTTATTCAAATTATGAAAAAAGCATAACTGATGAGACGTCAGTTACACTTTTTTCGTAAGTTGAATATGGAAGGCGTTCTAACGGAAGCTAGATATTTTTGAGGCTGGGTATTGACACAATTTTCACGATTCGATTTGATATCTATTCACATGCTTGTAATTCGATTCGATTTCAATTCTGGTTCTACTCGATATTGATTATTTTTGGATGTATATCAGATACATGGCAAATTTTCTAGAGGAAAAAAAAATCTCAACTAATGCTGTAAACTACACATGGGAGTCAGTTGGTACATTACTATAATATTGAAGGTTAAAATTGAACTTATTTATATACAAACACTTAAATTACACTCTGTTTTTTTAATAATAAATAAAGTTTAGAATTACATAATTCTAAACTCTAAAATTTAGAATTACATTTGAAGCATAAACATTTAAATTGTGGCTGTCATAACTGATTTATTCAAACATGCATTAAGAACATTAAAAATTATAATGAATATGTAACAGTGCATATATTTATCAGAATGCTGCTCTCTAGAGTTCATTTTTCTGGCTGACTAACGAGTCTATGGTCACTGAATATGATTTTTCTGAGGTAAATGTGACGTTAAGTGACATTGTTTACAAGCTGTTTTATTGACATCTTTCCGCAGTTGAAACACTGAGCGATTTCATGTGATATGGATTTCGGTAAGTTGTACTGTATCTTTTAACATACCTTTAGATGTTTATTCATGTTTATTTCACGCTGTAACTGGTATTAAAGCGGAGAGGATAAGTTCACATGCGCTCTGTGTTGCCGCTTCTCTTTAACTCGCTAAAGCGATCTGTCTCGCCACATTTAACAGCGCCAAAACGGTATTTATTTTTTTTATTTCATAATAAGATGGACGTGATTTGAAATCTGAGACTTTGCTTCATATCAAAAGTAACAAATCACAAAGAGTATTGTGATTTACTGGATGGGAGGCTACATGTTCTGTTTCATTCATCAACACAAACACATTGCTTCGCTTCAGAAGGCCTTTATTAACCCCCTGGAGCTGTGTGGAGTATGTTTATGATAGATGGATGCACTTTCTTGAGCTTCATACTCATTGGTCCATTCACTGCCATTGTAAAGCTTGGATGCGTCAGGATATTTATTAATATAACTCCAATTGTGTTCATCAGAATGAAGAAAGTCATATACACCTAGGATGGCTTGAGGGTGAGTAAATCTTGCAGTAATTTTCATTTTAGAGTGAACTAATCCTTTAATGCAATTACGTAAGAAGTAACTAATTAAATTACATTAAAATTAAGAGTAATCCATTACTTTACTTTTTCAAGGGAGAAGTAATTAAATGACAGTAAATAGATTACTTAGTTACACCCAACACTGTATATACACACATTTGGTGAAGAAATACTGATTAAGAAATAATTTATGCATATTGCTATCAAATTGAAACAAGTATAAACACTATAAATATGTGATTTCATTAGAGATTTTTCTTTTCTAAGGGTATTCACATCACGCTGGCACATATTTGTTAATTAGTCAGCTGAATATTCATAAATGAACCATAATTTTTACCCTGAACTCTTGCTCTGTACTTGCACTGTATAAACCCAGTCATAGTTACGTCTTTAAATCTACATATGACAAACTATATGAATCTATGACAGGTCTTTGACAGTGTTATCAAACACGTGAGTAAGCTTGAGCATGTCGGTTCATCTAATGTACTGTGTGCTCGTCTTTGGCAGGAAATGTGTGCTGTGTGCTGACACACTAGGAACACGGTGTCATGGAAATCACCTGGTCCTGTCACTCTCACTCAGCTGTGACTGTATGTGTGTGAGTGCCTGACACATGTACAGACAGATCAGTATGTGGAACAGACAGAAGATCATTCATTACACCTTAACTCATTTTAATTCATATTAATACCAATCAAAAGTAAGCCAGCATAATCCATTACAACTCTCAACCTCATTATGAGCAAAAACAGCTTACAGACAGCATCACATCAGTAAAATAATGTTCAGATAATCACACACATTTCAGATATCACAAACCTTATTATTTCACAAACATTATAAATTAGATGCAGCTTCCACAGTGAATCTGTCAAGAAATGTTCAGGTCATATTTTTCACACCAAAATTAGAATAAATAAATAAATAAATAAATATAGAAAACAAACCTATTTTTAGCACCATTAAAATTTTTGCATTGTGACATTTTTATGGTACTTATAAACTCATTCTCCTTCCTCAATTCACAGCTTTCATTCTCATTACAGCAGTGTGAAAAGCATTTTTTATTATATTATATTATTAAATTACAAATTAAATTTGTTATTTAATTAAATATATTAAATATGTATTATTATATTTTTTTACATTGTTATTAAAAGTACATTTGTAGAGCATACTTGTAAGTAAACATCATGGCATCATTTGTTTTACTGAATTTAATTCCTTCTGATTTTAACTTTTTAAAAAAAAATCCATTTTCTTTTTTGTCTTACACTACAGTAAGAATTATACTTTTTTTGGATTACAATAATAAGGATTTGGGCAGGAAATTACCTTAATAGTCATAAAAATAAGCAAAGTAAGGTCATAATGTGAATAATCTTAATTATTTATTATATAATTTATTTTATTTTATTAATGCAAATTATACATTTTATTTTTTCTTTCGATTTTGTTGTGACATATCACCCCAACATTTCTTTGTGACATTTACCCTACATGTCCTTTTCTAAGTCACATATCAGACACAAACCTACATAATCTTGCTGTATTCATAAGAAATGCATGTGATACTAAACCAATACATTATTTAAGGGTGCACGACACTTACAACAATCTGTGAGAGAATGAAAAAAGCCAGCAAGAGAAAAGGACAGACAGAATAACTGATGAAGCACCACAGAAAGACACACTCACCCCTTTTCCCATGTTCGTTGATAATGAACTGATGCCCAGATTTCTCCCACTCTCCCCTCACACGTGTGGAAGACACTGGTGGCTTTTTTTGGAGGTAACATACCCCCTTTCTCCACCTGATAACACACACACACAGCCTGTTTTCTCCCCCCACTTGTGCCTCAGGGTAACCCGAAGCTCACTTCCCACCCCCTTACAAATACACACACACACACAACCTTCATGCCCATGGCTGTATACCTGCACCTGCTACCACTTTCCCCCTCTTTCTGTCTGCCTTACACACACTATTATCACTATTTATTTTATGCTTGTTAGCAGGGCAGAAGCAGCGAGACGGGCTGAATTCTCCATTACCACGATGGAGAATGTGGCTTGAGGATTTTTTTCCCCCCAACTAAATCAAGCCTTGAGACTGTGGGAACTACAACTGCCGTCAACGTCTCTGCCAGATCCATTAAGAACAGGACCGGAGAGAGCAGCTGCTCTCCTGACCCTGCTGTGCCCGAGAGCAATACTCGGCTGACGTAAAAATCAGTGATAAATCACATGAACTTCACGTGCTACACTATTTATTGTCTCTGTGGAGGACATATCTTACTTTTTTTTTCAGGTTAATGGTATATAGTTCAAAATGTGTTCTGTTCTCCTATTATAGTGTTAAATATTATGTAGTTAATAAAAATAATGTAGTTTTCTGTTTACTAAATTTTGTCTCTTAACACTTGACATAGAGATAGATGTTAAAGGGATAGTTCACCAAAAATTTTAATTCTGTCATTAATTACTCACCCTTGTTGTCGTTCCAAAACTGTAAGACTTTCATTCATCTTCGGAACACAAATGAAGATCTTTTTGATGAAATCTGAGCATTCTGTCCTTCCACAGACAGGCTATGCAATACAAACTTTGACACTTCGAAAAGTTCATAAAGAGATCGGAAAACGAATCCATGAATTGAGCAATTTAGTCCAAATTTTCAGAAGAGACTATTGCTTTTTATAATGAACAGATTTAATTTAGGCTTTTACTCACATATAAACATTGATCAGCAAAAATAAGCAGAAGCTCAACCGAGCCTGAATGATGCACGAGGACAAACCTCTTGCGGAAGCTCATAGTGCTGTGTAACCAATGAGGTTCATTCTTGTGTGTTATGCAGCACGTTTGATATATTATATATACAACCCCGTTAACCTGCAAGACATTTTGCTGCAGAGAAAAAAATGAATGAAAACAATTCATCAAAGACACCAGTAAACTATTATACAAAGTTTATTAATACACATTTGAGTGATTCCGAGAATGTAAAGTTAATGAAAAATGAAAAGATTAAACTGGCTCTAAACAATTTTTCAACCCCCAAAAGTCAAAATTTGTGCAGAATCTTTTATTCTTTATAACCTCCAATAAATGCTGCCTGTAAGTGCTTAGAAGCTTCTGTCACCTCTCTACTGCAATCTTGGCCCATTCCTCATTTGAAAAAGCTTCCAGATCACTGATAGTCTTTGTTTTCCATGTTACCACTGCTTCCTACAAATTCCACCAAATATTTTCAATGAGATTTCAATCTGAAGACTGTACAGGCCACTGAAGAACATTCTACGACTGATCCCTGAACTTGAATTTGAATATATACTTTGGGACGGCTGTCCTGCAGGAAAGTCCATTGATCATCAAGCTACAGTCTCTGCACTGAAGGCATCACCATCTTTGCAAAAATGGCTTGATACTTCAAAGAATTCATGATGTCCTTCATACAGTCAAGATTTCTACTTCCTGCAACAGTAAAGAACCCCCATAACAAGACTGGACCACCTCCATGTTTGACTATGGAGATTTCTATGTGCACAAAGGTCTGCGTAACATAAAGGCTGTGTCCCAAATGGTGCACTTGCACTTTCGATCTTGTGGACTTACTTGGCCACTGTGTGTCCGTTAAGTCCACGAGACTGTAGGGTGTCCCATTCATCATTTTAGGTTTCAGAAGGGTGCTCGCAAGCGACCCTTTTGAGGCCGCTGTGCGCCCTCAATGCGCACTTCTGCTGAGCTCGCAAGTCTGCGAGTTACACAGAGGACTTCTACCTGGCAGTCAAAGCAGCATTATGTCACGAAAGTGCGGACTCAGAGGTGCCATTTGGGACCGGGCCAAAAATCGTCATTGGAGGCTCATCGCGGACATCCGAGTCCCATTTTTTGTGACCGCGCGGACAACTGCGCTGGAAAAACAACATGGACGTCGAATTTGAAGAGAGGCTGTGCGAATAAGTCCATTGCTACCCGCACATCTTCAATTCGCCGTTAAAACAATATAAAGACAGCCAGATGTGCAATAATATTGATGTGCAATAATCCATGTTTATTTACTGTTCAAGCCGATCTACTGCGCATGTGTGGAACAAGTCCGTCGAGCGGACCCCAGCATGCATTTCAGTAGTATAAATACAAGTAGTCCATGTGCATGCTGTCCGTTTACGTGTCCAAACTTTATCATCACGTTCCCACAAATTATTTTGACGTTCACACGAGTTAATATGTCGTAGCCACGACAACATCAAGTGAACCGAACACGTCCCCTCCTGGTCACCGTACAAATCTGATTGGTTGATTGGAATGTCGTTCCAGGATCAACAAAGATCCAGGAACATGTTGCACTGGGTGAAATCACATTCATGCTCGGGCGCTGCTTCTTTATCTTATATATTAAAAACACACACACACATACACACAATACTGTCATCATTTAGACTATCATTTTGTGACATTTATATATCTCAAAAATGATTCATCACAAAAAATATATATATTTTTTTAAACGATGATGTTGTCACGCCAGAAGACATCTTCATGCATGAGATGAAAGAGAGTAAACTAGACTACTAGATTGTATAATTTGCACACGGAGAAAACGCTTTCCAATTTGCCCAGTCATGCAGTTCTTGCATGAATACATCTCTCTTTACAATATTTTATAGAGTTATTCACTCATCTGCATTCCACCGATGGTTATTTAGATCATTCCATCAAAACACACACACACAAGGGATCTGATTTTTTATTGACGTTTTTCTGAAATTATTTGAATTTGAGATTTTTCTTTTTACAAGACATTTTACAGAAAATCTAAGTTAGCTTGGTTAAAGTCAAAATAAAAGTAAAAAATAATTAGATGTTTTAAATTAAGTTTGGAGAGAGAACGGTTAAATAGACCTGTACCAATACATACAACATGGGAATTCCCCGATATTTAAACAGTTTAATGGCAGGTACCATGTGGCTGCTCAACATTTACTCTAAGATGCATAAAAAGCATCTGTCTGTAGGTTAACTCTGTCTGTAGGTTTCCCACAAGCCTTCGCAATTCTATAACTTTTCCCAGCATTCCCTATGAAAGCCCCTCTCTGGCTCGAGGCAGACATGCATAGACATGAAGACTTGAGGAGAAAAACATATCCTGTGAGACTGAGATGTTTATTGGACTTTGGCTTGACTTTTCACCTGAATATGAATTCAGTCCAAGTCTTCATCCCAGTATTTAATAATTTATATCACTCTCAAAAACCTTTCCGAGACTTTCCTTGCCCTAAGCATGCCAACACCATGATGGTAAACACTGTTATGAAGAAACAACCACATGAATTCTGCCATGTCAGTCAAATGAAAGTGCAGAAATATTATTAAACATCATTAAACTCTATTACATTTCTGCTTCCAACACACAAACAGTCCCAGGGTGCTGCTGCACAGCTTGTCATTACTAACGATGACATGACGAATATTGCTACAGTGTTGTTTTTATGTTGTTTTGTTCCCCTAACATGTTGACAGGTCATCAGACTACAAACATACACATACAAACGTGTGAAAAACACGCATCTATCATAGTCAGCAGAGAGCTAGCTAAATTAACAAATTTTTTTTTTTTTGGATTGAAGTCTTTGTGACAATGCGGCCGAATTAAAACATTTTCTCCTGTGGGCAGCAGGGGGCAGGAGAGAGTGCTGGGGTTTTCTTACCAGCAGAAACAGGGGATGAGAAGAGGTGGTGGTGGATGAGTGTTCTTGATAGTTAGAGGAGGATTAGAGAGAGGTGAAGTAAATCTAGGACTCGGATGGAGTGATGGGCCTCACTAATGATATGTTTGGAGAAGGTCGGAGGGGGAAAGTGCCACCATAGGAGCCGGCCCTCATTGGACAATCATTTAAAAAAGGAAAAGAAGGGATATAGAGATAGTTCTCCAGTTACAAGTGAGTGTTAAAATAATCAGCCGTTTGTCAGACAACAGCTTACGCAGACAGACGTGAGAATTTGGCTTAGAGTATCAAGTAACTCTCACAGCGTGTGTTTGAGTGTCTCTGCCAACAGTATCGACGTCATTTTCTGGTATTTCAGTCACTGCGGTCAGAGTAAAAACACAGTACAACTCTAAGTCAAATTCAAATTGCTGTCGTCAAAAACTTTTTGGGAAGGCACTTAAAATTGTATGATGAGATGACGCCATGAGTGTTAGTGTGTGTTTGAGAAAGTATGGACGAATTTTATTGGACTGAAATGAAATTTTAACTGTGAGAAAGTGCATGTTTGTGATTCTATGACTAAAAATACTAGTGCTTTATTTAGCTCTCAGTAAATGAAGGGCGGGGAGGGAGGCTACTTTAGGGGGCCGGCCTACAGGAAGTGATGTAATAGCACCAGTATATCAGATGATAAGAAAGGTGAATTTATAGATGGAAAAGTAGAAAAAAGACAAAAAGTGTCAGAAATGCTATAAGGAAGAGAGATTAGAGGATAGGAAGACCAAAGACAGACAAAAACAGAGCGACAGGCAGTAAAACAGAGAAAAACAGAAAGAGAGGGAGGGAACGAGAAAAAAAAGACAGTTAATATAAAGTTTCCAAAATAACTTTTCAGCAAGAGTACAAAGTGTGAAAAGTGTGCAGCTAGAATTGTGTTCTTGTATAAGATTGCATGTGTGTACAGATAGAGAGAGAGAGAGAGAGAGAGAGAGAGAGAGAGAGAGAGAGAAATGGCATAGCGGTCTGTCACTTAAAAAGAGGAAATCTTCACCATTCTGCCACTATTACAGCTCTAAAAAATACATCTGTCAGTATGTGTGTAATGGACGGCTCTCAGCTCTGGGTTTTGTTGTGAATGTGTGATGTTGTTGAAGTTATGTTATTTTTAAGACTGTGTCCTAACCAGGTGCAATACAACAACTTTCAGGTGACAAGTAATTTATCTGTACTCCCTGAAAACAAAAACGGAGAACAGATGTATAATTTACAGCTAGAGCGGGGTTCAAAAGTCCACACTGAAAATCTGGGATTCAAAATCTAATTTGAACCTAGAGAAAACCCAGAAGGTTTTAGGATTTAAAAAGAAAACTAAATAAATAAATAAATATTAAAGATGCTGCACTATTTCTAGTTTCCTAAATAAGAAATATTGTGCATGTGAATGCCTTTGTACAGACAGTTAGTTCTTGCTTCCACTTAAGTTTAAGATGCTCTTCGGATCATCTCAAGTAATGCTGGAGAACATCGGGTTTTGCATAAACTTGTGGAGTTAATGCAGCTCGAGTGCCGCTGTCAATAAAGAGACATAAATCAAATACTAAGGCAAATTCATGTTAATTTTTTTCCACATTTTCACTTATTGTTATGCTGAAAGTAGAAAAATGCAAAATAGAAGCTATTCAGATTTTTGAACCTCACTGCATGCATAGTGTGATTTTGGACCACTGAGATTTTAATGTGAACGGAGCTATCCAGGTTAATGTAAAAGAATCTAAGCAACCTAAATGATATCTAATTATAATATATAATAATTATATATTATAATTTTTAAATATCTTGTCACAGCTACGCAAGAGATTTTTTTTTTTGTCCAAAATAGAAATTATAATAATAATTTATGAAGGAAAAATGTACTAAAGTAGAAAAACTAGAAGCTTTTCAGATTTTTTAACCTCACTGTATGCGGAGTGTGATTTCGGACAGATGAGATTTTAATGTGGGTGGAGCTACCCCGATTAACGTGACGAAGGCAGAACCCAAGCAACCCAAGATATATCAAATTATAATATATAATAATGATATATTATAATTATAAAATATCTTTTCACAGCTGCGTAATACATCTTCTCCAACAAAATTATTGTGTTTCTAGCTTGTCGCTTTATCGTGTTGCACCTAGATTGGACACAGATTTTTTTTTAAAAAACAGGTTTGTTTTTTTTGGTTGGGATTATAATGAGAAACACTTCACCCCTCTCCTGTCCTCCTGTTTTAAGGATTCATCTTTCACTCCTCGCCTCCAAAACTCTCCACCACCCCCTCTTTTCATACATGTCTCTCTCACTTGAGAGCAATTTTGCGCGCGAGTTGAGAAAAGAACGCTGCGGGACTCGTTTTAGTTTGCTCTCCCTCTCTCTCCTGTTTAGTGAGCTCTAGCTCAATGGTCATAAGAACCCTGCCCTGCTTCCCCAACCCCGCTGCCTCTTCCTGGGCTTGGGTCTGGGTTGAGGCAGCCCCACTCTGGAGCTCTAGCTCTCTGCTCCACAATCCCTATTTCTTCTCTCTGCGAGACTCCTGTTTCTTCTTCTCTGATGCTGCCGCCTTCAGCTTGGCCGGATCCGTCACAGCCGAAGCCTGGAAAAAGAGAGGGAGTGTGGAGAGGGGAGGAGTGAGTCTCTACGGGAGGAAAGAGAGAGAGAGATAGAGAGAAATAGAGGAATAGAAAGAAAGCAAGAAGCAAAGAGAGAGGGGAAAAGGAAAAAGAAGGGCTTGTGGGTTAAGTGGGAATGGTCAGATGAGTTTTTCGAATTTGAGGAACCGGAATAAGGGAGGTAGTTTCATTACAGAAGAGAAGAAGAAGAAAAAAGAGAGTGAAATGCTAAACAAGTGGTTAGAAGGAGATGAACACCAGGGGAACTTTCGGTTTCTGGAAAGGGAGGACAAAACAGGAAGTGGCCAGTTAGGGAGTGACAGCGTGACATCACAGCACCTAAATAAAAGAACTCTTATACAGCTGAACTTTGACCCCTTCACTCTCGGGATGCTGAAACATGTTTGATTATCTTTTGTCTTTCCACAAAGGAGCTTCACTTTAATTCTGTCAGAAACCTGAAATGGTGCTGCACATATAACTCAATTAAAGGTGAAGTGAATCATTGTATCAAGTAAAATACTTTCTTTTAACCCAGATGTACAGTGGACTTCCTGAATAGAGAAATACTATGCTCTGAGTTTGGGGCAGGATGTCCTATTTTTCAAAATAATGAATGGGTGGTATAAGAGGGTTTTGGAAAGATACTGTCTAATAGTGCAGAAATTATACACTTCACCTTTAAAAGGAATATTCCAGAATAAATAAAAGTTATTAAACTTGATTACCACAGAATTTAGAATTCTGTTTTTAACCCAAAAATATTCTTTGTCAAATCTAGCAATAAGTTCAAGAAAGGCTTACAGTAACTGTACATCTTAAAGGATTAGTTCACTTTAAAATGAAAATGACCCTAAGCTTTACTCACCCTCAAGCCTTCCTAGGTGTATATGACTTTCTTCTTTCCGATGAACACAATCGGATTTATATTAATAAATATCCTGACACTTCCAAGCTTTATAATGGCAGTGAATGGGAAACGAGTATGAAGCTCAAGAAAGTGCATCCCTCCATCATAAACGTACTCCATATGGCTCCAGGGGGTTAATAAAGGCCTTCTGAAACAAAGCGATGCGTTTATCTAAGAAAAATATCCATATTTAACAAGTTATAAAGTAAAATATCTAGCTTCTGTGAGACCGCCTTCCGTATTCAACTTACGAAAAAAGTATAATGCCTCTTGCAGTTCAAAATGCTTACACTACGTCCTACGCCTTCCCTATTCAACTTACGAAAAAAGCATAAGCAACATCTGTTGCGGAAGTTACAACACGAATTCTGGAAATGTTGGGACATTTTTTAAATTTGAATAAAATGAAAAATAAAAGATTTTCAAATCACATGAGCCAATATTTTATTCACAATAGAACATAGATAACATAAATGTTTGAACTAAGAAATTTTAAAATTTTATGCACAGAATGAGCTCATTTCAAATTTGATGCCTGCACAGTTTGAAGACGTCTGGGTATCGAGGTTATGCGTTTCTGGAGTTTTGGTGTTGAAATTTGGTCCTATTCTTGCCTGATACAGGTTTTCCCCTGCTGAAGAGTTTGTGGTCATCTTTGACATATTTTTCTCTATAGGGGAAAGATCTGGACTGCAGGCAGGCCAATTCAGCACCCGGACTCTTCTACGACGAAGCCATGCTGTTGTAATAGCTGCAGTATGTGGTTTTGCATTGTCCTGCTGAAATACACAAGGCCTTCCCTGAAATAGACGTCATCTGGAGGGGAGCATATGTTGCTCTAAAACCTTTATATACCCTTCAGCATTCATAGTGCCTTCCAAAACATGCAAGCTGACCATACCATATGCACTTATGCCCCCCCAGAGATGCTGGCTTTTGAAATGAACTCTGATAACACGCTGGAAGGTCTCCCTCCTCTTTAGCCCAGAGGACACGGCGTCCGTGATTTCCAAGAAGAATGTCAAATTTGGACTCGTCTGACCATAGAACACTTTTCCACTTTGAAACAGTCCATTTTAAATGAGCCTTGGCCCACAGGACACGACGGTGCTTCTGGACTATGTTCACATATGGCTTCCTTTTTGCATGATAGAGCTTTAATTGGCATCTGCAGATGGCATGGCGGATTGTGTTTACTGACAGTGGTTTCTGGAAGTATTCCTGGGCCCATTTAGTAATGTCATTGACACAATCATGCTGATGAGTGATGCAGTGTCGTCTGAGGGCCCGAAGACCACGGGCATCCAATAAAGGTCTTCAGCCTTGTCCCTTATGCGCAGAGATTTCTCCAGTTTCTCTGAATCTTCTGATGATGTTATGCACTGTAGATGATGAGATTTGCAAAGCCTTTGCAATTTGACGTTGAGGAACATTGTTTTTAATGTATTCCACAATCTTTTTACGCAGTCTTTCAGCCTCTGCCCATCTTTACTTCTAAGAGTACTTCTATTGTGAATAAAATATTGGCTCATGTGATTTGAAAGTCTTTTAGTTTTCATTTTATTCAAATTTAAAAAACGTCCCAACATTTCTGGAATTCCGGTTGTAGATATTTTACTTTATAACTTGTTAAATATGGATATTTTTCTTCCACAAACTCATCGCTTCACTTCAGAAGGACTTTATTAACCCCCCGGAGCCGTGTGGAGTACGCTTTGCTTTGGATGGATACACTTTCTTGGGCTTCATACTCGTTTTTTCCCCATTCACTGCCATTATAAATCTTGGACGCGTCAGGATATTTATTAATATAACTCCGATTGTGTTCATCAGAAAGAAGAAAGTCATATACACCTAGGATGGCTTGAGGGTGAGTAAAGCTTGGGGTAATTTTCATTTTAAACTTATATAAAACTATGCAGTATCCACTATGGGATTTTAAAGTCCTGAGATCTTAGTTCTAGTCTGCAGCACTTTATCAACCTGCATTCATTTCACTGGATACTGGAGGGTGGACTGGGTTTACACTGACAGAACCAAGAAAATAAAGAAATGAAAGAGAAAGAGTGAAGCTGACAGGAAACACACACACAGAGGAGTACAAATAGAGGAATGTATACTGAAACAGATGACTGGAAGAAAGAAGAAAGGCAATAAAAAGAGAAAGAACATAAACAATACAAGATTCTGCTAGTTTGATCCTGTAAGAGATGAGATGTGTGCAAGGAAGGAAATGGCTTGATTGTACGTGATCGTGTTTGTCATGATATAATACATGATTAAAGTAGATACATGATTCAGTCTGACAGCATTTTACTGTTCACCTGCGGAGAGAACGGAGGACAGCAGAAAAGGGAGGGGACGAGACTGCTGGAGGAGAAAAATCAGTGATATGGAGGAAGTGAAGGATAATGGCATGGAAAAGCGTTCAAAAGAAAATAAACCCAGAGAGATAGAGAAAGAAAAGTAAGGTGGTATGTAAATGAATGGCATGTTAGCACAAAAAAAAGATGTTTGAGCTCCATTTGACTGCCAGCTCAATGATACTAAGTCCACAGGATCATAGGGAAGAGCCGAATGTATTTTTATATCTGGCCCACAAATCAGTTTCTCATTTTCTGCATTTTGGTTTAACCTTTAATGTCATCCCATAATTCTTTTAAGGAATGTTATACTGTAGCCTAATATATAATTCTCCACATGGCTCATTATAGCCTTGAACACACAGTCTATGTGACAGCAACAAACAAGCCTGTGCACTTGCATCCTTCAAAACATGTAGTTTTGACACCATTGCTATATCCCGAATGTCCCCTGCTTCTATTTTTGATGAGGTACAGCTACTCTAGTCTAGACATGTACTGGATTACAAATATGTTTACATGCTTTGCGAATGAGGCTTCATAAACTGGCATGCAGACAGGAGCACAAACATTGAGGTAGATGTAGCTTTACCTAGAGTTTTGATTGCCATGCACCTGATCTTTCTCTAGTACTTATGTTTATTATTATATTTATTATTAATACAAATTATTAAAATTTTGTTTTACAATTTTTTATATTACATTTGTATTTATTATGTTTATGAATAAAAATCATTATTTTATTATTTGACTTCATTAAGCCTAATATATATATATATATACACATACACACACACATACACAGTACACTACTGGTCAAAACTTTATTTTACATTTAATTTACATTTTTTAATATTTTATGAGTCTTATGCTCACAAAGGCTGCATATATTTGATCAAAAATACAGTATAACAGCATTATAAAATACTGTATTATAAAATATATTCCATTCTTTTTTATCAACAACATGAAGTGCATTAAATATTACATGTCAGGGTTTCCCAGACTGGGCTTCGAGATGGAACTGTAGGGGGTTTGTGAGTTTAATGAAAAGCCTTTAAAGTAATTAAATCACAAAAATGTAAACTTAAAATAAATAATTAAATAATAAAAAATAAAAACCATCAAAATAAAACACTTACTAAAAAGGATGTAAAAATATTTTATTTATCTGTTTGTAGTAGAGCGAATCAATGAATTATGAAAAATTACCTGCCTTTGTGAGAATTACATGTAATTAGTAATCAATAAAAAAAGTAACTGTAATCTGATTATGAGTATTTTAAAATGTAATATAATTAATTATAAGTACTTCATTTTTGGAATCTGATTATGTAATCCAGATTACATGTAGTCAATACGGTCTTCTAGGACAGAGTTTGCCCATCCCTGTTTATATTTCACAATATTACAGTATTATATTTGACTATATTTTTGATTAAATAAATGCAGCCTTGGTGAGCATAAGAGACTGCTTCAAAAAAAAAAAAAAAAAAAAAAAAAAAAAAAAAAAAAAAAATATATATATATATATATATATATATATATAATTTTATACTAATATATATATATATGCTTATATAGCTGCTAATTGTAAATGGGCTGACTTGTTTATAAAGTACTTTAAAAACAATTAACCAGAGACAAAAGAAGGAGGAGAGCAGTGGAGGACAGGAGGTCTTTAACAAAGCACAAGTGAAGGAAACTAGTGTGTAAAGCATGTGTGTATATGCATGTGTGCTTATGTGTGTTTGTATGCGTGTTTAGGGAGGAGGCAGGTGAACACTTGCCTGTTTTTGCTGTGATCCTTCTTTTCCTTTGCCTTTCTTGCCATGTTTGCTAAGGGGAACAAAAATACAAAAAATGCATAAACAATGTGGCCATCTGGTGGATGTAGAACTCAAATGAACTGCTTGTTAGCTAGTTGTCCTATAGTCTCAGCCTCAAGTATCTCTACAGACCACCCACATTCTATTTAATAAAACACATAAATGGCACAAAAAAACAAAACAAACTGTGGTTGGGCTTGTCACTCTTCCTGCCTAAATGTGTGGTCCTGCATTGTGCATTTAGTATGGCTATGCAAGGCTAGTTGACTTTCAACTCTCTAGCTTTGTTGGGGGTTCCGTCGATGTCTCACTCATGGTGTGTGAGTTTTTGTGTGTGACTAGTGGGGATCTGGGTTGTGTCTTGGTAAGAGTGTGCGTGTGAATAGGAGCGTGTGTGTCAAGGCCGGGCAGAGGGTCGAGTTTGGCTTGAGGGAGCAGATGCTCCCAGACTGACCTCATGCTCAAGCTGAACACCCGTCTGGCGACCAGGAAACGCATCAGATAGTAAATTGCCACAACGAGGATCAGCAGTCCCAACACTACGCCAATAATGGCCCCTGTTATCACGCCAGCCTGGACTGGAACTGAGAAAAAAAGAGAGAATATAAAGTGAGTTGAGTCTGCAGATTAAAGGTCTCTTGTACAGTTGTACTGATTTATTAGTTGCATTGTGTTTTTCCCTTAATGCACCCATATTATGTGGTGTGAGTTTTTACAGACAACTATATTACTCAAAAATAATTCCAAACAACATCAATCAATGTCCACCTGGAAAGGTTCCCATATTTTCCTTCCAAATATCACACTCAGAAGTTAAATCTACTGTTTAAAAGGGAAACAAAGAGGAAAATCAAAACCACCTGTGCAAAAAAAGCATTTATTTGATGAATTTAGCTCTGTGTGAGGCATTTGGATCTCACAGTGGCTATTTTTCACAGATATTGTACTCTCTGAAAAAATGTATGACCACAGAAAACCACTCAGGTCTCTGCTTTACTGTTATTTTGCGCTTCCATTAGCAGCAAACTTTCATCTCCTGCCATAAGATCTCCCAGATTTTGTATGCCACCCTGGAATAAGATGAGCTTAAAGGCAAAAATCAGTCTTAGTAACTGAGGCATGAGGAGAAAGCAAAGGAGGAATCCAAAGGTTTCCTTGTGTAACATGTTTCTCTGCAAAGCAGCCATTTTTTAAATAATTTTTTATTAGTGAATGAAGACAAAAATGTTCATAGTGATCGGTTACCCTTCTCAAACACCAGCAGTCGAACACTGGAGGGGCGGCCGGCAATGTCAGGTGGGTTCTTGGCGTCACAGGTGAAGGTTCCATTGTCTCCGAAGTCGACATTCTTGATCAGGATAGAACCGTCACGGCGACTGGGGTTCCCCACAAACTCCAGGCGGTCCCGGAATGGGCCTTTGTTATCCACGTAAGGAGCTCCACCTCCATAGTGAAAAATCTAAATAAGGAAAGAAAGCTTATTTTATCATAACATATCATAAAATGTTATATTATAACAGACATGATTATATATCAACGTCATCAATTAAAACGGGAGCAGTGAGTCTTCACAGCAAAACAACCCACAGTGTAAAATGTAAACTAATTTACAAATCAAATGACGTCATGCTATTCAAACCACTCTGTTCCATTGCATAGTCAATAAATTTTGATTTTGAATTACCTGTATGAACAAGCACCCACAAATGAATGAAGCTGTTCGGCCAACTTAAAGACTTGCACGGAGCAGTACAATTTGGAAAGCAGAACTACACCCACAAGGACCTAATATTTCTATTTGCATGGCAGTTATCTCTACAAACCACACAGACACATGGATATTATTCCCAGGGGGTAGGCATGTTTTCATACAGATACGTGTTACATAAGCAGTGCACACACCTTGTAACAGGTTTAGTGAAATGCAATCACACTATGTTAATAATAATAGGCTTCGTGCTGTAATTGCAAATTAAAATAATTATTAAAAACTTAGTAGCTGCTCTCAAGCACGGATTGCCTTTTTAATTTTCTGGAATACAGAGCTACATTAAGGCATCCAGTCAAATATTTTTATGTGATGATGTGAAAATGTCTTTTATTTGATGTGGTAACATGTCTCGGTTGCCTTGTTTGCTGAACAATGCCTGACTATTAAGAAATAACTGCAATGAACCAAAATTAAAATCAGTGCAATTCATAAGCCCTTAAATGCACCCAAATATGTCTTTGTGTGAACATTAGTCAATAGATTTCTTCTTATTTATTCTAAAATGTTTTGTAAATTTTGTGTGTTTATCTGTACAGAGACAAAAAGTAACAATTTGTCATTTAACTCATCCTCTTTCAAACCTGTATGACTCTCTCTAGCAAGGAAATAAATAGATGTTTAGCAGAATGTCGAAGCTTCTCCTTCTCCTTTACATAAAATGACTCTTACATAAAAGTCTCCTTATGTGTTCCATGCTACAATATACTATAATATGGAGCTATTTTATGTGAACTGTCCATTTAAATCCTTTAATTCTAGAATAGAATAAGTTTAGCAGTGTGTTCAAATAGTGAGTGAGTTTCTTGTGTGTGTGCTTGTTTCTACGCACTGCAATGCTGTCTCTAGCCCCATCTGGACGGTAGTGCCATGAGAAGGTCACGTCTGGAGAAGTCCACTGCCAGGAGAAGAAAGAGCAGGAGAGTCTGACATCTGAGCCCACCAACGCATGTTTCTCCCAGCTTGTGTATACAACTATAGCCGTGGTCTGAGAGGCTGGAACATACAAACGCACAGAGCAAGGAATATTAGCCTAAATTGGGACACAAATCTAAAAAAAAAAAAAGTATAAAAATGTAATGGTAGAAATGTAAAATGCAAATGTGAAAATGCGAAATAAGACAAAATAAAAGTTTGAAAATAGAAGTTTGAAAAGTCAGCAATGTTGCACTAAAGGGTGCTGTCAAATCGACAAATCGATTAATCACAACTAATTGCATCTTACAAAAGTTTGTTTACATGATATGTGTGTATATATATATATATATATATATATTGTACACATTTATACAAGTATATGTATATGTGAATATATGTATATATACAGACACACACACACATATGTAATATATATAAATATAATAATATATATACACACATTATGTAAATACAAACTTTTATGTTATGTTACTTTTATGTTATGTGATTAATCGATTTGACAGCACTAAAATGATGGCCACAATGAAGTATATAAGCAATTGGATCAAAAATTTAACAATTCATTAAATAAAAAACATTACATAAAAATCTAAAAATGTATAAAACATAATTTAGTGATACACACACACACACACACACACTTTTTTCATCTACTTTTAAAAAAAGTTTAAATTCTTTGAATAGACAGCTAATATAAAAAAGAAAAGGAAAGAATCTCTATATTCTGTCTGTGATAAGCTGATGAAGGTCCTTTCTGATCTACCTCATCTCTCAAACCTGGCCAGTCTTGAACAGGTAGGAATCAGGTGCACAAAACACAGGTGATAATACTGTCATGTTGTACAGAAGCTAAAGAGAAGGACTTCTTGGTGTTTTCTGGTTAGCTTGGTTCTAAGTTTGTTTGTTACAAAGTAATGAAATGCAAGATGGATGAAATGTATTTACCTATGCCCAAGAGCACCACGGACGTCAGTGCCAGTACAGACAGCATGATCTCCCTCCGATCTCCCCGCAGGTCAATATGTGAGGGGTTCCGAGAGAGCGAAGGATGGAGAAAGGAGAAGAGATGGAGGGAAAGAAGGGAATGAGACCAGAGGGCATCAAGATGAGACTATTCACTCCTGGACTTTATACCCAACCACACCCCTAACTTAAGCCCCGCCTCCACCACCTCATTATCTCTTGCCCTCTCTTTGGCCCCGTCCCTGATATGATAATCTCACTCGCTCTCTTTCTTTGTCTCCTTCTAAAAGACTGTCTATGAACACGATATAGAAAGGACAAGTGATACAATAACCTGAGAATGAATCCTCTCTCTCTCGCTCTCCAGCCAGTTAATAAAAGCATCGCAGCATCTGTTTAACAAGGAAAGATCAAATTTGAAGGACAAAGACAGTGCAGCAATAAAGACAATCTCTAAGTGAGTCAGATTATATTTGGAGTTCAGTGTGTGTGTATCTGTGGTTTAATACTCTGATACCTCCCTTCTCCTTAGCCTGTCACGGTTGAGTGCTGTTTGTCTGTAATCCTTCCTCTCTTATGCAGATGATTCGGCTCTATAAACAAAACATAGCCAGAGAAGCTGCCGGTCTGAAAACACAATGAGCTGCAGGTCTTTTCCATCTCACCTGTCCTGACCCGGTCGCCATCTGCCTGCCACTCACATTCACCATTACAGAAAAGAAGACGGACTTAAAGGTGAAGGGTGTGATTTATGTGCCGCAAGCATCACCAAATGGAATAGAAAATAATATATAAATATAAATATTGGTTTCAAACAGGTTTCTAGACCATTCCCTCATCCGCCATTATTCGGACAAATTCAAGCCAAATGGTTAAGCCAATGTTTACAAAGCAAAGTTTTGCTTTTACCTTAATTTGCATATTAAACTGGACCAACACTTCATCTTTAACCCTATATATACACTACTACATGCTTTCTGCACTATGATTGATAGCTTATACTTTTTATTAAGTAAAAGCAAAGTCCCTTTCAAGGAAAATCTGTTCACTCGGCGGCCATGTTTGCAACGCCTCCAGGCAGCTATTTCAGCCATCCAAGACCAAGTCCTATCTATTTGAATGGGGGAATCCTGAAATCTCAAAAACTGCTTGCCAAACTCACAATTAAATAACATATTTCAAAGCAACAAAATCTGACATGAACTGTCCCATAAATGTTGTTTCTTATGCTCAAATAAAATTAAAAAAGCTTATTTTCCAGGCTGGACCAGCAGTCCTAAGCGCATATTCACAATTAATAGGAGTGAAATGTCTTTCTATATCTAATAGTCATTGGTAAAAGGCCTTGATTTAGAAGCTATCAGAATTTCATCTTCACTTTTTGGCCATACACTTTTACTCCAAATTTTTCTCAGTTTGGGCCTCTGAATAAAACTGATGTTTTTTCAGCCCATTATTTCATGTGAGGCTTTACAGTGTTAAAGGGATATCCCACCGAAAAATTACAAAAAGAAAGTCATATAAGTTGGAATGACATGACAGTGTGTAAACTATGGCAGAATTTTCATTTTTTACATTTACATTTTTGCATTTGGCAGACATATTTATCATCCATCTTTACATTTCCTGACAATTGCGCCCATGACACTGAGCTGTGCTCTACTGGTTGAGCTACAAGAACGAACCCTTTCACAACCACATCTTTAACAACAAACAAGTTAAATGAATGCATGATGATAACAATATCACATCAAGGAGGAAAGCAAAGACGGGGGCAAGAGAGAAAGACAGCGAGAAAGAGAAAGACAGCGAGAAAGAGAAAGTCACCTCCTGACCCTGTTTCTCCTCTCGCTGCCCTTTCACCAGGACAAGTTTAAGTGATGAGACAAAGACATCTCTTTCTCCATCTCTCTCTTTTTCCATTTCTCCCTCTCTCCAGATTCCTCTCCTCCGCTGACGTCTTCCAGACACAACAATACAGAAAGAAAGACAGACAGAAAGACATGGGGTGAGCGGGCGGGTCTAATTTAGAGCTGCTTTCTCTTCCACCATCGTTGTGTCTGTAGACAAAGGTTTCCATTCTTTCCTCCTCCAGTCTCCCACCCACTCCTCTTATTCCAGTAAAATGGCAGTAAAACAGACAGCACATATTAGAGAGGGAGATATAAACACATGGGTTGATATGAGGACAATGGCATAGCAATATGACTGACAATCTGGATATAGGAAAATAGGGTACCATCCTCAAATGTGTTTTGGTCTCCTATAACATGCTTTACCAAACTGGTGTGCATACCATGTTGCCAATGAAATCAAATCAGACAATTCTTGATGTTTTTTTATGTAATATTGCAGTATTTATTATAAAATGATTTATCTGTGCACATTTTTTTATTTTAATTCATGTCCCCTCATAATCCTTAATCAAAATAGCTTCCCCTCCCTCTTACAGCGACATCTCTTCTCTGATGATGTGTTTACTGGCGCGAGGGCGGGGCAACCTGTCACTCACAAGACATCACAGCAATAGCAAACCACAACCATCCAATCAATTCCTGATGGATAAAATAAAGTCTGCCCTACATTTTTCTTTCTTGCTTCAAGAAGCCGTTTCACTCAAATATACAACTTCCGTTTCATTCCTGTTTTTGACTGGCTCAACTGATTCTCAAGCTTCAGCTGCAAAGTTTTTCCTGCTAAAAGTTAAGCTAGTTTAACTGGTAAAAAGTTTGAATAAGTTTAAAAGCATCTTATTGCTTTTTAAGTTTAAGGTATACCATTTAAAAGTTTAAGGTCTGTAAGACTTTTTGTTTTTTGAAAGGTCTCTAATGCTCACCAAGGCTGCATTTATTTAATAAAAAATACAGCAAACCAGTAATATTACAAAATATTACAATTGTAACTGTGATGGCAAAGCTAAATTTTTAATCCAGAAGTGAAAACGTCTGCTCTCTCGTCTGTTTTTAATACACTCTGCATCTTTTCACTTTTTTCACATGCGTAATATTTCGGGTTTATTTTTTGACAAACCCCTTTTTGGTCTGAATATATATATATATATATATATATATATATATATATATATATATATATATATATATATATATAATTTTTTTTTTTTTTTTTCAGTATGCAGAAACTTATGCTGTTTTGTTTACAATAACTAATTTTGTTCCACTCACCTGAGAATCTACTGGTTTTCTTTTTTGAGTGCATTCCATTTCCTTTGAAAACTAAGGGGCCGTTTATACGACACCGTTTTCAACTAAAAACGGAAAACCTTTTATGCTTTTTCATTTACACGACATCCGCGTTTTGGTGGCCTGAAAACGGGTCTCAAAGTGCAAGTTTTTGAAAACGATAACGTTGTAATCTCCGTGTAAACTGCAAAAACGCGAATCTGTGAAAACGTTGACGGCGTGCACATGCGCATTACTCTATCCACCTTATTTTTCAACGCGGAGGTAAGGTGTTCCTGTGAATGTGCGAGACTTTTGATTTATTAGCCGCTATAGGCAAAAACAAGAAGAATATTAGAGTGCAGTAAACTGCAAAAATAAGGTGGATAGTTATGCGCGTTTGGCGCGACTGCTTTGTTTCTTTACAAAGTGACGTCACCAACTACTTGTCTGGCATACGTCAGAGCCGTTAAATATGACAATACAGAGTTTTACATCGTTGTTGTGTAAACGTACCCTAAATTTTCAACATCATTACTCCAGTTATTATAGTGTCACATCATCCTTCAGAAATCATTCTAATATGCTGATTTGGTGCTCATTAACATTTCTTATTATCAGGATTTTTTTTTTTTGTAACAATGTTTAAGTCTTTACTGTCATTTTGGATCAATTTAATGCATCCTTGCTGAATAAAAGTACTAATTTCTTTCAAAAGAAAAAAAAAATCTTACTGACCTCAAACCTTTGATCGATAAGTGTATATAATAAAGTATCACTATAATACCATCTGATGTCATCAATATAATATGGTACAGTACATTTTGTAGCAGTTTATAGGGGAATGACTAGGTTTTACCATTTACCATTTGCTGCTAAGCAAACTATGAATAAGTAAAAAAAAGTTTACTCAACTTGACAAATTTAATAAATACACAATGGTCAGTAAGTCTAACAAAAGCAGAAGAATATGACATTACCCATGGTTTCCAAGGTTACAGGTCCCTTCTCCCTTCTTTTTTCAGTTCAGATCTACAGGGATTGTGAACCTTATTAGACTTTCTGCAAATATGCCAGTTTAGGCATTTTTGGCCAATTTAATGTAATCCCAGAGGATATACAACTAAAAACAAAGGGACAAATAAGAATAAACAACTCAAAGATGAGAATGCATAAAACAAGGCAATGGAATCAAAGTTACACTAATTCAAGTATATTAGACAATGCTTGTTTGTTGCATACGGATGGAAATCAAAGAGCATGACCACAGTGTTGACATTGGGTTTGACTTTGACAGCAGGACCAATCAAAATGCACCATCAGCTGAATCCCAAATGAGAGCTACTGGAACACACAGTCTTGACTGACAGCTGTAGAATGAGTGAAGGGAAAGAAAGACAGGCTGGAGAAAAACCTGCAAAAGAGAGAAAATTGAGAGTAGATAAGAGACGACTGTGTATAATGCACAGACACAACAAAACACCAGTGTATACATGCGCATAAACCACTGAAGTGTAGACTAATGTGAAATGGAATTGAAATGATTGCATATCTGCTTTATATACTGCTGAAGGAACCTTTACAAATAACTGTAAAAATATGCAAAACCATCTCAAAGATTTGCCTACGGGAGCTTTGAAGGGAAGGTCATTGTATGTCAACCATACTTAAACTTCATCACTGATGTTTTATATATACACGCAACACTTTTGTTTTTGCCCCCATTTTTCATGAGCTGAACTCAAAGATCTAAGACTTTTTCTATGTACACAAAAGGCCTATTTCTCTCAAATATCATTTACAAATCTGTCTAAATCTGTGTTAGTGAGCACTTCTCCTTTGCTGAGATAATCCATCCACCTCACAGGTGTGGCATATCAAGATGCTGATTAGACAGCATAATTATTGCACAGGTGTGCCTTAGGCTGACCACTATAAAAGGCCTCTCTAAAATATGCATTTTTACTGTATTTGGGGGGTCCGAAAACCAGTCAGTATCTGGTGTGACCACCATCTGCCTCACACAGTGCAACACATCTCCTTCGCATGGAGTTGATCAGGTTGTTGATTGTGGCCTGTTGAATGTTGGTCCACTCCTCTTCAATGGCAGTGCGAAGTTGCTGGATATTGACAGGAACTGGAACACGCTGTCATATACGTCGATCCAGAGCATCCCAAACATGCTCAATGGGTGACATGTCCGTTGAGTATGCTGGCCATGCAAGAACTGGGATGTTTTCAGCTTCCAGGAACTGTGTACAGATCCTTGCAACATGGGGCCGTACATTATCATGCTGCAACATGAGGTGATGGTCGTGGATGAATGGCACAACAATGGGCCTCAGGATCTCGTCACGGTATCTCTGTGCATTCAAAATGCCATCAATAAAATGCACCTGTGTTCGTTGTCCATAACATACGCCTGCCCATACCATAACCCCACCGCCACCATGGGCCACTCGATCCACAACGCTGACATTAGCAAACTGCTCACCCACATGAGTGAAAACCGGGATTCATCCATGAAGAGAACACCTCTCCAAAGTGCCAGACGCCATCGAATGTGAGCATTTGCCCACTCAAGTCAGTTACGATGACGAACTGCAGTCAGGTCGAGACCCCGATGAGGACGAGCATGCAGATGAGCTTCCCTGAGACGGTTTCTGACAGTTTGTGCAGAAATTCTTTGGTTATGCAAACCGATTGTTGCAGCAGCTGTCCGCGTGGCTGGTCTCAGACGATCTTGGAGGTGAAGATGCTGGATGTGGAGATCCTGGGCTGGTGTGGTTACACGTGGTCTGCGGTTGTGAGGCCGGTTGGATGTACTGCCAAATTCTCTGAAACGCCTTTGGAGACGCCTTATGGTAGAGAAATGAACATTCAATTCACAGGCAACAGCTCTGGTGGACATTCCTGCAGTCAGCATGCCAATTGCACGCTCCCTCAAAACTTGCAGCATCTGTGGCATTGTGCTGTGTGATAAAACTACAAATTTTAGAGTGGCCTTTTATAGTGGCCAGCCTAAGGCACACCTGTGCAATAATCATGCTGTCTAATCAGCATCTTGATATGCCACACCTGTGAGGTGGATGGATTATCTCGGCAAAGGAGAAGTGCTCACTAACACAGATTTAGACAGATTTGTGAACAATATTTGAGAGAAATAGGCCTTTTGTGTACATAGAAAAAGTCTTAGATCTTTGAGTTCAGCTCATGAAAACTGGGGGAAAAAATAAAAGTGTTGCATTTATAAGTTTGTTTAGTGTATGTTGGTGTTTTCACTGTGCTACTTGGACCTGTGGCTTTTCATGAGATTTCAAATAAAGGTTTCAAAAGGGGGGTTCTGTAGCGATACCATAGAAGAACCAGAACATTGCTTTAAATAGTTCTTAAAAGAACCATTTTTTTTATGTGAAGAACATTCCAATAATCCAAAGAACCTTTTCTACTATAAAGAACTTTCCGTCCAATGGAACCATCAATGCCAATAAGGAACCTTTATTTTGAAGAGTGTGGGCACCATAAAATAAAACTAAATAAATGATCTTTCACTTAAAAAATATTTTGGGGAGTCATTTTGCAGTGGCTTTCTGGTCCCAGCTGGTTTTTGAACATGTTCCACTAACATTTACACAAAACTGTTGCAATACTTCTGAAATTTTTATTTTAAACCCAAAAAACTGAAATGCTTGTGTTAATGCAACTATTATATAATGCACATTATTATACATTTAAGAGTGGTTTAACAGTCCAAATACTTTTTGAGGCCTTATTATATCTGATGACATTAGGCCTATATGTCACCAAACAGAATTCGTACACACTCCTCAGCCTTAAAACTGTCTGACATCATCAAACTAAAGCCATGGACTGTCGCAGAAACACACACACATGCCTAATGTTAACAGAGCTGACATTCAGCTGGGTCATGTCGGGACAAAGAAGCGATCTGTCTTTTCTTCCTCCCTCCATTCTACCCTCGGCTCTTGTTCTCACATGGCAGGGATGTCACAGGGAGCACCAAAACAAGGGATGCAGGGAGAGAGAGATGAAGGGATGCAGAGGAGGGGCACAAAATGGAGAACAAAAGCATTGTTTGGACTCAAAGATGAGTTATTGTGTTGCGGAACCGTGTGTTGGAGTAGGGGTGAAGAATTGGAAGGAGAGAGAGAAATTTGGGGCCATTGTAATGTTATACTTTCTCTCTGCCCCCTGTCAATGGAGGAGGACAGAGAACGGGTCTCGTTTGACTCAGTCCACCGATTTTCTTGACCTAAAACACTCTTGGGGAGTGTTTGAAACTGTTTGCTGATAAGTTAGTACGACACACGCAGTCCTCTGGGTGGTGAGCGGTTTATTTACCCTGAGGAAACAGACTCTGGCAGCGATACATTTGAGTGCTCACGCACATCTGCTCCACACTCAAGGAATACAAGCTTAGTTCAGTCAAGAAATAAAAATTGTCATCATTTACTCACCCTCATGTCATTCCAATGTCGTATATCCCTATTTGGATCATAAAAGGAGAAATTATAAAGATTGTGTTGGTCGCTATCCTGCATAGAATTTACAGCACACCGATAGCATACCAAAGCTTTCAAGCTTCAATAAATACACAAAATTATCATAAAATTGTTCCATTTGACTCGCATGCTATATTTCTTTCAGAAGTCTTCTGAAGTCATACAACAGTGCATAATGTACATTTGTGTGAGCAACAAAACTCAAAATTTAAAGGGATAATTCTACAGTGCCCAAATGAGTAAAAAAAAATGTCTTTAAAGGGTTAGTTCACCCAAAAATGAAAATTCTCTCATTAATTACTCACCCTCATGTCGTTCTACACACGTAAGACCTTCATTCATCTTCGGAACATAAATTGAGATATTTTTGATAAAATCTGATGGCTTAGTGAGGCCTGCACTGCCAGCAAGATAATTTACGCTTTCAGATGCCCAGAAAGCAACTAAAGACGTATTAAAAACAGTTCATGTGACTACAGTAGTTCAACCTTAATGTTATGAAGTGACGAGAATACTTTCTGTGCGCCAAAAAAACCCAAAATAACAGCTTTATTCAACAATGTCTAGTGATGAGCAATTTCAAAACACGTGTTCATGAAGCTTTATGAATCTTTTGTTTCGAATCAGTGGTTCGGAGCGCATATCAAACTGCCAAAGTCACATGATTTCAGTAAACGAGGCTTCGTTAAGTCAGAAGTATTTTGAAATTTCAATTGGTTCACCACCTTGGGGGCGTGACTTTGGCAGTTTGATACACGCTCCAAACCACTGATTCGAAACAAAAGATTCGTAAAGCTTCGAAGCATCATGAAGCAGTGGTTTGCAATCGGCCATCACTAGATATTGTTGAATAAAGTCATTATTTTGTTTGTTTTTTTTTGGCGCACAAAAAGTTCTCGTTGCTTTATAGCGTTAAGGTTGAACCACTGTAGCCACATTAATTGTTTTAAATATGTCTTCAGTAGATTTCTGGGCATCTGAAAGTGTTAATTATCTTGCTGGCAATGGAGGTCTCACTGAGCCATTGGATTTTATCAAAAATATCTTAATTTATGTTCTGAAGATGAATGAAGGTCTTACAGGTGTGGAACGACAATGACAGAAGTTTCATTTTTGGGTGAACTAACCCTTTAAGTTGATTGCACTTGAATTATTTTTTAGTAAAAAATGAACCACACAAAAAGAAAATATTTAAAAAAATAAAATTCACATATTACTCTCCAGTGTTGGTTTTGCTTAGTTTAATTATAGATAAATAATAAAAAAAACAAACATTACTCTCAGTAAATATACTGCATAGTAAAGGTAGTATGCCATTCAGAGCACATCCTGTGTATACATTAGCTTGACTAGATCAGTTTAGTTCTTAGATTCCAGTTAATAAAAACACCGTAACACGGCCCCTTACTAATAAACAGCACAGTCATTTAGCCGAATGCTTCAAGGCTTTTAAAATCAATGTTCTTATCTGCAATCCAAAGCAAGCAAGTTCATTCAGCTCATGGGCTATTTTAATGAGCACTATTGGATGAATTATTAATACTGTATTAATTTCACATTAATTAAACTTGTATTAATTAATTGTAATTCCTTTCTCAAAGACTTCCACAGATGGATGAAGCCTCTCCAATGCACACTCACTATTACAAAACTGTCACAGCAACACTTTAAAATTCTCTTTACAGTCTTAACTTTGACAGAAGCACAGTGTCAAAACCTGCTAGGCTCATTTCAGAGAGGGTGAGCAAATAGTAAGGAAAAGAAAGGGAATTCTTTGAAGGAAGCGATGGAGAGTACAAAAGCGAGTGATGGAACGAAAGTGCTGGATAATTTAATTTTCCATCTTTGGTCACTGACAATAGAACTATTGCCCAATTCATTGGAAACCCACTATGCTAAAGACACACACTTCAACAATAATGCACTCGCATGATCGTCTGTGTTTAGACACACACTTAAAACAGAATATTAAACTGACATCTGTAAGCTGATAAATGTGTGAAACTAAACCATGAACAGAAAAAACACATGGGATTGCATGTAAAATACACAAAACAAACATACAAGAGACAAAACATTCACAAAAACCATGATGACAAATACCCAAGGCAAACAGTTAGTGAAAAGCAAGTGTTTATTTTCGCTCCGTATAATTGAAAGAGTATTTACATGTTCATTTCCATTTTTCATTAAGTCTCACAATATCACAGCATTAAAATTCAGCACGTTAATATGCAACAAAATATTGAAAAACGCTCCATCGCCCAATAGGAATAAGAGTAGCTGACAACGGGAGCCAATCAGACCGCAGAGATCAATAATAGTCCTCCAGATCTGGTTTCTCACCCTGATTTTGAATCTGCTGCTGCTTCTTGTAGAGATCAGCAATCTAAGAGAGAGAAAGAGAGTGAGAGAGAGACTGATGCAGGAGATCAGAATAGTTCATTTTGAGAGGGTGTGTTTGTGTGCGCCTGTGTGTTCCCAACCGTCGGGAGACAGGAATAAAAGAAAACCGAAATAAATGAACTGTGAAAATGAGAGGGGAAAGGAAAGAAAGACAGTGTGGTGCGTAAAAAGATGGATTTCCTTTAACGGATCCACTTCACTTGCTCCACTAAATCACGATGTCACAATGCTCCGAACTATGCCAATGTCATCACGTTTGACTTTCAAGGGAAAAAACTACTTTAAAATCTCACTCTTCCCATTATATTTGCCATGGAACTACAACACACACATGTATAGTGTCATACATCCTGTGTTTTCCATACATTATGCATTTATGACATTTGCCTTTGAAAGAAAGGTCTCATGTGGGGTAATTACTGTCGACTCCTACGTTTGTGAATTTCAGTGAGGTCTGAGACAACGAGTGAAACTGTTATTGTGCTTTTATACATTTTAAATTACAATTACAAATCATATATTTATTTATAGATCAGTTAGTTTAATTCAAGTCATCTTTGTTTTACATTCTCAGTGTCTTCCATGTGACTCTGTGCTTCCAAGTCATTTCCTCCACAGCACTATAGGTATTAAGTGAATGCGTAACATTTGCACTTGTGTGCCTTGCTCCATGTTTTTCTGCATTTCGTATGTTACCTGTGACCCTGTGGTGGCATCCTCTGGTTTTTTGTCATCTCTAATCCTCAGGAATCGTGGGAAACGGAGTGAAATGCCTTTCTCTGGGTCCACCTGATGGCCAAGGAGAGAATCACACCATAAAAACAAAAACTTAAGCACAATAAAGTAAGATCTGGCACCAAGATCTGAACAATGAAAACATCAGTCACTAAAAATCACTGATTCAGCATCATGATTCACATGTGCGTGGTGTACTGACCAATCCCATTGCTGCCTTGTAGATTGGAGACAGTGAAAGATCAGCGCATTTCACCTCCCACACTTGCACTGCCTCTAGCCAGACATCCGGCTCTGCTGATTGGTCGACACGGTAATACGGGCGTGGTTTAGGTAAAATGTGCTCCTGAAGTAGATTGCACAAAGATTTTATATAGTAAAGTACTCACAAATATATGGACACATACATTACATGGAAACAAAGTGTAAACACTGATGTACCTTTAAGAAATTGTAATGCTGCTCCAGATCTTCATCTTTGAAGCCTGTTCCAATCTGACAAAAGCAACACACAGATCATTTATTTGTAATGTCTATTTAATGGTGAGTGATTAATTAATTATGAGGACAGTAGGATTTTTTTTACTTTTTTTTTTACCAGTAGTACTTTTAATACTTTTAAATAACAAGGACACAATAAATTGATCAAAAGGGATAGTAAAGACATTTTAAATGTTAGGGTTGTCAAAAGTACCAGTTCTTTGGTACCAAGTCGGTACTAAATTTTTAAAAATGTGACAATACCAGCTAGTGTTGTCAAAAGTACCGGTACTTCGGTACCGAAATTTTGAAAATGTGACCATAGCAGCACTTCTGTAGTACCAGGAGTACCGAGTATCCGGGTATATTCAGTGCCCACTGATAGGACTGTGCCAGTATTTTACGTGAATATGACACGAGTGAAGCACAAAGCTTTGTTTACAGAAGAAATAGGCTAACAGGTTAGCAATTAAATGTGACATTGCAGCCATGAAAACATTTCGGTTCATGCAGAATGAGAGAGGTACGCGAGTCCATTCATTTAAGCTTTGTCGGCTTTGTATTCTGTTTTGCGAATTGCGATCTGGTCACCTGATTATCAGAGGGTTTAACAATATTCCATTAGTTATTCCACTAAACATGGAATCTGTTTCTTTTCCTAAATCTTCACTCACGCAGGGGATTATAAACATTTCTTCCTTTGGTTCGCTTTTAATTAGGCCTATTATATTTGCATTCTTTACTGTGGTAAAGTAGAAAAAACAAGGACAAAAACCTTTTTGCTTGCACGTCAATTTCTATTTAACACAGTTTGTGCTCTTTATTAGACTTTATAAGGCGCGTCAAGTTTATTTGTATAGCGCGCTTCACACACACACATGATTTTTAGTTTCTCTTTCTCTGGCAGCGCAAAATAAAACATAGCCTGCATGTCTGAAGATAAAACTAGCTCTTCAGACCTTTTACAACAAGTGTCAGTTGCTTGTAACATCAGGAGATAACGAAGATTTTATTAAAGAGAAATGGTCTCCTTCCTGCTCGTTTAAGGTTTGCCAGTTTGGACATTCAAGCGTTTTAGACGATCGGATGTGTTATATTATTATTATATTGAGCTACCGTGCAGAACTGCTGAAAGTGAGCTGTTATGTCAGATCACTCTTTCAATAGGGAAAAATATCCCACCTTTAATAGTCAAGCATATTTACAGTACAAACCTTGTAAGTGAAATATGAGGGCAAAAAAAAAAAAAAAAAAAAAACCATAAACAAAAAAAACCCCATAAACAAAATAATCGTTCATTAATCGTAATCGAGGTAAAATGTTCAATTAATCGAGGTTTTGATTTTAGGTCATAATCGTCCAGCCCTACACAAACACACACACACACACCTTGCAGACAGACTGGAACTCCTCATTCTCCTCATCGTAACAGGCCAGTAGGAACCCTCCATAGCTGCCTGCTCTCTTCCCCTTCCCCAGATAAGCACCAACCACGCACAGATCCACTGTGTCTCCAACACCCTCCAGATAGTCCTTCTTAAGCTGCAGAAACAGACCATTAGAAACAATATAACAGACAAGCAAATGGCAGTTCTGACAGCAGTATAAATATGAATAAATTGCATAACTACACTGCAAGAAAACATTTTATCTGTAACTTTGTCTTGTTTTGCAGTACAAAAACTAAACAATCATTAAAACATGATAAATGTACCCAAGAGGCAAAACGGCTAAAAATTGTCATCACTCTCCTTCATGTCATTTCAAACTTGTATGATTTCCATTCTTCTATGGAACTCAAAAGGAGATGTTTGGCAGAATGACAGCCTCAGTCACCAATCACTTTCACCACACTGTTTTTGTACAATAAATGTGAATGGTGACTTATGCTGAACATTTTGTGTTCCACTGAAGAAAGAAAGTCACACAAGTTTGAAACATAAGGGCTGTGTCAAACCTCCCCTCATAGTAGAGACCATGAATTCAGTTTTAAGAAACAAAAACAAAAATATGGGTAAATTAAATTCCTGTGAGACTCGGAAGTTTTAGAGAGGAAGGTTCATTATTCAGTAAGGATGAATTAAATATTCTGGATTTGAATTAATGCTGTTCTTTTAAACTTTCTATTCATCAAAGAATCATGGAAAAATGGCTGCTAATGCATAGCAATAAATTACATTTTAAAATATAATAAAATACGCAGAAAATAGTTATTTTAAATTGTAATTTTTTTTCTCAGCCTTGGTGAACATAAGCAAGAGTAATTTGTAATTTTATATAGTGACACTTCACATACTTTGTAGGAAATTCAAGCCACAACTGTTTTATTTTACGTAACCATGTAGTACCTTTTTGATCCCAATGAATGTAATACTTTACAAATGAAAGGTACTTCATCTCATTTGATTATTTTCTTTTTCATTTGAATTTTGATAGATGCCGACCAAAAGTCTGGTATCAGTGCAAGACAACAGCTTCACATTAGATAAAACTTACTGAAAACCAGTAATACATTATGAATTTGATTGGATAAGATACATTTGTAGTAAAATAGCCAATAAACAGCACAAACATCTGTGAGTGGACATTAGCTAAATTCTATATTAATGAGCCAAGTTGCTTGGCAACCATAAACAACCTACAGTTAAAAAAAACTTAAAGCACTCCCATTATAATGCATAAAAGAGTGTAGACTGGAAACGACCATAGAATAATACAAATTTCTGCTTTTTTTAATCTTTAAACCTCACCACAGATATATCACATTCTATAAGGTATAACAGAATCTCTACCGGTCGTCTCATTTCTACTGTCAGAGTATATATTCCATCATACCACTCAGCCTTAATGTCAGGATATGGACACAGAACAAAAGAAATGCTTAATGGGGTGGAAATTACACTTTAATGACTTACACCTTCCTTCTGACTTTGAATACTTGTCTGGGTTTTATTTTTTTAAACAAGTCTTGATGTGTCTGGAAAAAAAAAAAAAAAAAAAAATCTCCTTTTGTTCCTGCAATCTGACTTTATAAAGTAAACTTTTCAAGGAGGACCTATTATGCTTTTTACATTTTTAACCTTCTTGTTGCTGTTTGTGCGTGAAAAATTTCTGCAAAATTACACAGCACAAAATACACAAAGTCCAAGTTATTCTCTATATCAGTAAGCAGCACTGTTTCTGAACTCTCTGAAATGCCTCGTTTGTAGTCTTGAGTTTTCTTACGGAAAAATACACCTCACAATATCCCTAGTTTAAATAATTCCCACCAAAATCATATGCAAAAAAAAAAAAAAAGGACAAGGCCTGGTTGAGTTGCATTAGTAGTGTGTTGAAAGTCATGGTTATGGTAAAGGGCATGAAATTTCCAAAATGCGTTTGAAGCAAATGACCAATCACAACCCACTGGTCCAGCCAACCAAACAGAGCACATTGCGCTCTTCAGAAGAAGGGGCTTTGTAGAAACCGCAACTAAACAGAGCATTACTGACAGACTGGGAGGAAAGATGCTGCAACAATGTAAAATGTGTGATTTTTTTTTTTTTGAAAAACCAAGCATGAAAACCTATTCTAGTAGATCTTAAAACCAAAATCAAGACTTTGTAAAATGGCCTCTTTAAAACATGAATATGATAAAAGTAAAAAGTTTATTTATTTTTTCAAAAGTGTATTTTCACTATGAACTTTTGCAAACATTGAGAAATTGTGGTGTGCAATACCTTGAGCCAGTTGTGGGATCGTTTGGCAATTTCATAAGTTGCATGTTTTTCCAATGTTTTCACCATTAGACCCTCACAAGAATCTGCAAAACATTAAAGACATTGAAAAACCCCTTAAATAGAGATTAAATTAGCCAATTATGAATTAAATATTACTATTATTGATTATTAAATGATTGAGTAACACCTCACAGTGAGCAATCCAACTCCATCAAAATGTCAGTTATTAACTGGTTTTGATTTAAGACCCACATTTAAGATTGGCAACCCAAAGCAATCCCAAACATTGTTTATGATATAAAAGTACAAATACAATATGTCCCAAAAATAAATGCAATAATATTTAAACATTGAAAAGTATTAATATTATCATGAACCAATATTAGGCCCCAAAAAAAAAAATCAGTTGAGAGCCACAGTTCTTATTCACACACCTCGTACAGACTGCTCCAGGAACTCAGCGATTGCTTCCGTGTTGTCAGCATCCAGGGATCGAGCAAAAACAAACTCTCCTTCTTTCTCCTCAAAACTGTCCCGTAACAGAGCCCTGCGTTTGCTTAGAGGCTCTCTTACCAGAGACTGCAAGACAAAAGTGAGATTTCAGACAAATGCAAAATTATTTAAATGCCATTGGCTATTAGCTGTTATCATGGACTTACCTCTCCATTGAGGTACAGCAGGTCAAAAGCGTAGACGCACACCTGAACCTTGATCTCAGATGCATCAACATCCTGAAATACACACAAAGTTTTTAACATGGGAATAATGGTTAATCAACATCAAGATTTTACTTTCTTTTTATGTATTTTTCATACAAGGCCACGAATGCAAATAATCATTAAACAATTAGCAAAAAGCCATTTAGAATGCATGTCACATTGCAGGAACTGTCTGCTTCCCAAAAGCTACCAGAATATGATTGTCTCTCATTTAACAATTCAATTATGCATCTTTCTTCCATATTCAGTTGTTTCTCAGTTCAAATCTCTCTTCTTTTTCTCCTCTCACCTTCCTCTTCCTCGTGGTGAGGACCTGAAAAGGCTGGATCTGTTTCTTTTCTCTGTCCCAGGCCACCGCCTCTGAATCCAGAACACAGGAGCGAACGGTCCCTTTTTTCACCTGTGAGAGAGAGGTGAGGAGGACATTTATTAAATCTACCATCAACACCTGAATAAACTGGTTCATCGACGCCGAGCAAAGCCTCACCCCGCAGACATAACATCTTAAAATAACTTGTTTATAAGGTCACCTGAGCTTTAAACACTACCACTTCACAAATGCATAACATATCGAACCCTCAGGCTGTGTGACATTTACAATTCAATAGATGTTACAAGTGCATATTGAGTTTGTGAGAGCTGTATCAGAATGTATGGGGCTGGTTTGTAAATGTTTGTAATCCTCTCACACAATTGACTGCATTCACACAGTCGGTGTTTAGGACTGACAACTGAATTTAACAGGTGTCACTGTTCATACAGCAGCTTACAGGAGCAGCTTGAATACAGTCTGTATCAGGGGTCTCAAACTCAAATTGGCTGGGGGCCGTTGCTGTGATTGACACCTCGTAGGAGGCCATTTTAACATTCAATCATTAAAAAATGATAAATGTACCCAAGAGGCAAAACGGCTCAAAATTGTCATCACTCTCCTTCATGTCATTTCAAACATACAAGAAAGCACAACATTTCTGAAAATTTACTTTCCTTTGCATTATTTCTCATTTACTTCAAATTTCATAACTAAAATATTTTTGCCATATACAAAAAAATTTAAACAGCAGTATCTCTATCATTGTTACATACAGTATTAGTTTTTAACAGTTAGTGCAAATAGTGAATACATTTGTACACTACTCTATTTCTTGAAGAGACACCTGGCAGCACTTCTGCTCACACAGCTGAGCCATTTGTCCAAGATGCCGTTTGAGCATTGGTAACGTTTATTGGTAGCATCGGACGCATTTCGGTGGTTTAAATCGACACTTGCGACTTGCGCAAGCGCTTTTACTGTAATATAGGAACGCACGCTCATAATGGAAGTGAATACAATGGTTCAACCTTAATGTTATGAAGCAACGAGAATACTTTTTGTGCACCAAAAAAGAATACAAAATAACGACTTTAACAATATCCAGTGATGGGCGATTTCAAAACACTGCTTCATGAAGCTTCGAAGCTTTACGAATCTTTTGTTTCGAATCAGTGGTTTGGAGCGTGTAACTGCCAAAGTCATGCCAATTTCAAAACACTTATGACTTAAAGCCTTGTTTATCATGTGACTTTGGCAGTTTAATTTATGTTCCAAAGATGAACAAAGGCCTTACAGGTGTGAAACGACATGAAAAAAAATTCCTTTTTGGGTGAACTAACCCTTTAAGCTTAATATGTACTGAAATAAGAATATTCTTTAATAAACATAATTTAAAGTAATTAATTACTTAAGTTCAAACAAGTGCTAGTTTGTACATATAAAATGTGTCATTTTTTTAATAACCAAAAACTTAACCATATTTAGTACTCTAAAACATGACTGACAACTGTACTCTGATGCTGAGAGAACATAATTTCCCACAAGACATCTTGTTTATGACTCAGACTTGTGACAGTTTCAATGCTTATAGAATAATTTGATACTTGTACAATAATGAGATTTTGCACCGAATATCATACAACTGAGAAAAGCGAAGGCAGAGAGATATGGACACTGATAAGCAAAACAACAGCGTTTTCATTGATTTATCTGCGTGTGAGCTTGTGTCATTCATCAAATGCTTTCTTTGCTTTAGGGCTGAAATCCATTATTGCTTTCTTGTGAGGAGAACAGAGCAGGATGACAGAGGACAAATATGGCCTTTGAAAAAGAGAGAGAAAAAGACAGATACAGAGAGACTCGCAGAAACATAAAGAAAAAGAGAGAGTCTGTGAGAAAGACTCTTAACACCGTGTCCAAACCAGCTATCATCTTAACCATGTTAGTCTGAGTTTCTCCAAACATTTCGTCAGTCGTTTGGTTTTCTATTTCGGCCGCGTCACATTGGGTACCTCAACCCACCATGAAATCTCATTTGATTAAAATCCCTGAAATGCTGCATATTCAACATCATATGTCCTGACCGGCAGTGGTTTTCTCTTACAAAAGGCTGGAATACACTACACGACTTTTGTCCAGATTTTTGCCCCGATTTACAGTCTAGAGGAGTTGTAGTTAGTTGCCAAAAGTCAAAGCCAGAGTAAATGATGACCATTTTTGGGTAAACTTTCCCTTTAACACAATATAAACCTTGAGTCGGGTACACACTGTGCGAGTACTTTATGATTGTTGCTTGTCAGACTGTACAACTTGACCCCAGTGAGATATTGGGTTAAAGCCAAGGCAGCTTGTGTAACATTAAATGTACTGACTGTACAAACAACATCTTAGATTTTAGTTATAAATGACAGAGTTGACTGGACATTTGAAGCCACCAGTCTGTTAGTTCTGAAATGCTAAATCTCTCCATTTCAGTGTTATTTTAATATGTATTTGGTAACACTTTACAATAAGGTTCATTAGTTAAACATTAGTTAATGTTTTAACTAACATGATCTAACCATGAGCAATACATTTGTTACTGTATTTACTATATTTGTTAATGTTATTTAATGAAAATACAGTTGTTCATTGTTTGTTCATGTTAGTTCATAGATTTTAATAATGTATTAGTAAATGTTGAAGATTAAAAAAAGCTGTATAACTGTAGTTCATTATTAGTTCATGTTAACTAATGAACTTTATTATAAGTGTCACCATTTATTTTTATTTCATAACTTTATGATTTTATATTTTCAGTTTTAGTTTTAGTAACTTTGTTATGTGCTTTTATCAGTTTAACGTTTTTGTCTATCTTAATATGTCTTAATATGTATTTTTACTAAATTAATTACTTCTTAAAATAATTCATTTACATAATAAATTAGTTTTAGAAATGTTAGTACTTAGAACTTCTACTAAGTTTCTAAGGCAACATTTGTCCGTTTGTGTAATATTTATATTTTATTTATTTTAAATGTATACAAAGTGTATTTATTTTATTTATATTTTTATACAAAAATGATTTTTAATAGTTTTAGTTAACAACAACACAGATTCATTTTAAGCTTTGACAGCAAAATGTTTTATATAATATAAAAACATAACCAACATAACCACTCTGCCAGAGCCTCTAAGGCAAGATTTCTTTGCAAAAGCAATTAATTGGGCATCAGTGAGCATGTCACACTGAGGCTTAGGCCATCCAAGACTGCCAGTTTTGCCCTATGATGGAATCTTTTATTATCCCTGAAATTAGACAGCAAATTTGTGGCAAGAATTGCACAGTGTGCATCCGGCTTTAGACACAGAGACCTTCTTTTGCTTCCATCTGAAATTTATTTCTATCCTGCTGGTTGCATAAGTGTTACCTGCGGGATTCTTGAGATAATATCAGGGTATTTGCTTGTGTTGTCCTCTTGGTTTCGGCTAAAAACACGCACCTCTCCGTTCTCAAGAATATGGATCTGGTAAATGCAAAGCAGAAAAAAAAAATATTAAAAATTCAATCAATGATATTGCGATGGAAACAAAGTCATTTCTAAGGCAGAGGCTCCACCTTGTGGAACAAGATTAAAATAACACACACCTGTGCTCTCTCTCCATCATATTTGTATTCGCAGGTGAAAGATGCCTCATCAAAACGTTTCATTACCTCGCCGACCCCTTTAGTTGGGTGAGCTAACATGGGTCGCAGGGGCACACCTGTAAAACAACACTGTTTAATCTCATTCTAAACTACATTTTCTATAAGATGACGAGAGAACTAAGCAAACTGTGATTGGTCAGTACCTGGGGTAAGCTTGCAGTGATTGGGCAGTTCATCTATGCCCTCCTTCAGCAATACAGGAATGATTGCATCATAATTTGGCATCTCACTGAAAATGAAAAATATGAGTGAAAGCAATGAAAACATTATTTGTATGCATTGAGGTGAGATGCAGTAACTGCAACACCTGTCCAATTTGTTAAAATCAGACTTCCTGTAGGGTACAAATTATGCAAATTCTCATTAAACAGGCACTTGTTATGCAGCGGACACCTGTAGTCGTAATTGAAATATTGTTTGTAGTATACGGCTAATTATCCCTCACAGCACCGGTTGGTGTTTGACAATCATTCTGTGCATTACCTCATGCTAGCCAATAGCGCTGGACATGAAAATGATTTGATATTTTTAGGCTTTTGACAGAATTCACTATATAAATCTCAAAACAAATTACAAATAATGAAATTTGTACATATGAACATTCCATATTAGTTACCCAAACATTTTCAGAATAATGAACCAGACCGAAACATATCGTTTGCTAATGAACTCTAAACCAATGAATCTATTAAAATAACTCATTTGAATTCAATGTTGTTTGGCTAATGTTAAAAAAGGATTTGATGATGCTGTAAACCAGGGCTATTCAACTGGTGGTCCGCGGGCCAAATCCGGCCCACCAATCATCTTCATCCGTCCCGAGGGCACCCCAACCCTCCCTCATCCTCTTTTCCTGGCAGTGTGGCTAAATTTGGTTAGATAACGTTACATGGCCGCAGTCCTGCAGCTGCACTGTTCGTACCATGCACGCTCCTCCAACTGACCTGAGAAACATCTTCCGTGCGAATATTTCAGCAGTTATTGTGTCCCGTATTTCTGTCGACTGAACCAGTTATACCAATTATTCGTGAATTAATCATTCTTTTGTTTCTTTTCCGTGAATTGGCCAAACGCACTTGCATAACAATCTGAAACTATTTCGATTCTTTCTAACCACTCTGTCACTGAATCATCTGAAGTTGTTTCTCGGTCAGTAACAACAAATACAGGACAAATAGCGCTGTTTTCATTTGTTTCACTAGTTTACTTTGAACTACGCAGCACGGCCCAGTGGATAACGGAACAAAAGCTTAAAGGAGCTGCATTTATTCCCGGTCCCGGATACCATTATTAAACAGCATTGCAACATCCAATAAGAAGCGTTTGTAATTCGACACGTACCTCTCGGATAAAAACACAAATCACTTGATGATTGAACTAGTTTCACCAACTTTACAAACATTTACCATGAATGAACTGTAGTAATTTACCACGGTTTGTGGAAATGTGGAATTTTTATATTGAATACCATGTTATAGCCATTTATATTGTAATATATTTATTAGGTGAGCAGGAGAATATATAATTCATTTCTTTGTGAAGGTGTGTGTAGTTTTTACCTGTGTTTAGGTGTTTTATATAGGCATATATAACATATTATAATATAATATAATTTGACGGTGGTAGTGAGTAGCCAAGTATGGTACCTGGTTACCAAGTCTCACTATCAGAATATTTTCATTTTAGCCTATAATAAAATAAAAATAAAATAATTTTTACCAATAAGACCCCATCCCCCCCCACCCCAACTCAACTATTTGATTTGATAATTCGGCCCTCGAATGACACTACTTAAATAGCCCTGCTGTAAACAACAATCACCAGGCAGTTGGCGCCCTCTGCAGGCATTTGTTATTATACATAATGCATGTAAGTTGATTATATTAGTTAAAACATTTCAAAATGCACCTCAAGACTATTTTTTCAGTCACATATTTCGTCATTGAAGATTTCTTAAAAAAAGTGTTAAAATACCATTTCAAGAGCCCAATATCATCGTCTTTTGAGATAAGTGTGTCACATTATACATTTATAAAATACAGTAAAAAAACTAACATTTTGAAAAATCATTCTTTTTTAATACATTTTAAAATGTAATTTATTTTGGTGATGGTAAAGCTAATTTTTCTGAAATAGAAATCTTGTAACATTATACGTTAACAAATGCATTTACTGTCACTTCTGATCTGTTTTTGATCAGGGTCTTGCTGAATTGAAGCATTTTTTTCTTTCAGAAAAATAAAAAATAATTATATATATATATATATACAGCCTCACCAGTATGTCTGTTTGAGGATCAGTGCTTTCTCCTCCAGCCACACTCTCCTGTTTTCAGCACTCATTCCTTTCCCTGCATCCAGCACAGCTGGTGGGAACTCTAAACCAACACAAGAAAAACATATTAGCCACATTTCAGCACTGCTAAACTAAATGGACATTAATTAATATTAACATGTTTAAGTGTTATTCATTTTTTATTCATCACGACAGAGAGTAATCTAATTGCAAATGCCGGATGCCTGGAGGTTCTATCAATGTTCTGATTATGATGTGTGTTAATGCCAGTTTCATTAAGATCATTTTAACCTTGGCCCGGGGGCGTCAGACACACAGCCTGACTGAGAGCGGCGAGAACGCTCTGCTCAGCCAATCCGATCCGCAGCTTCCCTGCCAATGACCTGTCAATCACACGAGTAACCAATCAAACATTTTTCATTTCAGCATTGATATTCATATAAATCTGTCACCATACAGCAGTATAATCAAAGCCAGCGGCACATAATTTAGAATTAGGAAAAATCAACTGTCATAAATAAATTACATTCAATGTTGCATAATTTTCTGGAATGTACTCAACATTTCTGCATGGTTGGTCAGATGAGAAATTTAAAAAGTTAAAAGTGAAAGGTGAAATGACATACCGCACAATGTAACGGGCCTCAGAAAACCGACACGCCACAAACAAGCCTTTAATAATGTCAATCTTCTTATTCATTGCCTGACAGAGAGAGGAAGTTGACTTACATTGAGAACAGAAAATAAACAGATATACGTTACATGGACAAAATTACACTACCGTTCAAATGTTTGGGGTCAATGTGTTTTTTTTTTTTAAAGAAATTAATAATTTTACTCAGTATGGACACATTAATTTGGCCAAAAGTGACAGCAATTTTTATTTCAAATTAATGCTGTTCTTTTAAACTTTCTATTCATCAAAAAATCCTGAACAAAACGTATCATGATTTCCACAAAAATATTAAGCCGCACAACTGTTTTCAACATTTACAATAGGGACGTGCACAACAACTATTTTCATAAACCTTTAAATGGAAACCGACTAGTCTAAACCCTTATTCAAATCAATTATATATATATATATATATATATATATATATATATATATATATATATATATATATATCACAAGAAAAGCTTGATGTTTACTGACAACCACATTATTTAAGTGTATTCTCTTTGTTAGGATGTTGATATAGCACCTGATCAAGTGTCAAGTAAGTTTCATTCATGTTAATCCGATATAAAATTTCATATTGCAATGTCCCTCATAACCGGTAGTATAACAAGATGAAATGATTTTATTTTCTGCTCCAGATATACTCTTTTCAAAATAATATATTAATTTTAAAATGTAACATTAACACAACAGTAATTTAAACATAGCCTTTGTAAAAAATAAAGCAAGAGATTAAAATGTGCAAAAAAAAAAAAACGACTAGAATTTCCAAGTTGACAAGCAGTTTAATAGACTAATCAAATAGTTTCGCACTTCCCTATTTTATAATATTAAGAAATGTTTCTTGAAATCAAATCATCATAGAATGATTTCTGAAGGATCATGTGACACTGAAGAGGAGTTATGATGCTGAAAATTCAGCTTTGCAATCAGAAATAAATTACATTTCAAAATATATTCAACTAGACAGTTATTTTAATTTGTAATATTTTGATAATATTACTATTTGTACTGTATTTTTGTCAAACACAGCTTTGGTGAGCAATGAGCATAAACATTTAAAAAATCTTAATGACTCTAAACTTTTGAACAACAATATATATGGACACCCACTTCTAATTAAAAGGTTGTGTGTGTATAGTGTTTATATAGATTATATATAGAATATAGTGAATGTGTTCGTGTAGCACAACTAAAGCATGATGCTAGCAACACCAAGGCTGTGGATACAATTCCCAGGGAATACATGCACTCATAAAAATATATATACCTTGAATACATTTTAATTGTTACAGTTATTCTCGTCTATACTCACAGAGTTTCCACTCATGTTAGCAATCTCTTTCAGTTTGTTGAAAACACCCCCTGCTGTCAGACTGGCCGGTGCAAACATCATTCTCTGGTTGCTGCGGGAACTCTCAGCAACCAATCCCAGGTCACCTTTCTCCTGCGCCTCCGCCTTGATTTTGTCCAACTGTCGCCCTAGTAACAAAAGTCAACAGTAGAAGGGTCAGGCAAAGTGAATGGTGAATGGCATTAGGGAGAACACAAAAATATTTACCAGTTGCTTGAGCGACAGCTTTCATCAGGACAGTCTCCCCGACGCCCAGCTCCAGACCCTGATACGCAGGGCCGAGCTGGTTCAGACACAGGTATACACAACATAACAGGTCATCTAAACAAACAACAGAGTATTGAACAGTGAAGCTTAGACATTTCAAAAGTATACTAAATTCATCTGTTCATCTATTCATTACTTGGACAAAAAAAAAAAAAAATCCCTGCCTTGCAAAAATAATTAATAACCTATTTAAACCCCATGAATCAATTACACACACTCACCTGGAGAGAGAAGAATTACAGAGCGCAAAAAGTTGGAAAGAGTTTCAATGTTTCTCAGCCTAAAAAAAAGAAAGATTCAAATTTGACAGCTGCACACACCCATTTTCAAACTTAGATCCAAGAGAAAAAACACACACATACAGTATAGAGAATAATTCTACACTTCATACCTTCCTGAATCCTCTTCAATCTTTTCAAAGGTGCGAGCGACAGCCAAATATGGCACTCTGAGAAAGGGATAAAGAAAATATACAATGAACTTCCATAGAAAAAATGTCAAACCTTATTGCCTCACAAAAAAAGTATTTTGCAAATGAATTAAGGAAAAAAACAAAGTCTAAAAAACAAAAACAAAGTTGATTAATCAATTCAGTTTAACTTTCTTGATCTTTTAATGATGAAACAGAGTGCTGCAGGGATGACATTTTTGTAAGCCAATCCAGAAGTTAGCATTACCCTGGTATGTTGTATTTTTTAAGACACATAAAAGCTTAAAAGAATAAAAATCACAAGTGGGTATTACTGATGTATTTTTTGTAGAATAAAACCTGAAAATAACTTAAAATAGACCTTATTTCACTGACTTTGGGATGATAAAACTGAATGTGCAAAAATGTTACAGTAACCCAGGTTTTAGGACTCATTCCTGCAGTACTCTGTTATATAGCTAATAAAAAGCAGGCTATACTTTTGGCCCCTCTTCCAGCAGGCGTGGTCAATGGGATGGTACTGTGCTCTGGAGGGATCATACTGGCTCTGTACTGCAGAATCCACCCCCTTTTCACTGTCAAAAAAATATAAAGCTCATTCAAATGGGGTCACACACACACAAAAAAATAAATCTCTAAAACAATTATATATTTTTCAAGTAAAATAATTCAAGTTGTTTTAACATTTGAATATTTTTGGATTTTAACCTTTTCGTCTCTTTCTGTTCAGCAACATCAGAGATTTCTCCATCTTTCTTTTTCTCTCCCGCATTTTGCTCCTCTTTTTCCAGTTTTACAGCTGCCTTTCTGGGTGCTACAAGAGATTGAAAGTTAAATAAATAGTTCAACTAAAAATTAAAATTGTCACCATTTACTCGCCCTGAAAAATCATGTGGGTGAGTAAATGATGACAATGTTCATATTGGGGTGAACTATACTTTTAATTAAAATACAGAAGAAAAGAAAGAATGAATAGGAAAATAAGGCTTACCAAAAAAGCTGCTGATAGGTTTCTTTTTGGCTGATCCCCCCTCGTCTTCTGTGCCTTTCTCTTTTTTCACTACTCTTTCAGGACTGTTATCTTCCTTCTTTTTCTTGTCTTCTATTTTTTCTTTCTTCGCATTCTCTTTATTTATCTTTTTCTCCTGCTTATTATCATTTTTATCCTTCTGTTTCATCTCATTGTTTGCACTGTCCACAACTTCACTCGTTTTTGCTTCATCCTCATCTTTCTGTTTATCCACTACAGTCTTTCCGTCTGTGCTCTTCTCTTCCACCTCCATCATTTCGTTTTCTAAGTTGAAGAGAGAAAGAGAAGAATTAATGAGGAAAGTACTGAGAAAGGATATACTCACGAACAGAGATCAGCTAATCTCACCTGTCTGCCCAGGTGAGGCCCCCACTCGTGCTCTCTTACTCTCCTGGCCTCCATCTTCTTCCTTCCCTTCGTCCTCTTTCGTCACCTCTCCATCGCTCCTGCTTTCCAGCTTCCTCTTTGGGAACTGTTTGCGGGCTAGAGAAAGGGAGAAGGATTTTAACTTTATAAAGCCTACTGTATCATATTTGATACATGAATTTCTAAGGCCTGAAAATTATCAACACAATCAAAACAATACATTTTAATATCACCTTACTAAGACATATTATTGGAAGATATAGAGTGACAATTGATCTTTATATCAATTTTATATTTTTTTTATTCAGTGGCAGAAATAAGCTTCCATAAATAGTAGGGCTGCAACTAATGATTATTTTGATAATCGATTAGTTGGCCAATTATTTTTTCGATTAATTATTGACAAAAAAAACAAAAAAACAAACTATTGCACATCCTGCCCAATGTACTTCAAACAAAGTGCCAATTTAATGCTATGAAAACATACAGTGCTTAATTTATTAGACTACCTGTCACAATAAAAAAAGAACAAATATTTTAGGAATTATCAAAAACTTGTTTAAAACTAAAAATGTTATTGCCATTTATTAGGCAAACTGAAACAACTAAATAGTCATTATTGACATATAATATAAAAAAAAAACAATCTCTGTTATTATTGACTGTAATTGGGCATCTGAAAAAAAAAAAAAAAAAAAAAAACACACACCTATAAAGTGCAACAATAATTGTATTAGAAATACTGCTGTGACTAAAAAGCTTACACATACTGGTGGATTTACCATTACAGAAACATGAAAAATGATTTTAGTAAGCACCAATACTGATAGTTCAGGGTACCTGTAGCACAAATCTTTCACTGGGTGGCAGAGGCCTAAAAAATTTGTTAAGCACTGTATAGTCAACATAGTGTAAATCTCTACATTAAAAATTAAGATAGTAATAAAGATAATAAAGAAAAACAAACTCGGTGTTAACAAACAGGTAAGATAAATGTTCTGCAGGAACACACTCTGGACACAATCTCCTCTTACGGTCATTTCTTTATCCTGTAAATAGGCTATAAGAAACGTCTTACATTTATATTCAATTACATGTTGTTATCCCTTTTACAGTTAGGCCTACTACTCTCATAAAATACTTGAATGACATGTTGACTTTTAAATCTAAATTTAACTTTTAAACAACACATATTTCAGCAAAATGAATATTTTTGCGCTGAATATGAATTGCCTCCCTGTCTACCAGCGCTCATTCAGTAAAGTTTGAAGTTTAAGGCAGACTGTCAGGACGAGCCTTTATGCAAAATGTAAATGCTCACGTGAATTTGTAACATTTACAGATAAGGATATAGCCGTAGAATTAACGTTTTGCGCTGAGGACGCACATGCATCTGTCAAAGCGCCTGACAGGGCAAGCCATTACGCTAATGCATTAGTTAGAAGCTTAAAATAAAGAATTCTCATGTTTTGGACAGCTTAGATCATGTACCTTTCCTGCAGCTGCTTACTCTGCTTCCTCCACTATTTTTAGATGCATTTTTGTCCATAGAAACGCATTGTTCAGTGCTGTAATTTGACGGGACTGGCAGAAGTTTTCTGTGCATGGTGGGCAGACCTGACTAATCAATAATGAGAATTGTTGTCGATGATTTTCATTATCGATTTTATCAAATAGTTTTTGCAGCGCTAATAAATAGCATCTGCACCAAATTGTATATTTTTTTCACTTTGGGCCTCTGAATAAAATTCAAAAGGTTTTTGCTTGTTTTTTTCCCCTGTGTGAGCTCCATATTCTCACCATTTCATATTATATGAGACATAAAAGCCTTAAGTTTCCAAAAACAGTACAAAACAAAGCCCAATGCTACTTGTTCTTTAGATTTTCTTTTGTATTTTTTGTCTAAAGGTTCAGTAAACGGTTTGAAAAAAAAAAAAAAAAATTCTGACCACTGTTGGCCAATTCACATAAAAATGAATGCTAGAGCTGTTTTTGGTTGTATTAGGAAGAATTAAAGAAAGAACAAATGATCAGAACATGAGAAAAGGACACTAATACAGACCAGTCTTGCGTTTAGGAATGCCTGACGGTGAAGTTGATGTTGGAGTTGCTGGAGTTCCTGGAGTGCCTGAGGAAGCAGGGGTTACCACGGCAACGGAGGCACTCGAAGTGACCGGAGTTGTTGGGGTTATGGGAGTTTTTGGGGTTAAGGGAGTTTTTGGAGATACAGGAGTGGAGGCAGCCTTTTTAACATCAGAAATCTGTGCATTTAGAGTACACATAGAAACAGAATCGGTAACAACAATACTGACATATTCTTGTGGTTGATGGTCACAATGACTCAAGAATTCTTACCTTCTCTGGCTTTGCTGTTTGAACTTCACTCTGTTTTGGCACCTGCTCTTTAACCATAGGCTGATCCTCATCATCACTGTCTATGATTACTCGACTGCGTTTTTGAACCTTCTTTACTGGTGAATCACTTTCCTGAACGCCATTCTGAATTTTGAGGGGACTTTTCACAGGTCTGAGCAGCAAGATAAGACAAAAACATTATTAAACATTATGTACCATTTTAACATTACCTACTTGTTTTCATATTCTTTTTAGACTCCAACGCCATAGTACAGAATTAACACCAATACAGTGTAAACTTTTGTTGGCTGTGTAAACAACTGTCGGCAGCATTTTGAAAGTTCTACATTGTTAAAATAGAAAAAAATAAATTTAATTTAGCATAATGTTTAATTTGGAAAACATTACTACATGTTACTTACTCGGCCTTTACTTTGGCCTGTCCATCACTCTTCTCCTTGCCTTTCATTGGCTGAAAGAATGACCTGTGGGCGGGAAACAAAGATATCACGTATGAAAGACAAATGAGCTCACTCAAGTTGATACTGTAAGGTAAAATCTTTCATGCATTTAAAAAACAAAAAACAAAGCTTAAAGGAAAACCCTTAATATTCCTGTGTAAAAAACGGTCTTGCGTCAGAATCAGACACTGTAGTTTGCTTAATATTCTGTGGTCATCATCAACATGAATAAAAAAAAAAAAATAAAGCAAGACACACTCACGCTATGCTTCGCTGCATTGTTGAGGTCTTGCACTGCTAATACTGAGTAAATCCGGAATATATTTCTATTATATAATCGTGTTATTAAAATTTCTGAAGCATCGATGTTTTCTTCCGCGCGCTTAACTCCGTATGATTCGGCGCCAAAGTGACGTCATTCCCACAGACAACAGACACAACGGCGTTTATTTAGTACCAAAGCATTTTAGTGCCCCCTGTTGGATTGGAGTTATTGGATGCCTTCGTGATTTGTAAGGAAAATTTACTTACAGTGTTTACTCAAATTCGGTTTATTCAAATACTCGTATTGCCACTGAAATAATCTAAATACAGTTAGTCTGTTGCTAGCTCATTGTTTCCCAGCCTTTTCCTTCTTATGTTCCCCCACAGCCCCATCAAACATCAACAAACTAAGAAATGTCCACCTGAGTCCTGTTAAAAATTATATAGGCCTATAGGCTATATAGTAGCCTATGTATGTAGTATATTTACTTGTGAATTAATGTTATTGTTTGTGAGATTCATTTATATTTATTACATTTGGCAGACATTTTATCCAAAGCAACTCAACATTATATCAATTCTTTCCCTAGGAATCAAACCCATAACGACATTGCTATTGCCACACTATACTGTTTGTGCTACAGGAAGACAGAAATGTAATTTATTTAAATGCATTTTTTATTTTATTATATTTTATTTTTTAATGAATTTAATCTAATCACTATGATGTATGTATTTGAAATACATACACACATATGTAGCCTATATACAGAAAGTGAGGTTTTTCAACGGTTTCTGATAAGAAAGATTTTATAATGAATGAACAGAGCTGATCACATTGTGATTTGATGATCCTCAAGTCCATAGTGTCTGAAATACACAGAGACTGATTGATATTCTTGATATTGATTATTGCATATCAATATAATACATATATTGTCTGTTATTTTTTCAGAGTTCAGTAGTGCTGGAATTAGATTTTACATGAATGTTTTTGTGGAATGTTTTACAGTAATGACGTACAGTTATTGTCTCTCTCCCTGTTCTTTCTAAAGCTTGGTTTTTAGGTGAACACCACAAGAAGAAAACAAGGCTGTCATGTGTCAACATGCTTCAGCGTCATCATACATGACACACACACAATATAAAATAACACACACGCAGTGTGTAAATATTCTGATCCACTTCAGTAATCAATCACTAAGATTTTTCAGGACAAACATAACATTTTAGAAATCTAGTCACATCTAAATACTGAACATAATCATAAACCATGAGCACAATAACACAAATAGTTTATGCTGATGTAATAATAATTCATTGTGTACTTTTAGTTTCTGTATTAGTCACACTCACATGTGATGCAGACATGGTTGCTAATGCAGCATTCATGTGAAAATATTTTGATGATATATCAACCTCACAACCGCTTTTTCAAAATACATATCGTTTCAATGAAGCTTTACAGAACACGCATGTTTCTACATTACATTTACAAAAAGAGCAATCTGTTATCAGAGGTGACTATGTCAAAGTACTGTCCATATGGCAGAAATATACAATTCAAAGATACAAATCATACAGTTATCTAACATCATGTATTCACTTAACTAACAGAAAAGTTAAATGCAAGTAAAACCTCTATATCACTATATGCCCAATCTGTATTGTTAAATTTTTTTTTTCAGGGGACATCAGAGCAGGGCCAGGACCTTGAAAATAGGATGCATTTCCACTTCTATCTTGATTATACCCTTTGTACCTTTTTATGCTTTGTTGTGAATGTACATCTAAATTACTAATTACATACAAGAAACAAGCGGCTATTTTTGGAGCATCATCAGGACTGTCACAAATGTTGTTTCACTTTCGTTTTTTTTGGTCTTCTTTGGGAAATGACAAAATGCGGGCACAGATGATGTGATACAGGTGTGATTTAAAAGAATGCACGTGAACTGTCTGTATTTAAACTCTAGTTCACTTCAAGATACATACACAAGTTGTTTTGTGTTTTGAGGTTATAATGGCCATAAAGGAACTGACAGTATTTGTGGTGTTTTCTTGGATTGTCTGTACTACTGGACATGAATTCTTCTCATCAACAGGTATTATTAATTATATTTTAATTCAATATCAATATATTTATTTGAGTTTATTCATTGTAATCCATTATTTTAGTGTTTTGTTCATATTTCTCTAATATTTTTACACTGTTATGCTGATTTTATTTATTCGTTTGGGAGACACTTCTGATCAAAATACAATAAACAGCTTTTGCACAGCTTTTCTCATATAATTACACCTTCATACATATTTTGAGATTTACAATCAAATTTTCAATTTTTTAGTTATTGATTCCATTAAACAATTATTAATTAACAATATAACAATTATTAACAATATAACTTTCTCTTTGGTTTCTTATATAATAAAACATTTTCATTATGTGGTAATGCAGTATAATAGAAATACCTGTTTTATAAAATGATATAAAAAATGAAGTGCAGATATATTTTTTTATAGAAAAAGTTGCACAGCTTTATGAGGAGGAGAAAGACCTTCTGGAAAGCTTTAGTCTCTACATCGATGCTGAAGAAAAGAATGTAAAGAGAATGAAGAGGTGAAAACACTTGATTCATTATAAAGAATTAAAGCATTTTTTTATTATAATGTTTTCAATTTACAGCAATAACCTGGTAAGAAAGCAGTTGTGAATTTTTAGCAGTCTTGCAGTTTATGTGTTTTTAGATCACGAAATTAAATACATTAATTTAACCCTACAACTTTTGATGAACTTCAATCCAGTGTTCTTCTGGCTCTTCAACAATACACAAACTCTGACCCTGAGTACCCTGAGAAAACCCTGAGAGACCCTGTGGCAGCTTACAAACTCATCAGACGAGTGAGAAGTGAATGGTTGACTATTGTCAAATACACTCAACTGAGTCTTTATGAGAGTGAGAGATTTTTTTTTTTTTTTTAACTGAAACATGTATCATCATAATTTATTAATAAAAATAAAAATCTTAAGATTAAGGTGAATGGTGATGAAAGCAATTTAATTAAACATTTCAGTAGTTTATAGACCTGTTCTTCTGTTTGAAAATCTTGTAGAGTATCAGAAACTGCTGGCATTTGCAGAGATCCCACAGCCTGAGGATGTGGATGGTGCAGCTTCAGAACTGATCAGATTGCAAGAGTTCTACAAACTCTACCCACACAACATCACAAAGGGTGAAATGTCTGCACCAATGCAGTTTCACTTTTTTCCTTTAAAATAAATTCTAATCTGATTGATGCTTTCATTTCACATTTCACAGAAACGTCTCTAGATGCAGATCAAGCCTACCGTATGGGGTTGGTCGCTTATGAGGAGGATAAATTCCAGTACGCCTTTCTCTGGTTTCTGTACAGTCTGGACAGATTAACAGAATCCTCAACCACTACTGAGAAAAAGTTGCTCCATTATCTTAGTTCCTCAGCCTATCATTTTGGCAGCCTACCTGCGGCAATCTACTTTGGCCAACGGCTTCTAAATCTGGGTGAGATCATCGTGTCCTGAAGTTTAATACTAATATTTTTATATGTGAGGTTGTGGGATTAGAGAAGTAAACTTCTATATAAACTTATATTCCTCAGATCCAACTAACGAAGAAGTCAAAGTTGAGCTGAGCCTTTACAAACTCCTTCGCTTCCAGAGAACTTCAAATCCTGACATATTCACGCTGAACACAAAGTCAAAAAATCTCTATGAGGCACTGTGCAGAGGAGAGGTTGACGAGAGGGCAAGTGCAGTGTTTACAATTTAAATCATTATTTGACATGAAGTAACAAACTCAATGTGAAGCTTTGTGTGTTAATTGTTAAGTCAGTTATATTTTATGAAATCAGACCTCTAAGAGGCAGAGGGCGCTGTCCTGTAGGTACAGTACAGGTGGAGGAAACCCCAGACTGATGTATGCACCAGTGAAAGAGGAAGTGGAGTGGGACGAACCTCGCATCATCAGATATCATGACATTATATCAGACAGAGAGATAGAGATCTTGAAGAACATCTCCAGACCTCAAGTGAATATCTAAAACACACACAAACAAAAACATTAAAATGTTTAATTGTCACTATTAGATTCTAATATCTTGTTAATAGTTCTGATGTTTTATTGTGCTATTTAATGGGTAAAAGTATGTGGATATTCCTTTTAAAATTTGGCTTGGCAACTTATATCTTTAGTGAAGACAATCTCAATGAAATATAATGATATTGTAGAAAATTGTTTGCTTCCTATTTATTAATATTTATATTTGATGTTCCTCTTCCCTTGTGTGTTCTACTTTAGCTTTCTAGGTCTAGGATTAGATATCTGGGAGTCTCAAAACACTGTACTTTTCAAAGGTGATAATCTTGTATATTCACCCAAAATGAAAATAATTAATATTATTTTATATTACTTATTTAATTAACTAATTAACCATTTTGGTCTCACACTTGGGAAGAAAAATGGAAGCTTTGTTGACACAAGTGTTGCTTGAAACCATTCTCTTGTTTTCAGTGTTTTTCTGGAGGAAGACGACACTGTTCTTGCTCGTATCAGTCAGAATATTGCAGACATCACAGGACTCTCCGTGGAATCAGCTGAAGATCTACATGTACGGTTACAGTAAGAAAGAAATCACCTGTTCATACACAGGCAGCATATATTTTTATTTGGACAGCTCTGTCTCTGTCCTAGTTTAACAAAGCTTTGCAAAGCCCGTCTTGCAGCTACTGTAGCTTGGTCATACTTTCTTGTACTCAAAATATAGATTACTAAATCCATCAGACTTCAAGACAACATTGGTTTAGTTCGCTTTTTTTGTAACATTTGCCAGTTCTTAAGCACTTTGAGGGCTGATATTAGGCTACATTTTTATATAACCATTTTATATTCAAACTTCAATGGATAAGGTCTCTTCAATGGATTAACATTCATTTTCCCTGTGAAGTATTAGGTGTTGTTTTACCTGAAAGTTTCAATTCAATAGTGGTTCAATCATTTTCCAGGTTCAGAATTATGGGATTGGTGGCAGATTTGAACCACATTATGACACATGGGTAAGATATCTTTGCTAAAATAAAGCCATTACATAAATTTGGAGGGCCAACCTGGTATTTGCCATGGATTCCCTCTGGAGTTAAATAAGGTCTGTGGTTATCATTACTTGAGGAGACTTTACCATTGCCCCTGATCTTTGTTTTTACCTGTTACACATTTCACTTTAATATCAAACAGTTTTCTTGGTGGTGATGTACCAGAACTCAGTATAATTTATAACTGATCCATGTTTAAATCACAAAACAGTGTATAGTACCTGTATAGCAGGTGTTGCACACTTTGTTTTCAGTGTTGAATTCTCACCACTTGTTAAGTCGTGGTGTAATGAATGCTGTTTCCAGGTCCAAGCCTCTTGTTTTGATTGAGAATACAGCTTAACAGCTGTTTATGAACACTGTTTATTCCCAGACACCAATATTTCAGTGATTCATTAAAGATGAATGGAGATAAAGGTTAGGATTTTAATACTTCATGATTTTTCAGCAGTATTACAGCACACCGTGAGTGTACTGTTTGTTTACTTTTGGCATCTGACAGCGTGTTTGGACCCGGAAACAGTGACACGTGACATTAGACTTAACAAGTGGATTCCCTTTTACGAGGCTGCCATTTGATTGGTCCCGTCTCTAAAGTCCACTCCCAAACATAACCACACCCCCAGAAGTCGATATATGAACTTGGTCAACATTATGGTAAAATTCTCAACCAGCAGGTCATTATCCACTGTTCATCAAAATGGAGAACTTATTGTTTGTCAGTAAACAATATGTTGTTGTAATTAGTTTATATTTTTAAAACTCAAGTTTAAAGTTTGACTATGTCTGTGCTTGAGTGTATTACTTAAAGTGATGCAGTCCTTAACCCAGAGAGAACCCACTGCTTGAAAACGCTAATTTGCTTTTAGGACTTCAAGCTCTCATTGACACAAGAATTTGATTACATATTGACCAATCAATTCATTGTAAGATAACTTAATGTTTGATCTCACAGGATGATGAGAATGGAAGGATTGCTACTTTCTTAATTTATGTAAGTCTTGGCCACAGTTTAATGCAAATGGCATTGTAAACATTATAGGCTTACAAGGCTTAAAAGTTACTTTTTGTGTTACCTGTTTTGTACAGTCATATTGAACAATAATTCATGTGCTCTTGCTGTAGATGAGTGACGTGGAGATAGGGGGCGCCACTGTGTTTCCTAAAGTTGGAGTTGCATTGAAGCCAAAAAAGGTAAACCCTCAATTCACTGATCTGTATGGTATTAGAATGATTTAAATAAAATTTGTGCATCCGTCCTCTGCTTTTTAAGGGTTCAGCCGTGTTTTGGTACAACCTCCAAAAGAATGGCAGAGTGGATTTTGATACACAGCATGCTGGATGCCCTGTGTTAGTGGGTAACAAATGGGGTAGGTTTTTATTTAATTCTTACTGGCTTGGATTACTGTTTTTTAATGTATCTTCTATCATCTATAAATAAATCTATGTTAATAAAACTAAATTTCATTCAATTTCACATGGCATTGAGCTATATTTTTTTTCTGTTGTCTTTTCAGTGGCTAATAAATGGATCCATGAGTTTGGACAAGAGTTCAGAAGACCCTGATCTTTGTCATACTGGGAGTGAAAGATCTGTGTACACCAAACCCATCTACCCAAAGCTCTTTTTTTAGTTTTATCTGACCATAGATCCAGGTCTCGTTTAAAGTTCCAGTCTTGTCTGACAACTGAATATGCTGGAGATTGCTCTCATCCAGAAACAGAGGATTTTTCTTGAAACCCTCCCGAACAACTTGTGGTGATGTAGGTGCTGCTGTTTGGTCTTTTTTTTTTAGGCTTTCTGACCCCAAGACTCATCTAGTTTCTGCAATTCTCCAGCTGTGATCCTTGGAGAGTCTTTGGCCACTCAAGCTCTCCTCCTCACCATGCATTAGGATGATTTAGACACACATCCTCTTCCAGGCAGATTTGTAACATCTTTAGTTGATTGGAACTTCTTAATTATTGCCCTGATAGTGGATTTTCAATGCGTTAGCTTTTTTCTTATAGCCATTTTCTATTTTGTGAATCTCAACGATCTTTTGCTGCACATCAGAACTATATTCTTTGTGATGAATGATTAAGGGAATTTGACCTTTGTGTTTTTGGGGGCAAAAACAAAAGTGTTGCGTTTATAATTTTGTTCAGTGTATTTGTACTCCTGTGGAACAGGAAGTCATGGCTGGACAATTTCACGCTCTTAGTCACCCTGGTGTGCTAAAAAATGTAAATATGAATGGGAATATACTTCAGAGATATTTTACTCATAAGAATTTCTAGTGGTGCCAATAACTGGGGCCAACGTGTTTTGGAGAAAAACATTTATTTCATAATGTGAGTTTCCCTTCATTTTCAATTGTTTTACTTAAATGAAAGGTTAGAATTTTGTGAATTTTTTGAATGAAAGATCAAAAGAATAAACAATGCAGATTTATTTTCACAGCCACCTTTGCTCATATTTACTAAGGGTGCCAATATTTGTGGAGGGCACTGTATATACTGTATATACATATATTCAGAAATACAGAAAGTGAATATTTTTTATGATTTCTAATAATAAACAGTTTATATATATATATATATATATATATATATAATGACTTATCTGAACAGAGCTGATCACATTGTGATATATAGATAGTCTTCTATTTTTTCAGTTCAGTAGTCCTGGAATCAGTATGATTTTACATGAATGTTTTTGTTAAGTTACAGTAAGATTGATGTACAGTTATTGTGGTATGAGATATGTTCTGTCTCCCCCCCTGTTCTGTCTTAAGCTTGATTTTTAGGTGAACTCCACAAGAAGAAAACAAGGCTGTCGTGTCAACATACTTGAGCGTCATCATACATGACACACACAACATAAAATACCACACACACACACACACACACTGTGTTCTGATCCACTTCAGTAATCATATAATCACTAAGATTTTTCAGGACAAACATAACATAGGAATTATGTATAGTCACATCTATAACATAAACAAATACATAACATAATCATAAACCATGAGCAAAATAACACACATATAGTACATGCTGATATAGTACATGCTGAATAATTCATTGTGTACTTTTGGTTTCTGTATTAGTCACACTCGCATGTGATGCAGATATGGTTGCTAATGTAAAATTCTTCTTTGAAAATATGTTGTTGATATGTCAACCTCACAAACCATGATACGATGTGGGGATTTGGTTTGTGAAACATTACAGCTTTAAAAGGACTGGACAGACTAGTTTTGATAGATGTTTTGGAAAGCAACTCATTTCAAATAAGTCTAAAAATGATTGCACAACAAACACACAAATTATTGTATTCAAATAATTCAATTTAATTCACATTTATTTGTATAGCGCTTTTCACAATACACAGTTTCAAAGCAGCTTTACAGAAGAAATTTCTATAATTAAAAGTAATCTGTTATCAGAGGTGACTGTGTCAGATCAATGTTCATATGGCAGAAATGTACTGTTCTTAAGAAAAGATAATACAAATCATGCAGTTATCTAACATAATGTATTCACTTAACAGAAAAGTTAAATGTAAGTAAAATGTTTCTATATGCCCAGCAGTGTTAACTGTTTTTAAAACAGGTCTCATAACTGAAAGAACACATTACTGTTTCTCCAGTTATTAGGGGACATCAGAGCAGGGCCATGACTTTGAGAATATATTAGGATGCATTTCCACTTCTATCATGATTATATCCTTTGTACCATTTTATACGTTGTTGTGAATGTACATATAAATTACTAATTACATACAAGAAACAAGTGGCTATTTTTGGAGCATCATCATGACTGTCACAAATGTTGTTTCGCTTTTGTTTTTTAATTTTCCACTGCAGTACTGGGAAACTGCAAAATGCGGGCAGGTGATGTAATACAGGTGTGTTTTTAAAAGAATGCACGTGAACGGACTGTATTTAAGCTCCACTAGTTCACTTCAAGATGCATTCATACATTTTTTTGTATTTATGAGGTTATGAAGGTCTGAAAATGGCCATAAAGGAACTGACAGTATTTGTGGTGTTTTCTTGGATTGTCTGTACTACTGGACATGAATTCTTCTCATCAATAGGTATATTATTATTTATATTTGAATTCAATTCAACATCAATACATTTATTTCAGTTTATTAATTTTTAAACCATTATTTTAGTGTTTTGTTCATATTTCTCTAATGTTTTTACACTGTTGCACTGATTTTATTCATTTGTAAGACACTTTTGATCTTAATACAGCTTTGTTTCATACATAATTACATCTTCATACATATACACACATATTTTGAGATTTACAATCCAATTTTTTTAGTTACTGATTCCAGTAATGACTAATTTTTAACTTTCTCTTTGCTTTCTTATATAATAAAACTTTTTCATTATGTGGTAATACAGTATAATAGAAATACCTGTGTTTTATAAAATGGTATAAAAATATATACAGATATACAGATATATTTTTTATAGAAAAAGTTGCACAGCTTTATGAGGAGGAGAAAGACCTTCTGGAAAGCTTTAGTATCTACATCAATGCTGAAGAAGAGAATGTAGAGAGAATGAAAAGGTGAAAACACTTTCATTATTCCCTATAAAGAATTAAAGCATTTTTTTATTATAATGTTTTCAATTTACAGCAATAACCTGGTAAGAAACCAGTTGTGAATTTTTAGCAGTCTTGCAGTTTGTGTTTTTAGATAAAGACATATGTTATTAAATACATTAATTTAACCCTCCAACTTTTGATGAACTTCAATCCAGTATTCTTCTGGTTCTTCAACTACTCGCATATTCTGACCCTGAGAACCCTGAGAAAACCCTGAGAGACCCTGTGGCAGCTTACAAACTCATCAGACGAGTGAGAATTGAATGGTTGACTATTGTTGAATACACTCAACTGAGTCTTTATGAGAGTAAGAGTTTATTTAATTTCTTTGACTGAAACATGTAAACATGTATCATCATAATTTATGAATACAAATACAAATCTGAAGATTAAGGTGAATGGTGATGAAAGCTTTCAAGCAATTTTATTAAACATTTCAGTTGTTTATGGATTTGTTCTTCTGTTTGAAAATCTTGTAGTGTATCAGAAACTGCTGCGAATTAAAGAGATCCCACAGCCTGAGGACGTGGATGGTGCAGCTTCAGAACTGATCAGACTGCAAGAGTTCTACAAACTCTACCCACACAACATCACAAAGGGTGAAATGTCTGCACCAATGCAGTTTCACTTTTTTCTTTTCAAAATAAGTTCCAATCTGATTGATGCTTTCATTTCACATTTCACAGAAACGTCTCTAAATGCAGATCAAGCCTACCATGTGGGGTTGGTCGCTTATGAGGAGGATAAATTCCAGTACGCTTTTCTCTGGTTTCTGGACAGTCTGGGAAGTTTAACAGAATACTCAACCACTACTGAGAAAAAGTTGCTCCATTTCCTTAGTTCCTCAGCCTATCATTTTGGCAGCCTACCTGTGGCAATCTACTTTGGCCAACGGCTTCTAAATCTGGGTGAGATCATGGTGTCCTGAAGTTTAATATTTTTATATGTGAGGTTGTGGGATTAGAGAAGTAAATGTCTATATAAACTTGTTTTCCTCAGATCCAACTAACGAGGACATCAAAGTTGAGCTGAGCCTTTACAAACACCTTCGCTTCCAGAGAACTTCAAATCCTGACATATTCACGCTGAACACAAAGTCAAATAACTCTTATGAGGCACTGTGCAGAGGAGAGCTTGACGAGAGGGCAAGTGCAGTGTTTACAATTTAAATCATTATTTGACATGAAGTAACAAACTCAATGTGAAGCTTTGTGTGTTAATTGTTAAGTCAGTTATATTTTATGAAATCAGACCTCTAAGAGGCAGAGGGCGCTGTCCTGTAGGTACAGTACAGGTGGAGGAAACCCCAGACTGATGTACGCACCAGTGAAAGAGGAAGTGGAGTGGGACGAGCCTCGCATCATCAGATATCATGACATTATATCAGACAAAGAGATAGAGATCTTGAAGAACATCTCCAGACCTCAAGTGAATATCTAAAACACACAAACACACACACACAAAACATTAAGATATTTAATTGTCACTATTAGAATCTAATATCTTGTTAATAGTTTTGATGTTTTATTGTGCTATTCAGTAGGCAAAAGTATGTGGATATTCCTTTTAAAATTTGGCTTGGCAACTTATTTCTATAGTGAAGACAATCTCAATAATATTATAGAGAATTGACAATAATAGAGACTTGTTTGATTCCTATTTATTCATACTTATATTTGATGTTCCACTTCCCTTGTGTGTCCTACTTTAGCTTTCTAGGTCTAGGACTAGACATCTAGGAGTCTCAAACGTCCGTACTTCTCAAAGGTGATAATCTTTTATATTTACCCAAAATTGAAAAAAATATATAATTATACAGATCACTAATATATATATATATATATATATATATATATATATATATATATATATATATATGATGCATTAATGTTACACTACATTAATTACATTGCATTAACCATTTAGGTCTCACTTCTTCATGGGAAGAAAAATGGAAACGGGAAACGAAATAGTTCAATTTGTTAACAGTGTTGCTTGAAACCATTCTCTTGTTTTCAGTGTTTTTCTGGAGGAAGACAACACTGTTCTTGCTCGTATCAGTCAGAATATTGCAGACATCACAGGACTCTCCTTGGAATCAGCTGAAGATCTACATGTACGGTTACAGTAAGAAAGAAATCATCTGTTCATACACAGGCAGCATATATTTTTATATGGACAACTCTGTCCATGTCCTAGTTTAACAAAGCTTTACAAAGCCTTGCAGCTAGCTTGGTCATACTTTCTTGCACTCTTAGCCGCGTTTCTACTGTCCAGCTGAAAGGTTCCAGTTGTGTTTCCACTTGAGCCTGGTACGGCACGGCACAATTACACCATTCTCGTCACCACTCAGGATTGGTCACTTGTCTGTTGCCTGGCTACCAGTTTTTCTGTAGCTGGCTAAGCACTCTTTTTGAGAAACGTAGAAACAAAATTGGTTTAGTCTGCTTTTTTTTTTTTTTTTTTTTTTTTTTTTGTAACATTGGCTAGAGTGCACAAGTGCTTTGAGAGCTGATATTAGGCTACATTTTTATATATCCATTTTATATTCGAACTTCAATGGATATAAAGGTCTCTTAAATGGATTAATGTATTTTTCCCGGTGGTTTTACCTGAAATTTTCATTTCAATAGTGGTTCAATCATTTTCCAGGTTCAGAACTATGGGATTGGTGGCAGATTTGAACCACATTATGATGCATGGGTAAGATATACTAAAATAAAGCCAATTGAGAATAATACAGTATATTAACAGCTGTTTGTGAACACTATTTACATACACCAATATTTCAATGATTCATAAAAGCTGAGTCACTGTCTGGACATTTGATATTTCAGAATGGAGATTTTGAGCCCTATCATACACCTGGCGCAATGCGACGCAAATGTTTTTTGCTAGTTTCAGCCCGGCGCGGTTATCGTTTCCACGTCCTGCGCCACGTTGTTTAAATAGCAAATGCATTTGTGCCCATTTGTGCGCCCATGGGCGTGCTGGTCTGAAAACGAGGTGTGTTCAGGCACGTTACTATGAGGATACAATAGATACATATAGATACAAATAGATACATACACAATAATAGAAACAAATAGGCCTACATGAAATAGATACATCTCCTATCTTCAATCTGATGAAATGTTCCTACAAATATATTTCCCTTAAATGTGCATTCTGAATAATAAATAAATGTATTTCCCAACTAACCTGCTGCAGTCCAGTGCTCGTCTTTTTATTAACAGTGTTTTTCTCTTACTGATCATATTGCATACCTGTTGAATTTACAGTTTAAATTAATTTGACTGATGAGCTCCCTTACGAAAATTAACCATGGTTTAATTATAGAAAAAAATTTAGTAACGTTTAGTTTTGTGGGTTGATTACCACTTGTATTACCACAGTTTTACTACAAATACCATGGTTGATTTGTGGTTACCATGGTTTAATTATAACCATTGTTTTTTTGGATTTACTGTAAAACCATGGTTAATTTTCGTAAGAGCAGTATTTAAAAAGATGAATGAATGCGCCATAACTGCCTCAAAATTTAATGATGTGTAAGAAATGCGTTGACAGTGCGAATGCTTTGAATATTATGAATTTTGACAAATGTTGTGAATTGCATACCATGAAATGATTTTCAATGAAAAATGACACAGAATAATGACTAAAATATTTAATTCAATTGAATAAATATGTTAATTCTGATTCATTAAGTCTCTAACACGCTGCAGCGTTACCGTTACTAGTTACGAGCACTGACACCGTGTGGTGAAATAATCACGTATGTTTATGAGCCACGCCTTTCTCAGATAAATTCTGTACACACCAATCATCAAAATATCTCTTCTCCTGTCTCTGAAAATGTCCGGATTTTGAAATTATCCCATGGATGCTTATTTTAAGAGGTGTTTATTCAACTGGGTGTTGATATCACATTGAAAATATACATAACCGGAAGAATCAATGCACTGCTTCGAGGAGCTCTTATGGTAATCAGTTCCGCTGTTATAAAGGTCTATCCACTTTATTCCTGACAAGCCTACTGCGTTTCGAATTATGGGTTGCACTTCCGGTTTGGGGAACTTCCATTCAAATAAACTGAAACGATTCGTTTCAAATCATAAGGTTGCCCTACAAATAAAGCTTATCCGTCAGTTTGACTGAATGAGCTGTCAATTTTTCTTTTATGTTTTATTTTCAGACATCATGAGAATAATGTAACGCTTGGTATTTTAGCGTAACATGTTATAACAAGAATATCTCTGGCAAAAGCTCTTTTCAGTCGTTGCTTTCTATCCTCGTGATTATTTTCTTTTGTCCCTTTGCATACCGCTGTAATAGTATGAAAAAGGACAACATATACTGCACATTTGTGGTCTGTTCTCCCGATATAATTTACAATATATCCCATTAATAATTCACTGGAATGCACAAAGAATCTCTCGTTTTTCTCCTCAAAGCCTCACTCTTTCCACTCTCACTCTTTTCCTCGAGCCTTTCACTGACTGTTTACAGCTTAACATAAGTTACACCCATAATTCCCGCAAAGCGTCATGGGGCATTGGAATAAGGTGGATAGCGAATACACCATGGTGCAAGTGCAACTGGCTTTTAAAGGGAATGGGAGATGAGACTGTGGTTGGTTTATTGCACGTTACGCCCAAAACACACCCATGACTCATTTAAGAGAATAGGGACAACCTCTGTAGACAATGCGCTGGGCACACCGACTATTTTTCGGACATGCCCTAAGTGCACTTGCACCTTGTGCTTTAGACCATGCGCTTAGATCGTTAAAATAGGGCCCAAAGGTTCTAAGGATCTTAATACTACATGATTTTTCAGTAGTATTACAGCACACCATGAGTGTACTATTAGCACTGTTTGTTTGCTTTTGGCATCTGACAGCGCGTTTGGACCCGGAAATGGTGACACGTGACATTAGACTTAACAAGTGGATTGCCTTTTATGAGGCTGCCATTTGATTGGTCCCATCTCTAAAGTCCACTCCCAAACGTAACCACACCCCCATAAGTCATAAGTCACAGTGGACTTGGGCCCTGTCTCAAATGGCACACTTCATATACACTTACGTTCTTGTCCACTTACAATGGCTGCCGCGTGCATGTGTCCCTTAAGTCCAAGAGACCATAGGGTGTCCAATTTGTCATTTTAGGTTTCAGAAGGGTTTATATCAATATGAACCCTTGATGCACACTTTTTCCGAGCCCCCACTGAAGCGTGCAGTCCTTAACCCAGAGAGAACCCATTGCTTGCATGCTAATTTGCTTTTATGACTTCAAACTGTCAATGAGAGCTTGATTACATATTGACTGATCAAATCATTGTAAGATAACTTAATGTTTGATCTTACAGGATGATGAGAATGGAAGGATTGCTACTTTCTTAATTTATGTAAGTCTTAAATGGCCATTGTTTAATGCAAATGGAATTGTAAACATTATAGGCTTACAAGACTTAAAAGTTACTTTTTGTATTACCTGTTTTTTACAGTCTATTGAACAATAATTCATGTGCTCTTGCTGTAGATGAGTGATGTGGAGATAGGGGGCGCCACTGTGTTTCCTGAAGTTGGAGTTGCATTGAAGCCAAAAAAGGTAAACCCTCAATTCACTGATCTATACAGTATATTAGAATAATTTAAGCAAAATCAATGCATCCAACCTCTTCTTTTTAAGGGTTCAGCCGTGTTTTGGTACAACCTCCAAAAGAATGGCAGAGTGGATTATGATACACAGCATGCTGGTTGCCCTGTGTTAGTGGGTAACAAATGGGGTAGGTTTTTATCTAATTCTTACTTGCTTGGATTACTCTTTTATAATGCATCTTCTATAAATAAATCTGTTAACAAGACTACATTTTATTCAATTTCTCATGACATTGAGCTATTTTTTTTTTTCTCTGTGTCTTTTCAGTGGCTACTAAATGGTTCCATGAGTTTGGACAGGAGTTCAGGAGACCCTGTTCTTTGTCAGGCTGGGAGTGAAAGACATTGTGACCATGTAGAAATCATATGAAGTTTATCTGTACTATAGAAGTATTTGTACTCTATCTGTTATATATATTATGTATCATAAGTTTTTATCATGTAGATCTGTAGCATAAATATATATTGTATTAACATTTACTGTAATATACTATAATATGTAACTGTAATATACGGTAAAATAAAACAAGTTCAATAGAGTAAAATTAAGTTTCAGCAAGATATCAGTTGATAATCACATTACCTGAGTTGATCAATCCTAGCAGCCAGCAAGTGTGTTATTCCTGTAGATCATGAGACCCTAGTTCTCTGCAGTTGTATTTAAAGCTTAAATTTACATGTTTCCTCTTCAGTCTGTGCTGGAATGATGATTTACATGTTTTACAAGTTTTGTGGTATGTGTAGTTGTGAATATGTTGTGCCGTAAGACTGATAGGCAGTATGTATATGACGTCTGAAACTAGATTATCTACAGTACAACCTCACATGCAGAGAACAGGACTGTCAATATACCTCAACTCTCAGCAACACACACAATATACTAATGATCATAATTTTACAAGAATTTAAACATTGTAACTATTATGAATAAATTAATCCTATTTAAGGATTCAATTGTCAGTTGCTCTCTTCCTAATCAATTGGTTTAATATTATTTAATACCTTTTGGTTGGTTGTTATGGCAGCTCTATTATGAATTCATACTGAATTGCACTGAATGCCTGTGTTGCTATTGCTGATTTATCATCTTTATTGCCTTTTAAAAAATTATTCTAATGAATGAAACCACAACATTATTTTCTCTATTTTCAGCCAGTTTCTTAAGACTCAATTAATCATTTCTAGGCGGTTGATATGTAGCTTGCTTTCCAGGTCTGTCCATGCACCAAAGGCCGGACGATTGTCGCACAGAGCTCCCAAACCCATCATGGAGGCATCTGTGAAGACAACCTTCCTCTTGTCCACCGCCCCGATTGCCATGCCCTGCTGGAACCAGCAGGGGTCCGTCCAGGGAGCCAGGGTTGTGAGATACGTCTGGTTCACCCTGAGCGAGCAACGACCATGTTGCCAGGCTAGGGGTGGGACCCTTGGTTTCAGCCAGAACTGCAGAGGGCGCAAGCGAAGTAAGCCCAGCTGCAGTTCACCTCGGAACGCAGGACATGCGCATCCTTGCTTTCCACAGAGGTTTGGACCACACCATTGAAAAATGGGGCCCTTTGAGCGAATTGGAGTACATAGCCTCGTTTTATTATGTTCAGAACCCAAGCTGACACTCCGGGGATGGCCTGCCAGGCCTCGGCCCATGTGGCGAGGGGCTAAATTAGTTCTGGCACTAAGTCACTGTGAGGGACTGTGGTGCATGTGTGGGGTGGAAGAGGAAATTTGCTCTCTTTTTGAGTATGTTTGTTTTTTGTTTTTGTCACTATAACAGCGGTGCACTACCAGGGCATTGGAGCAGGCAACAAACATTTTTTCTTGAGCATCCGGAACTGAACGGGGTGACAGAAGAACTGGGCGAGGCATTTTGGAGGGTGGTCCGGCCGCGGCAGGACTTAGCCTCCTCCTCTTCCTTTCTCGGACATCAGGCCGACTTCTGAGGCGCAGGGTCCAACGGTATCTTGGGCCGGGGTCCCTGTCGCACTGGAGGAGGGTGGCGCCTAGCGGAGTGCGAGCGTCGTCTGTGCTCAGACCGTGGCTCAGGCTTAGCGGCTGGTGGCTTGTCTTTGGGCGGCTGCTGTTGAGCTGGCGCTGACCTAGGGCGGCTCGAAGCAGAGGAGCTGGAGCGTTTCGGCAAAAAGTGTCGCATGGCCTGGGACAACTTTTGTGCTGTTGTGAAGTGCTCGGCGAAACCATCGACAGCAGGCCCAAAGAGGCCAGTAGGGGAGATCGGCGAGTCAAGGAAAATGGCCTTATCCGTGTCCTTGATCTCCGTCAGGTTGAGCCATAAGTGGCGTTCCAGCACCACCAGGCTGGCCATTGAACGCCCAATAGCTTGAGCCGTGGTCTTCATGCGCGCAAAGCCAAGTCCGTGGCGCTACGCAGCTCCTTAAAGGTGGCTGAGTCGTGCCCAGCCTCATCCAGGTCTTTGAGGAGCTTCGCTTGGTACACCTGGAGTACTGCAATGGAGTGCAAAGCGGAAGCTGCTTGGCCAGCCGAGGTGTACGCTCTGGTGTCAATCGGCTCCAAAGACGGCAAGGCGGCGGGGTCAGGAAGTGAGCCCGACCACTCCTCGGCATCCGAAGCCGCCAGGGACATGCTGTCGTCCTGCGGCTCTTCGTCAGATCCCCCGAACGAGACCAAGTCGCTCGCGATGGCAGAGGGGCGTTGGTCTAGGTGGGAGAAATGGACGGGGGAAACCTCTCCTTATGGAGAGAGTGAGGCACGCGGGAGGCGAGACTCATGCTCTTGCAATGAGAGCAGGTCGATCCAGTGAGCGCAGCTTCTGCATGGGACTGGCCCAGACATCGCACGCACTCACTGTGCTTGTCATCAGACAATCGTGGCGCGACATTTGAAGCAACGTCACAGAAATTTGCTCTTTAGAAAAAAGCTCTTTTAGAGGAACGAAACAAAGGATACGCCGTGCACTCGCACAAACTGCAGGTGGCTCAGGGGTGAAGCGCTGACCAGGCTGCTGGGAAGCGGCGTGTAAACACAGCTGCTTGAGCGCGGCGAGCTGATCTGGCTGCTTGCAAAGCGGCGGGCGATCAGCGCTGCACTGGAGCGATCTGAAACGGCGAGAGAGCTGCAGGCTGCTCGAGGCGGCGGCTGCTAGAGAGCAGCGAGCTGCTTGAGAGCGGCGAGCAGAAATAGAGAACGGCGAGCAGGGAGGCGATCTGATAAACTGCTGCAAAGCGGCGAGTCAATCAGCGGCGAATCCAGCTGCTTGCAGGTGAAGGCGGCTTCAAGTCTCGTAGATCAAGTGAAGAGATGATATCTGCGACGCTGAATGAGAATGAATCAATTTGCCATGGTGAGATGGCCGCTTATATAGCCCGAGACCCCGCCCCTTTTGGCGGGCTCGTTCACCATTGGCTCGCGCGTTCCGCGCCGTCATTGGTTCATTTTCTTAAACTTTACGAACCAATGCACGAGCAGTTCTCACTGCTTGATTGTATAAAGGCTTCAGAATCGGAGAAAAAGGAGTTTTCCCCATAGCGTCTTGTCTTATTAATAAACTATTTTGATTAATAAGACGAACGATGCAGTACTCGTGTAGTATCGCAAGGGAACATTTACTTATGTTTTTCATACACACAAAAATGTACAATGTTGACGTATTTATAGCACTAAAACGTAAAAATACTTAGGCCATATTAACAGCAATAAAAAGTAAATCATTTACGTATCCAAGTGTGAATGTGTATGAATTCCCATGTATTAATATTAAAATCGTAACATTAATGTTTTAAGTCTGTTGTATTAAACTGTCATATTAATACGTTTTAGTGCATTTATGCCGTTTATTTATCTACTTAAATAACAGTTCTGTTCGTGACTTGTGCTGCAAACTCTTTTCAGAGGATTACATAATGTTAAACAAGACTACTTTAAAACCTTAAAATGAACAACATTTCTGTAATTGTTTAACCATTTTGTCATATTTAGTTTGTTTGCTGTGCGACACAGAAGGTGTTTTCTGACAATACAACCATATATACACCAAAACACAACATAAATTCACAAATCACATCAATTTTATTTGTTTGCTGTACTCCAAATCTTTACAATCCATATGTTTGCAAGGGACAAATCCAAATTCAGCCCTTTATCCATCAATCTTCATTCTCAGCAGCGACCATCATGATCAAAGCCCGCGTTCGTTATATTTTCACAACAAAACCAGCCCAATTGCTACTCAAAACTAGCCCAAAACCAGCCCAATCGCTCCAGGGGGTAAAATCCGTGTTTTTGGTGGAGTTACCCTGGTAAATTCCAGGTAAATTCCCTGGTAAATATCATGTTATTTGAATAATCAAAGAATAATTAGCTGGTTAAGTGGATTTACTTGTTATAGAGTTAATGAAAATTATCATACGCATTGTTATGTAAAGCAGATGTCTTAACAAATGTCAGTAGACCGGGAAGATTTTGAAACGAGCAGTTCATTCATAAATACGTAAGATCGCTGTGGAAATACAAACCATAGTCAAAAGACAACAAGCGCAGCGCTGAAAAGGGGCGGAGCTACAAAAGGTCTATACGGCACCGATATCGAACGCTCATTGGTTCTCACCTGCTTCATAGTTGCAAAATCCGCTTATAGTACGCGACTTTGGGCTTCTTTTTTTGGCAAGTCGCATTAAAAAAAATCACGGGTCGCGGTTTTTTGGGCTTATTTTAAAAATTATTTTTAAAAAATTGCTTGTTAGGAAAAAATATGATAAGCAACTTTATTTCTTTACATTTATGGTCGCCGTTTTCTCCAATACATTGATTGACACTGTCTACTCACAGCTAATAGCCAATCAGGGCAATAATACAAGCGCTGTAATTCGTCCTCCCTATCCCGCCTCGTTCTCCCCCTCATTGGAGAAAAATATCGTTCAACATGCAGGCATGTGACGTTGTAAATGCAAGTAATGATAGTAGACGTAAACAGACGCATGTTACATTTTCACAAAAAATGTCAGCACCAACAGAGATGTACAGAGATGGAGAGGAAACATGGATGGTGCAGGGAGGAAAGGCACAAAAAAAACATTTGTATAATGTATTTATCATTACAGTGTGTGTGTGTGTGTGTGTGTGTGTGTGTGTTCTACTCTCTGTAGTGATGGGAAGTTCGGTTCTTTTCCGCGAACCGGTTCTTTCGGACAGTTCGATTCAATAAACCGGTTGAAAAAACCGGTTCACCGGTTCTTTTACGCTCCGACGTAATGACGTCATCTGCGATGACGTCGTCTATCGCGGGCCGGGATGAAAAAACACTTAACACATTCAAATATATAAAGTCAGTAATTATAACATCAGTCAACTAAAACATCATTATAATCTGAAACGTTTCTTACAATTTAGTTTTGCATCTAAAGCATCCAAACACATAGACAGGCAGTGATGTGCAGTTTTACAGTTGTAATAAAGTGAATAAATAAATCTTCATCAGCGTGGAAACCATCCTCTTACATTACGATTTATTTGTAATTAAATAAACTTACGTTTCGCCAGATTGGCCCCTCATTCGAGTCCTGTCATAGCATCAGTTGCCCTAGTTAACCGGTGCTGTGACAGTCATTACTGTTCGGTAGCTTCAGATCACACGCTGAATCACGCATGCGCAGTATCATCAGCTCATCGGTTCTCAAATCGGACACGTTCGAAAGAAGCGGTTCTTGGTTGTGTATGGTCAGTGATCCGAAAACCGCTGCAACCGATTCTACTCGAGAACGAGATTGAGATTCGAGAACCGCAAGAGCGATTCAAAAGGAGTCGCTTATTTGCTCTCGCTATATCACCTTGTTTAGAAATAAATAAGCTGTCCATGGATTATTTATGAAACAAATAAATGTTTAGTTTGATAGTTTTACAAACAATTAATTGTTTCCAATCTTTAAAAAAAAATAACTTGAAAGCATGTGCACAACTTTTACTATATTGCTTTTTAAATAACATTAATATAGAAAAAGAAATTTGTAGAACTATTTCTGAACATTAGTTTGATCTGTGTACAACATATTATGTTCATGTTGGCATGTAGTTTATTATGTACAGTATTATGTACAATATTTTGTATGCTATTAATCTGCTATGGTGTATTTGGAAAAGCACAATAAACTTTTTGTATTTTGAATTAAGTCATAAACATATTTCCAGTATGTTTTATATTATCACACTTTCTGATGTTAAACAAAACTTGACTAATGCTACTTTTCGTTCTTTTGAAAAATTACACGCATGCGCAGTATCAGAATCAGTCCTGTATTTGAGTCCTTATATGGTTACGTTCACACACAGTACAGTTATTTACGGGAGTGACAACCGCATTTTATAACCGAACTCACACCCGTAAATTTTCAGGACTCACAGCCGCATTCTCAGAATATTCGAGCTGTGTGAACGGAACCGCACTGGACAACTAGTTGTCTGTCACGGCGAGAGAGACGCTCTTCTAAGGTGTTTTGTGTGTTGTTTTGCTTTCGGTAACTTACAGCGAAAGAGATGTAAGCCGTGTGTCATCTTAGATCCAGTCACTGTTCTCTACCGGAGCGGCTCCCATCAGTTTTGTGTTTCTTTTCCAAATTTAAATGTCCTGTCATGCGCGAGCCGTCGCAAAAGATAAGCATGTATAAAAACGCGAGTGCAACGGTTAAACACTCCGGCTATCGCGTGTTTACTTGCTGGTGTTGGTTAATGAAGTTTGAATGGATAAACTCAGCTGATGCGAGCTTGACTGACGTGACCTGCCAGAACTGACGCTAACGCTGGATTTTTATATATTATATTTCCTGTCGCTGATTACGTTACCCTCCAGTGGGCCTAGTTCTTAGTGTAATATAACGTCACGCTTTGTCTCAAATGCCTGTATCCACTTTTTAGTCCTTAAACGCTCATTTTTTGGGTCGACAGCTTATAAAAACTTCTGAGTTTTTGGTTCTGGTTTTTTTAGCTTGTTTTCTGTACACCTTGTCACATAGCAGCTTTTAGACATTGTTCTGTTTTTTGTTATAAGTCAGAAATGACAAGGAGGCAGCTTCACGCAATACAAAGTCAATGGAGACGGTTGGATTGTTTTCCCCCCCGGTGGGCGTGGTTTTCAGATTATGACGCGTGTCACTCTGTCTCTTTAACATTAGAGCGACAGCACTAGAAACGCCCACAAGCGACTTCACAGTACAGAGACTAGCAACATGCAGTGAAAAAGTTGCTGGCGGTGTGAACGAGGCTTTAGTTTTCAGCTGCAGTGGTTTGATCTTGTCTATGCTATGTTGGTTTGCTGCAATTTGTTAGATTGGTAAGACTTTGTACTCCTGTTTTTAATTTGTTAATAAAAATCCCTGCTGTGGTTAGATCCTGCCTCTACGCTTCCTTGTTGACACAGAGCTCACTCGTGTAAAGTTTCGCTTTTGTTCTCAGATAATACAAATATTGAAAAATGGTGAATACAGGTGTGTCTCTATTTGGTGTCTATAAAGGTGTGTGTCTGTATTTAAGCTTGATTGCAAGATACACATGTACACAAGTTGGGTTTTGAAATATTGAAGGTCTGATAATGGCCGTAAAGGAACTGAGAGTATTCATTGTGTGTTTTTGGACTGTCTATTCTGCTGCTGGGCATGAATTCTTCTCATCAACAGGTTATTATTTCAGTTTAATATCAATCAATTATATTTTAAATATAGCTTTTTTTATTCTTAATAATTTAATTTTATATTGTTTTGTCCATATTTCCATATTTTTGTCATATCAAGTTAATTGTATGTTTTCAACATTTTACAATATGGTCTCATTTGTTAATAATGAGCAATACATTTGTTGCAGTATTTATCAATCTTTGTTAATGTTAGTAAAAATACAGTTGTTCATTGATCATGTTAGTTCACAGTACATTAACTAAATGCAACTTCTATTTCAATAATGTGTTAGTAAATGTTGAAATTAACATGAACTAAGATTAATAAATGCTGTAGATGCTGTTCATTCTTAGTTCATGTTAACTAAAGTACTTAACTAATGAAACCTTATTGTAAAGTTTTACTGTTCTCATTTGTCCAAAAATGAACAATACCACAGTTTTTGCCATAATTTCAACACTGATGCACTCATACATAACATTATAGTTGTTACATACTGCTTGGAGACACAAAGGTTGAGGATCCAAATGCAGCATTTATTAAAGGGTAATCCAAATACATAGCCCAATAAAAAGCTAGAGGTCATAAACACAGGGTAAAAAGTCCAACTCAAAACGCCATGCAGTGAGTTCTGGGAAATGTAGTTCATGATGATATGGCAATGGACTAGGGAGGTGTGCCCAGAGGATATCAAGGGCACTCCAGCTGGTGATCGTTATAATAGTTACTCTCTTTCACTTTTTAATTCCATTATTGGCTAAACAATATTAACTCTCTCTTTGGTTTCTACCTATAAACTTTTTCATTATAATTCAAATGATGTTAAAATTAATTAATACATAAATTAAAATTCCTTTTGACAATTAAGTGCAGATTGTTTTATAGATCAAATTGCACAGCTATATGGGAAGACGAAAGACCTTCTGAAGGTTTTCAGTCAGTGCATTGATGGTGAGAATGTAGAGACAATGAAGAGGTAAAAACACATGCATTATTCCCTATACAATTAAACTGCAAGATTAACGTGGTGTTATTATTATTATTATTAAAAAGCATTCAATTTTGCAATGGATGTTTAACAATCATATATGTAGTTTTAGATCAAGGATTATGTTATTGAATACATTACAACTTTTGATGAACCCGTCTTCAATCCAGTGTTCTTCTGAATCTTCTGCATTCATACTCTGACTCTGAGAACCCTGAGGAAACCATGAGAAACCCTGTGGCAGCTTACAGACTCCTCGGACAACTGAGAAATGATTTGATATTTATTGAAAAACTCATTAAGCCGAATCTTTATCAGTGTGAAGAGTATCAGGATGAGTTGAACGCAAAGCTCCTAGAGATCCCACAGCTGGAGGACTTGGATGGTGCAGCTTCAGGACTGATCAGACTGCAAGAGATCTATAAACTCCACCCAGAAGACATCACAAAGGGTAAACTGTCCTGCAGTTTTGCACCAATGCAAATTCACTGAGAGAGTTTTACTTTTTCAATCTGATTGATCCTTTCATTTCACGTTTCACAGAAACATCTCTAAATGCTGATGAAGCCTACCATGTGGGGTTGGTCGCTTATGATGAGGGAAATTTCCAGCATGCCTTTCTCTGGTTTCTGTACAGTCTGGACAGATTAACAGAATACTCAACCACTACTGAGGAAGAGTTGCTCCATTACCTTAGTTCCTCAGCCTATCATTTTGGCAGCCTACCTGCGGCAATCTACTTCGGCCAGCAGCTTCTAAATCTGGGTGAGGTCATGGTGTCCTAAATTTAATAGCCCACTAATATTTTAATATTTGAGGTTGGCAGAGAATTTTGCTAAATTGTTGTGATTAAAGTCATAAACATCTTTGCCCCAGATCCAAGTAATGATGAAGTCAGAGTTCACCTGAACTGGCTCCTTCACTTACAGAGCAACCCTGACATATTTACACTGAACACAGAGTCAAGTAAATATGAGGACCTGTGCAGAGGAGAGGTTGATGAGAGGGCAAGTGCTGTGTCTAAAATTTAAATCATTATTTGACATGAAATTACAAACGGTCAATGTGAAGCTTTGTGTGTTGATTGTAAGTCTATTATATTTTATAAAATAAGACCTCCAAGAGGCAGAGGGCGCTGTCCTGTAGGTACAGTACAGGTGGAGGAAACCCGAGACTGATGTATGCACCAGTGAAAGAGGAAGTGGAGTGGGACGAGCCTCGCATCATCAGATATCATGACATTATATCAGACAGAGAGATAGAGATCCTAAAGAATATCTCCAGACCTCAAGTGAATATATAAAACACATACCCACACACAAACACAAAAAAAATATATATATATATAATTGCTGTTATAATATCAATATAAGTAGTATCTAATTTCTGGTCGATACCATTGATGATGTTTTATGCTATTGAATGGGCAAAGGTGTATACTTACATGTGTATTCCATTAAAATGATCAGGTTTGGCCCCTTAGTTGTTGTCAAATCTATGGCTGACTAGAGAATTGTGTCTCAAATGTTCATAAATACTTTGGGAATGCTGTTGGGCCAGACTGTTCAAAGCATTTACTATATGTGTGTATTGTTTGGGTACCCACATACATTTGGCCGTAATGTGTATATTTATTTATATTTAATGTTTCATTTCTTGTGGCCTAGCTTTCTAGGTCTCAGATTGGAAAGGGCACAGTCTCAGACTTCCGTACTTCTCAAAGGTGATCATTTCATCATTGAAGGATCATCCAAAAATGAAAATTCTTTCATCATCTGACAATGACACTGAGTGAATTATGTCTGAATTACTGAATTGTTTCTTTAACAGGGTGTTTAGTAGCACTATATATACACTGCTCAAAAAATGTAAAGGAACACTTTGAAAACATATCAGATCTCAATGGGGAAAAATATCATGCTGGATGTCTATACTGATATGAACTGGGTAATGGTGTTAGGAAGGAAAGGATGCCTCATCGTTTGATTGAAATGAAAATGATCAACCTACAGGGGACTGAATTCAAAGACACCCCAAAAATCAAAGTGAAAAAATGATGCAGCTGGCTAGTCCATTTTGCTGAAATTTCATTGCAGCAACTCAAAATGGTACTCAGTATTTTGTATGGCCCCCAAGTGCTTGTATGCATGCCTGACAAAGTCGGGGCGTGCTCCTAATGAGACGACGGATGGTGTCCTGGGGTATTTCCTCCCAGATCTGGACCAGGGCATTACTGAGCTCCTGGACAGTCTGAGGTGCAACCTGGCGGCATCGGATGGACCGAAACATAATGTCCCAGAGGTGTATTATTGGATTTAGGTCAGGCGAGCGTGGGGGCCATTCAATGGTATCAATTCCTTCATTCTCCAGGAACTGCCTGCCTCTCGCCACATGAGGCCAGGCATTGTCATGCACCAGGAGGAACCCAAGACCCACTGCACCAGCGTAGGGTCTGACAATCGGTCCAAGGATTTCATCCCGATACCTAATGGCAGTCAGGGTGCCATTGTCTAGCCTGTAGAGGTCTGTGCATCCCTCCATGGATATGCCTCCCCAGACCATCACTGACCCACCACCAAACCGGTCATGCTGAGCGATGTTACAGGCAGCATAATGTTCTCCACGGCTTCTCCAGACCCTTTCACGTCTGTCAAATGTGCTCAGAGTGAACCTGTTCTCATCTGAAAAGCACAGGGTGCCAGTGGCGGACCTGCCAATTCTGGTGTTCAATGGCAAATGCCAATGAGCTCCACAGTGCCAGGCAGTGAGCACAGGGCCCACAAGAGGACGTCGGGCCCTCAGGCCACCCTCATGAAGTCTGTTTCTTATTGTTTGGTCAGAGACATTCACACCAGTGGCCTGCTGGAGGTCATTTTGTAGGGCTCTGGCAGTGCATATCCTGTTCCTCCTTGCACAAAGGAGCAGATACCGGTCCTGCTGAAGGGTTAAGTACCTTCTACGGCCCTGTCCAGCTCTCCTAGAGTAACTGCCTGTCTCCTGGAATCTCCTCCATGCTCTTGAGACTGTGCTGGGAGACACAGCAAACCTTCTGGCAATGGCACGTATTGATGTGCCATCCTGGAGGAGTTGGATTGCCTGTGCAACCTCTATAGGGTCAAGGTATCGCCTCATGCTACAAGTAGTGACACTGACCCTATGCAAAACTAGTGAAAAACAGTCAGAAATGATGAGTAGGGAAAAAAAAAATGTCAGTGGCCTCCACTTGTAAAACCATTCCTGTTTTGGGGGTCATCTCATTGTTGCCCATCTAGTGCACCTGTTGTTAATTTCATTAACACTAAAGCAGCTGAAACTGATTAACAACCCACTCTGCTACTTAACTGACCAGATCAATATCCCAGGAGTTTAACTGACTTGATGCTATTCTCTGATTAAAAAGTGTTCCTTTAATTTTTTGAGCAGTGTATATTATACAACTTGCATTAGCTTTTACATAAATGAACGTTAAACTAGAATAATAAATGCTCTAAAAGTACATTTGTTAGTTCATTTGCATTTGTTAGTGTACATTGTTAGTTCATGATACTTCCAGTTAAAGGTGCAATATGTAAGATTTTTGCAGTAAAATATCCAAAAACCACTAGGCCAGTGTTATATATTTTGTTCACTTAAGTACTTACAATATCCCAAATGCGGCACTGGCGACTGTGGCATAATAAAAGTTCTGCTGCTCGTGAGGCGTGTGTTACGCAATCGCTCCAGCGGCCTCGTTCAGCTCCCACAACACTCGGTCCTGCTCTACTTCATACTACAGTAACGTTAACAATCGCATCCATGAACATGATTTCTTCCTGAGTCCTATCCCGATTGTTTCCACCGTCCATTGAGGATGAAGACTACATGTCCCAAGATTCTGCTCTCAAACTTGCTGTCATCAAGCTACGCCTTTGTTTTGAATAGGCCTCTAGCGACCTCTAGCGGAAATTTTTACATATTGCACCTTTAACTAATGTTAACAAATTGAACTTTTTATTGTAAAGTGCTACTAAAATTTATTTTCTTTATTTACAGTGTTTTTCTAAAAGAGGATTACACTGTTGCTCGCATCAATCAGAGGATTGCAGACATCACAGGACTCTCCGTGGAATCAGAAGAATCAGCTGAATACCTACATGTAGGTCACAGTAAGAAAAAAATCACCTGTTCATACACAGGCAGCTGTCTAGTTTAATAAAGTTTTGCTATAAATGTCTTGCAGCTAGCTTGGTCACACTATCACAATTAAATAAACTTCAGACTGGTTTGCCCTTCTGTAACTTTTGTCAAGAAGTGGCACATATGAGCTCTGGGGACTGATATTATATATATTCATTCACTTTTCATTCACTAATCATATTCACCGTATTATATTTGTTTTATATTTGCTCTTCAATAGATAAAACATGTTTTCTCCTATGAAATATGAGTGGTGTAATCACTTTCCAGGTTCAGAATTACGGGATTGGTGGCAGATATGAACCACATTATGATGCATGGGTAAGATCACTATGCTAAAATACAGTCATGACATCAGTTTGTATGCCAACCCTGAATTCACCATGTGTGCCCTTGGGAATTTCTATGTGGTTTTGGATTTCTGAGATAAATAAGGTCTGTGATAAAAAGACTTGGAAAAAAAGACTGTCCCATTGCCCCTGATCCTTTTTTTGAAAACTCATGTGTTTCACTTCACAAATAAAATATGCTTTAATCGCAAACTTTTTTTGTTGGCGATGAATCAACATTTCAATACTTAATGTAATTTTTAGCCTATCCATGCTTCATTAACATTACAATATGTACCTGTGTAGCCAGGTGTTCCAATGCTTTCCAGTGCTGTGCAAAATTATGACCTCCTGCCAAACTCCTATTCCTTTTGGCCATCTCCAAAGCCCAATCTCACACATAACCCTCCACATTTAACACTAATCATACTAGCACTGGCAAACAGAGTTCGGTATAACAGTCTTGTTCAAATTCTGTTGTCAGTCATCTGTTGTCTGTGTGAAATTTATGTTGTAGAACAAAACGCTCAAGTCTTTCTGTGGTCCTTAATTCAGATAGAACCCATGGCTTGAAAATACTAATTCACTTGTAGGACTTCAAACTAAACAGCTCTATTCTGTCAGTAAGATCTCGATTACATACTGACTAATCGAATCATTCCAAGCTAACTTAAAAATATTTGATCCCACAGGATACTGAGAATGAAAGGATTGCTACATTCCTAATTTATGTAAGTGTTGCCCTGTTCATTTACTTACTCAAATGGCAATGTCAACATTGTAGGCCTACATTATACATTTCTATTTATATTCATATTACCTGAGTTGTACAATGAGCAATAAGTGATGTTCTGTTGCTGCAGATGAGTGATGTGGAGATAGGGGGCGCCACTGTGTTCCCTAAAGTTGGAGTTGCATTGCAGCCAGAAAAGGTAAATGCTTAATATATGAATAATTAGTAAAAGGTTTCCTTCACAAGTAAAATTCATGCATCTGTTCTCTGCTGTTTAAGGGTTCAGCAGTGTTTTGGTACAACCTCCACAAGAATGGTACAGTGGATTTGAAAACGGAGCATGCTGGATGCCCTGTGTTAATGGGTAACAAATGGGGTAGGCTAACTGACATGATTACTATTTTATGGTGTTTATCATCTATAATGTATAAATAAATCTATGTTAATATGACTATATTTCATTTCAGTTTTATGTAACACTGAGCTATATTTTTTTCCTTTCTTTTCAGTGGCTAATAAATGGATCCTTGAGTATGGACAGGTGTTCAGGAGACCCTGTTCTTTGTCAGACAGGGAGTGAAAGACCATGTATATATCATATAAAGTGTATCTGTACTATAGAAGCACTTATATTTATTATGTATCTTGAGTTTTTATAATGTACAATAAATCATCTGATCCCAGGTGAAGAGGAAATACATTTAAATTGTGTTTTTTTAGACACACTTAATATATTAAAATATACTATACTAAGTGCATATTAAATGTATTTCAAGATTTACCTAGCTGGCCACACCACACACATATAGGTATAAAAGAAGCCAGCATTGCATTGCTCATTCAGATTTGCTGGGAATATATAGCACATTGCAGCAGTCTCTCCACCCCAAACACAGTTAAGTGTAGTGAGAGTTTCCCCTGGACACTTCAGCCTTCTGATGTTGCAGACTTGGCTGGGCTCCCTTCTTCGGGGGTGGTGGTCCAGTCTGAGTTCGATGCTGAGTTGGCAGCAATGCTTGCCCGGGGCAGTCACAGGCATCGGATTAGAGTTGAATCCTCCACCCTATCCTGAGCGCTCGCTAAAGGATACACAGAGATTCCCCAGGTGTAGTGTGCGAATGTAGTGTATTCATGCCTACAAACCACTGCCACTTGGAAGAATCATTCGCATTTTCCTTCCAGGACCTGTAAGTTTACTTCGTCCCTAACGGCAAAGGCTTACAGTGCTGATGAACAGGCAGCTTCTGCTTTCCATGCTATGGCTATCCTGCAGGTCCCTCAGGCTATCTGCACGAAGGTAGTTCTGAACTGGGATTGATGCAGGAACTGCGCTTAGCAACTGATTTCGCTCTCAGATTAACTAAGGTCACGGCATGGGTTCTCGGTCAGGCGATGTCCACTATGGTGGTCAAGGAATGCCATCTCTGTCAGTATGAAATGTTGCAGGATCGCACAGCTTCCCCACCTGTCTTAGGCCAGTTGCAGTCGGGATACAAAACAGCGGTTCCACTGAAATATTTTCAGAAGCTCCTGGGGCATATGGCATTATCCGCAGCAGAAACAATGCTAGGACTGATGCATATGAGATCGCTACAGCACTGGCTTCATTCAGTCCTGAGATTGGCATGGCGACAAGGCACACATTGCGTGGTCATTACACAGATCTGTCGCCATACATTCAGCCATTGGTCAGACTTTGTGCTTCTACCGGCAGGGGGTCCCTTAGAACAAGTGTCCAGGCATGTTGTTGTTACAACAGATGCCTCCAAGTTGGGCTGGGGAGCTGTATGCAACGGGCACAGGAACTCAACTGCAATGGCACATCAATTGCCTCGAGTTGCTGGCATTAGCACCACTTGCCTTGCAGAGGTTTCGTCGGCTGATTCAGAGCAAACGTGTGTTGGTCCGGACAGACAACACAACAACTATAATGTATATAAATTGCCAAGGTGGATTAATCTCACGTTGCATGTTGTAACTTTCCCGCCGTCTCCTCCTGTAGAGTCAGCAGTGATTAAAGTCACTGCGAGCCACTCACATTCCAGGAGAGCTCATTTAAGAAGCAGACATCCTGTCACGGCAGGTGTTCCTCCGAGAAGAGTGGAGACTACTCTCAGAAGTGTAGACAAAGCTTCCTGTACGTTTTTGGTGCTTGCCGTTTGAAACATCGGTCAATAAACGGCTATATTAAACGAAGAGCGTTTAAACTCGCTGACCCACGTATTAATGTGTGAGGTGCGTGCACGCAAAGAAGACAGTGATTTGTCCGGGAAGTCAGTTTTCAGGAAAAGCAGTATATAAAACTTCAGATTGTTTTTTTTTAAACTTATCAGAGGTGCAGAACACCACACAGCAACTTTTCGGCATTGTACCAAGAAAAGAACAATCATAATCATTACAAAGAGTGAAGATTAACCTCCTAACAAGTCTACGCAGGTTAATTTTAATAATTTGTTTTCACCCATGGCATAAACGGATATGACTTTTTTGTGGGTGTTCTCAGTAATGCCAACCAATGCCCTGTCCAAATACACACACATAGGCTGAATCCCAAATGGCACACTTCTATGCACTTTCGCTCTTGTGGAAATTTTTCCTTGCGTCCTTCCCTCGCATCCTGAAGGGGTGGAGCTAATGAGGAAAGGAAACAAGGATGCACAAATTAAGAATTAAGAAGCACCCCACAAGACTGTAAGGTCTCCCATTCATCATTTTAGGTTTCAGAAGGGTGCTTGCGAGCGCCTCCTTTTGCGGCCGCTATGCGCCCTCGATGCGCACTTCAGCTGAGCCCGCAAGTCTGCAGCAAGCTACGCAGAGGACTTTACCCGGCAGTATAAGCGGCAAAATGTCACGAAAGTGCGGACTCAGAGGAAGACTGTGAGGGTTTAGGGTGCCATTTAGGACCGGGCCTTACTGTCTTTGCACTTAACCACTTGTCTGTTTACATGACGTATTTCCTAGCCCAAGTGTTCAAGTGGGCGAGAAGACTACAAATGTGTGGATATTACTTTTTATTATTATAATTATTATTATTATATAGTCTTGCAAAAAATTCAAGTGTTTACAGAGCTTTTTTTATTTACAATACTTTTCATTTTAAAATAAACTTCTAAATGTCTGTTCAGTAGTCACTATTTAACAGAAGACACAATTTTAAAATTGTGGCGCTTCTAATTAAAGCTGCAGTCCGAAATTTTGCCTCTTTGTCACCATCTCTGTTTGAAACCTGCAATTGTAGTTGTTTGCAGAATTATTATTTTTACGTGCGTTAGCGTTACCTGTAGATTTCAATTTCTGTACAGTCTAATCTCTAACGTTAATTTGTCATACCATACAATCCACTATCAAAATAAGTTTAATTATTGCAGCTGCTGTGAGAAATGCGATATAGTCTACTATCTGGGACTCATTCTTTATGTATACAGACGTGACACAATGACGCAAAGACAAACGGCGACATGCTTGAATTTCCCGCGAAAACCCACCAGTACCACCCGAATTATAAAACATTATTACAAGCTTACAGTTGTGAATCGGGCTAAGGTAAGGAGATAGTTTTGAACACTGGCTGGTTATATGCATGCTCAAAAATTTATTTTGGATAATTTTTAACCAAAAAAAGTTACGGACAGCAGCTTTAAGTAATAAAAAGCAGTTGCAAATGTTACAAAATACACATAGCCTACTCATCTTTGCAGTTTATCAAACACTTTGTTTTACTACCAAATTATATGTAATATATAATTAATTTAACTTGCAGTGGAATGTTTCATCCACATCTCGCGATTACGGGGCACGTGAATTCTCGAACATAATGCATGATGGGATATGCTTAGCCTCGAATAGCGCTCCGAAGCGGTATTCGAGATAGTGTGGATTTAGTGTGCATTAAAGGCACTGCACTTTGGCATTTTTAAAACATGGGACAGTCTTGTGCACTCACTTTCTGTCGAGTGCACGTGCTCTCAAGTGGCCAAAACCGCAAGTGTGGGTATTTGGACAGGGCACAAGTTTATAGGCTGTAGTATGTTTACTTTTGAATTAATGTTATTGTTTGTGAAATTAATTTACATACATTTTCATTTATTACATCTGGCAGACAATTTTATCCTAAGCAGCTTATATTGTAAGGCTATTCAACACTGAATCAAATCTTGCTTTCCCCTTCATCAAACCCATTATATTGACATTGTTATTGCCACACTGTACTGTTTGAGCTACAGAAAGGCAGAAATTCCTTACATTTACTTAATTTATTTTTAAATGAATTGTAATTTATTCTAATCACTATTATGTGTGTATTTAAATTGCACACACACACACAAAGATATATATATATATATACAGAAAATGAGGATTTTCAATGATTTCTGGTAAGAAAATTTGTTTTTGCAATTCACTTATCTGAACAGAGTGAATCATTGTAATATTTTATGATCTTCAAATCCAAAAGTGTCTGAAAGATGAATGAAATAAATATTGCATATAATATATTGATATTCTTTTATTTTTTCATGGTTCAGTAGTGCTGTAACTTATTTTGTTGAGTTAAAGTTCGAGTGATATACTGTACAGTCGTGCGAAAGTTAGGACACCCTATTGAATTTTATGGTTTTCCTATCAGGACATAATAAAAAATCATCTAGTGCTTGGAAGGTCATTATTTATTTTGCAAAAATAAAGCCAAGATGGAAAAACCATGGGTGACAAAGTTAGGACACCCTATGATTCAGTTCCACTTTTATCAGCTATAACTTTAAGTAATAATTTTCTGTATGACTTTATCAGTCTCTCACATCGTTCTGGAGGAATTTTGACCCATTCTTCTTTACAACGTTGCTCCAGTTTATTGAGGATTGCGGACATTTTTCTATGCACAGCTCTCGCCACAGCTTTTCAGTTGGGTTGAGGTCTGGACTTCACTGGGCCATTGCAACACCTTGATTCTTTTCTTTTCCAGTCATTCTGTTGTAGATTTGCTGGTAATCTTCAGATCGTTGTCCAGTTCCATGACCCAGTTTTGACTAAGCTTTAGCTGTCGGACTGATGGTCTCACATTTAACTCCAGAATACTTTGGTATACAGAGGAGATCATAGTCAACTCAATGACTGTGAGATGCTCAGGGCCCATGGCTACAAAACAAGCCTAAAATCATCAGCCCTATACCCGCATGCTTGACTTTTGGTATGAGGTGTTTGTGCTGATCTGCTCTTTTGGTTTTCACCAAACTTACCGCTGTGCATTATGGCCAAACATCTCCAGTTTGGTCTCATCTGTCCAAAGGACTTTGTTCCAGAAGTCTTGTGGTTTGTTCAGAAGCAACTTTGCAAACCTAAGCTGTGCTGCCATGTTTTTTTTAGAGAGAAGAGGCTTTCTCCTGAAAACCCTTCCAAACATGCCATACTTACTGAGGACTGTAGAGTCTGAAGTGTAGCTCTTGGGCTGTCTGCAATTTCTCTGAGCATTACATGGTTGTCACAGTCTCACCTTCTCTGGACTCCATTTCCCAGTATCCCTCCTGTCATTCACCTGCTCACACTCAGTAATCACCTGCACCTGTAAGCCATCCACTCATCACCACAGCAGTACATAAACACACCACTCACCTCCCTCAGTTGTCTGTTCTTGTTTGCACTTGGACTTTCTATATGTTTACCTCGAAAACCTCTTTAATACTTACCGTCTCCACTCCAGCATGTTCCCCGATTCCTCCTGTGGCTTCGTCTGTGAGTTTTCATTTCTCGATCAATGTCATTTCTCCATTCAACTCTCCAGTCTGCTACCATCCACGATCCTCACCCCTACAAAACAAAGGACAGTATCAGTCTTCCCATTATCACCATTCAAAGACTATATCTGCTATTCACTTACCTGCTTCACTGTCATTCGCTGCTGTCTGTCAATAAAACACTACCTACCTGCATTCCCGTTGTCTCCGACTCCTCTGTCCATAACAATGGTCTGATCTTGGGGTGAATTTGCTGGGACGTCCACTCATGGGAAGATTGGTGTCTGTTTTGAATGTCTTCCTCACTGTAAATGATGGACGTCAAATTGTTTTGAAATGGCCTTAACTGTTCCCAGATTGATGGCAGCAGAGGTGGAAGTAACGAATTACAACTACTCACGTTACTGTAATTAAGTAGCTTTTTCGGGTTTTTGTACTTTTTTGAGTACATTTTTAAATCTGTAATTTTACTTAAGTACAAATTAAGCTAAGTAATCTACTTCGCTACTTGTAAAATCACATTCCGTTACTGAGTACGCCAGCAATTTGAATATTCAAACCTTTGACTGGCATATCGGTAGCCAATAAAGAAATCCGATCATAAACGGACCAATGAAAACCCTGATATTTTACCAGCGGCACGTTCTCATTCTCTCATCTGGCCGACAGCGAGTTTGACACACACACCCGCCTCCTCCTGTCACTCGCACGTTTCAGTTACAGAGCCTGAATGTCAGCGCAAGATTGCAGGTATTGCGCACAATTTTAATCATACCCGCTGGTTTCTATGGCGTATTTTAATTACAAATGTCGAGAGCGCATTATTGTAGCGTGCAGAAAACGACGCGAGCTCTCAAATATAAGTGAACTGAGCTCTTCTCACTCAGATATTGAGTGCGCACTGTCAGACTGTGTAGTGTGCAATCGCGAATCTCTCCGTGCTCTTAAATTGACGTTGTCAAAAGTTAACAATCAGAATAGACCTCCATGCCTGACCAATGAAAGTGCTACAGGAAATCTTATGGCTATAAGTGAAATGCACCAGAAAGTCTCTCAACAATCAAAGGTGGATCTTTAATTTCTTTACAATGTAAATACATTTTTCAGAATTTGTATGATTTGTACATATAAATAACCTAGTCTGTCTAACTGCATCACTATATTGTACAGACATTACAGGTCAAACCCCTCTGATGTTCTTTTTATCTAAATAAACAACATATATGGCTCTTAAAGGGTTAGTTCACCCAAAAATAAAATGTCTGTCGTTAATTACTAATCCTCATGTCGTTCCACACCCGTAAGACCTTCGTTCATCTTCAGAACACAAATTAAGATATTTTTGATGAAATCTGAGAGCTTTCTGACCCCGGACTGCAACGTAATTGAAACTTTCAAGGCCCAGAAAGATGGTATAGACATTGTTAAAATAGCCCATGTGACTACAGTGGTTCAACCTTAATGTTACGAAGTGACAAGAATAATTTTTCTGTGCAAAAAACAAAAACTCTCTGATGCTGTTCAGGTGAGCACCACGACACATGCGTGTGATGCTGATAATTTATTAAATATCGCCGGCTAAAAAGTAATTTGTAATTTTAGTACTTCGAGTAATTTTTGAGAAGAGTAATTTGTACTTTTACTTAAGTACTTTTTTGACACCAGTACTCTTACTTGTTATTGAGTATTATTTCAGCAATGTAACAGTACTTGTACTTAAGTACAAATTTTCAGTACTCTTTCCACCACTGGATGGCAGCAACAATTTGGCATTGTGTTAACACACATCTGAAGGCTCCAGACACTCAAACTGCCAGAACTTCAGCTTTTTATAGAGGTGATCACACTTGCTGAGACATTTGATTATCAGTGTCTGACTGTTACTTACCCTCTTAAATTCCTATGTTCACAGTAAGGGTACATATCATACACAATACATATCGTTTCAAAGCAACCTTCCAGGATACGCATGTTTCTACATTACAATTTAGAGTAATCTGTTATCAGAGGTGGCTGGGTCAGATCAATGTCAATACGGCAGAAATATACTGTTCTTAAGATAAGATAATACAAATCATGCAGTTATGTAACATCATGTATTCACTTAACAGAAAAGTTAAACGCAAGTAACTTCTATATGCCCATTGTGTATTGTTAAATGTTTTTAAAACAGGTCTCATATATTGAAAGAACACATTAATGTTTCTCCAGTTATTAGGGGACATCAGAGCAGGGCCAAAACATATTAGAATGCATACCCTTTGTATCATTTTATACTTTGTTGTGAATGTACATCTAAATTACTAATTACATAGGCTATAAGAAACAAGCGGCTATTTTTGAAGCGTTATGAATGTGACAAATGTTGTTTCACTTTCGTTTTTTTTTTTTTTTTTTATCTCCGATTGCAGTACTGGGAAACTGCAAAATATAATACAGGAAGGTGATGTAATACAGGTGTGTTTTTAAAAGAATGCACGTGAACTGTCTGTATTTAAGCATGCTATAGTTCACTTCAAGATATAATTTTGTTGTGTTTTGAGGTTATGAAGGTCTGATAATGGCCATAAAGGAACTGACAGTAATTATGTTGTTTTCTTGGATTGTCTGTACTACTGGACATGAATTCTTCTCATCAACAGGTATATTATTAATTATATTTGAATTCAATAACAATACATTTATTTGAGTTTATTCATTCATTCATTAAACATTATTTTAGTGTTTTGTTCATATTTCCCTAATGTTTTTACGTTGTTATGCTGATTTTATTTATTCATTTGTGAGACACTTCTGTTCATAATACAGTAAACAGCTTTTGACACAGCTTTTCTCATATAATTACATCTTCATACATATTTTGAGAATTACAATGTCAAATTTATATATAGCACTATTAAAACAACACATGTTGATCGATGTGCTTTATATCATCTCAGTATAAAAACATTATAATACAATAATAATACAATAAAAAAAAGTAATAATAATAAAAAATATCAACAAGAGGTTCTAAGCTATTTCCATTTGTTAACAGTAAATATACTTGCAAGTCATCTGCATAGCAGTGAATACTTCTTAAAAATGCCTCCGAATGGGAGCATATAAAGTTAAAAAAGTGTGGGGGGCCAGGATAGAGCCTTGAGGCACACCAAATATAAGCGTTGTCGATCTCGATGTATATGAGCCAAATCTCACTTCCATGCTTCTAGCAGTCAGGTATGACTTAAACCAATTTAGGGCCTTCCCCTGAATCCCTACATCAGTGGTCTCAAACTCAATTCCTGGAGGGCCACAGCTCTGCAGAGTTTAGCTCCAGCCAGCTCCAACTCACACCTGTTTGGAAGTTTCTAGTAATCCTAAAGACCTTGATTAGCTGGATCAGGTGTGTTTGATTAGGGTTGGATCAAAACTGTGCAGAGCTTTGGCCCTCCAGGAATTAGAGTTTGAGACCACTGCCCTACTCTTCTAGCTACGAAAGCAGCACCATGTGATCTATTGTATCAAAGGCTGCAGTCTAATAAAACTTACACTGCTGAATCAACAGCATCCACAGTCATCAGTAAATCATTAAAGACTTTTACAAGGGCTGTCTCTGTAGATTGATGCTTCCTGGAACCAGACTGGTAAACTTCACTAATGCTATTCCATTCTAAAAAAAATATGTAGTTGACTAAACACTACTTTTTCTAAAATTTTTGACAAAAATGAAAGGTGAGAAGCCGATCTAAAATATGTCAAGTCAGTTGGGTCTAAGTTGTTTTTTTAGTACAGGCTGCACAAAGACCTGTTTCAACAGCTGGGAAAAACACCTGTATCTAAGCTTTTGTTTAGCCAATAAAGTTTTCACTTTTTAATTATTGATTCCATAATTGACTGAACAATTATTAACTTTCTCTTTGGGTTCTTATATAATAAAGCTTTTTCCATTACCTATGGTAATACAGTATAATAGAAATACCTGTGTTTTAAAATGATATAAAAATAAAGTGCAGATATAATTTTTTATAGATAAAGTTGCACAGCTTTTTGAGGAGGAGAAAGACCTTCTAGAAAGCTTCAGTCTCTACATCGATGCTGAGGAAAAGAATGTAAAGAGAATGAAGAGGTGAAAACTTTCATTATTCCTTATAAAGAATTAAAGCATTTTTTGTATATTATAATATTTAGTTGTGAATATTTAACAGTCTTGCAGTATATGTGTTTTTAGATCATGAAATATGTTATTAAATACATTTATTTAACCCTATAACTTTTGATGAACTTCAATCCAGTGTTCTTCTGGTTCTTCAACTACTCACATTCTCTGACCCTGAGTACCCTGAGAAAACCCTGAGAGACCCTGTGGCAGCTTACAAACTCATCAGACGAGTGAGAAGTGAATGGTTGACTATTGTTGAATACACTCAACGAAGTTATTATGAGAGTGAGAGATTATTTAAGTTCTTTGACTGAAACATGTACAGTATCAGCATAATTTATAAATAGAAATAAAAAATCTGGAGATTAAAGGGTTTTTTATCTTTAATTACTCACCCTCATGTCGTTCCAAACCGTAAGACCTTCGTTCATCTTCGGAACACAAATTAAGATATTTTTGATGAAATCCGAGGGTTTCTGAACCACACATAGGCAGCAACGTCATTGCACATTTTGAGGTCCAGAAAGGTATTAAAGACATTGTTAATGTGACTACAATGGTTCAACCTTAATGTTATGAAGCGACGAGAATACTATTTTGTTTTGTGTGCAAACAAAACAAAAATAAATGAAAAATAAACATAAAAATGATTTTATTCAACAATTTCCTTTCTTCCATTTCAGTCTCCTACGCTGTTGATGCTTCCGTGTTCTATGTCAAAACGCCGTCTCAGTATTGGCCAGCTCCTATCACAGGCATGAGTTGTACTGCTCACATGAACAGGCGTCGGCCAGTACTGCAATACTGAGCCAGCGTTCTGATGTAAACATGGAAGCGCTGCACTGCATTCACTACATCAACAGCATAGGAGACTGACAGGGCAGAGAAAAAAATAGTTGAATAAAGTCATTATTTTTGTTTTGTTTTTGCACAAAAAAAGTATTCTCGTTGCTTCATAACATTTAAGTTGAACCACTATAGTCACATGGACTAATTTAACGATGTCTTTAATACCTTTCTGGACCTCAAAAGGTGCAATGGCGTTGCTGCCTATGTGTCGTTCAGAAACTCTCTGAGTTAATCAAAAATATCTTAATTTGTGTTCGGAAGATGAACGAAGGTCTTACGGGTTTGGGACGATATGAGGGTGAGTAGTTAATGATAGAAATTTCATTTTTGGGTGAATTAACCCTTTAAGGTGAATGGTGATGAAAGCTTTCAGGTAATTTTATTAAACATTTCAGTTGTTTATAGATTTGTTCTTGTGTTTGAAAATCTTGTAGTGTATCAGAAACTGCTGCGAATTAAAGAGATCCCACAGCCTGAGGATGTGGATGGTGCTGCTTCAGAACTGATCAGACTACAAGAGATCTACAAACTCTACCCACACAACATCACAAAGGGTGAAATGTCTGCACCAATGCAGTTTCACTTTTTTCCTTTCAAAATAAGTTCCAATCTGATTAATGCTTTCATTTCACATTTCACAGAAACACCTCTAGATGCAGATCAAGCCTACCATGTAGGGTTGGTCGCTTATGACGAGGACAAATTCCAGTACGCCTTTCTTTGGTTTCTATACAGTCTGGACAGATTAACAGAATCCTCAACCACTACTGAGGCAGAGTTGCTCCATTATCTTAGTTCCTCAGCCTATCATTTTGGCAGCCTACCTGCGGCAATCTACTTCAACCAACGACTTCTAAATCTGGGTGAGATCATGGTGTCCTGAAGTTTAATACTAATATTTTTATATGTGAGGTTGCGGGATTAGAGAAGTAAATGTCTATATAAACGTATTTTCTTCAGATCCAACTAACGACGAAGTCAAAGTTGAGCTGAGCCTTTACATACTCCTTCGCTTCCAGAGAACTTCAAATCCTGACATATTCACACTGAACACAAAGTCAAATAATTCTTATGAGGCACTGTGCAGAGGAGAGGTTGACGAGAGGGCAAGTGCTGGGCATTATTTCAAATTAAATTACAAACAGTTAGTATGAAGCGTTGTGTGTTGATTGTAAGTCTATTATATTTTATAAAATCAGACCTCCAAGAGGCAGAGGGCGCTGTCCTGTAGGTACAGTACAGGTGGAGGAAACCCCAGACTGATGTACGCACCAGTGAAAGAGGAAGTGGAGTGGGACGAGCCTCGAATCATCAGATATCATGACATTATATCAGACAGAGAGATAGAGATCTTGAAGAATATCTCCAGACCTCAAGTTAATATCTAAAACTCATTAAAATGTTTTTTGTCATTATTAGAATCTAATATCTTGTTAAGAGTTTTGATGTTTTATTGTTTATCTATTCAATGGGCAAATGTATGTGAATATTCCTTTTAAAATTTGGCTTGGTAACTTATTTCTATAGTGTTTGCTTCCTATTTATTCATATGTATATTTGATGTTCCATTTCCCTTGTGTGTCCTGCTTTAGCTTTCTAGGTCTGAGATTAGATATCTGAGAGTCTCAAACCGCCGTACTTCTCAAAGGTTATAATCTTTTATATTCACTCAAAATGAAAATAATTAATGTTATCTTATATTACTTATTTAATTAACTAATTAACAATTTTGGTCTCACACTTGGGAAGAAAAATGGAAACAGTTTGTTGACACAAGTGTTACTTGAAACCATTCTCTTGTTTTCAGTGTTTTTCTGGAGGAAGACAACACTGTTCTTGCTCGTATCAGTCAGAATATTGCAGACATCACAGGACTCTCAATGGAATCAGCTGAAGATCTACATGTACGGTTACAGTAAGAAAGAAATCAACTGTTCATACACAGGCAGCATATATTTTTATTTGGACAACTCTGTCTATGTCCTAGTTTAACAAAGCTTTGCAAAGCCCGTCTTGCAGCTACTGTAGCTTGGTCATACTTTCTTGTACTCAAAATATAGATTACTAAATCCATCAGACTTCAAGACAACATTGGTTTAGTTCGCTTTTTTGTAACATTTGTCATTTCCTAAGCACTTTGAGGGCTGATATTAGGCTGCATTTTTATATAACCATTTTATATTCAAACTTCAATGGATAAGGTCTCTTCAATGGATTAACATTTATTTTCCCTGTGAAGTATTAGGTGTTGTTTTACCTGAAATTTTCATTTCAATAGTGGTGTAATCATTTTCCAGGTTCAGAATTATGGGATTGGTGGCAGATTTGAACCACATTATGACACATGGGTAAGATGTCTTTGCTAAAATAAAGCCGTTACATAAATTTGTAGGGCCAACCTGGTATTTGCCATGGATTCCCTCTGGAGTTAAATAAGGTCTGTGGTTATCATTACTTGAGGAGACTTTCCCATTGCCCCTGATCTTTTGTTTTTTCTGTTACACATTTCACTTTAATATCAAACGGTTTTCTTGGTGGTGATGTATCAGTACTCAATATAATTTATAACTGATCCATGTTTAAATCAGAAAACAGTGTATAGTACCTGTATATCAGGTGTTGCACACTTTGTTTTCAGTGTTGAATTCTGACCACTTGTTAAGTTGTGGTGTAATGAATGCTGTTTCCAGGTCCAAGCCTCTTGTTTTGATTGCTATCGAAAACTTAACAGCTTAACAGCTGTTTATGAACAGTATTTATTCCCAGACACCAATATTTCAATGATTCATTAAAGAGGAATCACTGTCTGGCTCTCTGGGATTTCAGTATGGAGATAAAGGTTAGGATTTTAATACTTCATGATTTTTCAGTAGTATTACAGCACACCGTGAGTGTACTATTAGCACTGTTTGTTTACTTTTGGACCCGGAAACAGTGACACGTGACATTAGACTTAACAAGTGGATTCCCTTTTATGAGGCTGCCATTTGATTGGTCCCATCTCTAAAGTCCACTCCCAAACATAACCACACCCTCAGAAGTCGGTATATGAACTTGGTCAACATTATGGTAAAATTCTCAACCAGCAGGTCATTATCCACTGTTCATCAAAACGGAAAACTTATTGTTTGACAGTAAACAATATGTTGTTGTAATTAGTTTACGTTCAAGTTTAAGGTTTGACTGTCTGTGTGCGAGTGTATTACTTATGCGGTTCTTAACCCAGAGAGAACCCATTGCTCAAAAATATTAATTTGCTTTTAGGACTTCAAATTATTGTGTCAATGAGAGCTTGATTACATATTGACCAATCAAATCTTTGTAAGATAACTTAATGTTTGATCTCACAGGATGATGAGAATGGAAGGATTGCTACTTTCTTAATTTATGTAAGTCTTGGCCACAGTTTAATGCAAATGGAATTGTAAACATTATAAGCTTACAAGGCTTAAAAGTTACTTACTTTTTGTATTACCTGTTTTGTACAGTCATATTGGACAATAATTCATGTGCTTTTGCTGTAGATGAGTGATGTGGAGATAGGGGGCGCCACTGTGTTTCCTGAAATTGGAGTTGCATTGAAGCCAAAAAAGGTAAACCCTAAATTCACTGATCTATATGGTATTAGAATAATTTAAGTAAAATTCTTGCATCCATTCTCTGCTTTTTAAGGGTTCAGCCGTGTTTTGGTACAACCTCCAAAAGAATGGCAGAGTGGATTATGATACACAGCATGCTGGATGCCCTGTGTTAGTGGGTAACAAATGGGGTAGGTTTTTATCTAATTCTTACTGGCTTGGATTACTCTTTTATAATGTATCTTCTATAATCTATAAATAAATATTTAAAAACTAAATTTCTCATAACATTGAGCTATATTTTTTTCTGTTGTCTTTTCAGTGGCTAATAAATGGATCCATGAGTTTGGACAGGAGTTCAGGAGACCCTGTTCTTTGTCATACTGGGAGTGAAAGACATTGTGACCATGTAGAAATCATATTAAGTTAATCTGTACTATAGAATTATCTGTTATATTGTGTATCATTAGTTTTTATGATGTACAGTAGATCTGTAACATAGATATATATTGTATTAAAGGATTAGTTTACTTTAAAATGAAAATTACCCCATGAGTTACTCACCCTCAAGCCATCCTAGGTGTATATGACTTTCTTCTTTCAGACGAATACAATCAGAGTTATATTGATAATCACCCTGTTGCTCCTAAGCTTTATAATGGCAGTGCACGGAAACCACCTGTTTGAAACTCAAGAAAGATGGATGCACTATCATAAACATACTTTTAAACAGGTGGTTTCTGTGCACTGCCATTATAAAGCTTAGGAGCATCAGGGTGATTATTAATATAACACTGATTGTATTCGTCTGAAAGAAGAAAGTCATATACACCTCGGTTTGAGGGTGAGTAAGTCATGTGATAATTTTCATTTTAAAGTGAACTAATCCTTTAACTTTTACTGTGATTTACTACTGTCTAGGTGGCATTAATGTTAAAAATAACTGTAATAAACCTATATGTAATAAATATGTAATAATATGTAATAAAACTAAACAAATGCAATAGAGTAAAATTAAGTTTCAGCAAGATATCAATGGATAATCATCACATTATCTGAGTTGATCAATCCTAGGAACAAGCAAGTGTGTTATTCCTGTAGATGAGATGCTAGTTCTCTGCAGTTGTATTTAAAGCTTAATTTTAAAGTTTCCTCTTCAGTCTGTGCTGGAATGACGATTCACATGTTTTACAAGTTTTGTGGTATGTGTAGTTGTGAATATGTTGTGCTGTAAGACTGGCAGGCAGTATGTATATGAAGTTGGAAACTGGATTTTTTAGGTACAACCTCACATGCAGAGAACAGGACTGTCAATATACCTCAACTCTCGCAGCAACACACAATATACCAACAATCATAATTTTTACAAGAATTGAAAGACTGTAACTATATGAATAAATTAATCCTATTGAAGGAATCATTTGTCAGTTGCTCTCTTCCTAATCAAGTGATTTAATATTAGTTTAATATTTATATGACTTAGGTTGGCTACAGCAGCTCTATTATGAATTGATACTGAATTGCACTGAATGCCTGTGTTGCTATTGCTGATTTATCATCTTTTTTTATTATTCTAATGAATGAGCAATGTAAAATAAATAAATACAAACATCTTTATATAACAATGTGTTTTTAGTTTCTTAAAGGGCACCTATTATGCAAAATCCACTTTTACAAGGTGTTTGGATATAAACGTGTGTTGGCATTGTGTGAACACAACCACCCTACAATGATAAAAATCCACCCACTCCTTTTTTAAAAATCCCCTTTTACCAAAGCAGTCTCATTGGACAAGCAGTTTTGATTCTCTGAGCAATGTGACATCACGTTACTCATGCCCCGCCCACAACCACTGACTGACAGTCCTGTATTACCATAGTTTCCACCCTCAGCGAGTTGTAAGCTGTCCGGCATTTTCTCTATGCTCAAGCAGCTGTAGCAACAACAATGTCTGGTAAGTAATTGAGATGTTTTGTTGTTGGATGTAAGAGTGAATATAACAGTCTTCATTTACCTACATCTGAGCCGCTGAACGCAGTGGATTTTTGAAGGGAATGCGCCACAGATCTAATATACACATACGATTTCTGTAATGTTGCCGTTCACAGACTGACTGTTTATGTGAACTGTGTGTGTGTGTGTTTGACAGTTTACACAAAACAAAAAGTGTGAACAAGAAGTTACTCATGAGACTTGACATCTGACAGCCAGCTGTCTGTGTGTGTGCACTTCAGATAAGTGTGCTCAGAAAATTATCCATTAGAAGTTTAAACCGATATAGCTTTAAAACTCATGAAAATAATACATTGTAATGAAAAGAAGAACTATTTAATGAAAGAAGAACTATGCTATCCGTGAGAGTGATCACGATATAGATGATAATCAAAACCAAGCAAATGTCTTGTTAAAATCGCAGTCCATCATTTTTCCTCTTTGTCGCCATCTCTATTTGACAGACCTACATGTGATGCAGGCGTGGTTGTAAAGTTTGACCAGTTGTTAGGCAACATTAGAGCAGGCTTTGATAATTATAATATATGGTATTAGAATGTCTTTCCTTTTCTATCATGATTATACCCTTTGTTATCTGTGCAACATGAAAGTATATTGATAGCGAAGTAACAATTACAGAAGAAACAAAAGTCCACTGTGATACGCCATGACTGTCATGATGCCATGTTTATGGTTCACTGCTGTGAATACAGTCTCCTTGTTCCTGTAACCAGCCTGCTGACAGTCACTCATGTAAAGTTTTGCTTTTGTTTCTGTTCTCAGATAACAAGACTACTGAGAAATGATGAAATGTGGGCAGATACAGGTGTGTCTCTGTTTGGGGTATATAAAGGTTTGTATTTAAGCTCAATTTCAATGCAAGAGACACAAACACAAGTTGTGTTTTGAGATATTGAAGGTCTAATAATGGCCATAAAGGAACTGACAGTATTTGTGGTGTGTTTTTGGATTGTTGGTGCTGATGTTGGGCATGAATTCTTCTCATCAACAGGTTATTTCAGTTCAATAACCATTCATTATATTTTATGGATAGTTTTTTTAATTGTTAATAATTTAATGTTATAGTGTTTTGTTTTACATTGTTGTCATGACAAGTTGATTTTATGTTTCATTTGTGAGACTTTGTCACTCATTTGTGAGACCAAAAACGAATAATAATATACCACAGTTTTCCATAATTTCAACACTAATGCACTCATGTAATATTATAGTTACTCTCTTTCACTTTTTAATTCCATTATTGACTAAACAATATTAACTCTCTCTTTGGTTTCTTACATAATAAATCTTTTTTCATTATAACTTGATGTAAAAATCAATACATAATTCAAATGCCTTTTGACAATTAAGTGCAATTGTTTTATAGATCAAATTGCACAGCTATATGGGAAGATGAAAGATTTTCTAAAGGTCTTCAGTCAGTGCATTGACGCTGAGAATGTAGAGACAATGAAGAGGTGAAAACACATTCATTACTCTGTATATACCATTAAACTCCAAGATTAAGGTGTTTTGTTTATTAAAAAGCATTCAATTTCACATTGGATGTTTAACAATCTTCATCTTATATATGATTTTAGATTAAGGATTATGTTAATAAATACATTTTTTTATCATTATAACTTTTGATGAACCCCTGTCTTCAATCCAGTGTTCTGAATCTTCTGCTTTCATACTCTGACTCTGAGAACATTGAGGAAGCCGTGAGAAACCCTGTGGCAGCTTACAGACTCCTCGGACAACTGAGAAATGATTTGATATATATTGAAAAACACATTCAGCCGAATCTTTATCAGTGTGAAGAGTATCAGGATGAGTTGAACGCAAAGCTCCTAGAGATCCCACAGCTGGAGGACTTGGATGGTGCAGCTTCAGGACTGATCAGACTGCAAGAGATCTACAAGCTCCACCCAGAAGACATCACAAAGGGTAAACTGTCCTGCAGTTCTGCACCCATGCAAATTCACTGAGAGAGTTTCACTTTTCCAGTCTGACTGATGCTTTCATTTTACATTTCACAGAAGTGCCTCTAAATGCAAATGAAGCCTACCATGTGGGGTTGGTCGCTTATGACGAGGACAAATTCCAGCATGCCTTTCTCTGGTTTCTGTACAGTCTGGACAGATTAACAGAATACTCAACCACTACCGAGGAAGAATTACTCCGTTACCTTATTTCCTCAGCCTATAATTTTGGCAGCCTACAAATGGCAATTTATTTTAACCAAGAGCTTCTAAATCTGGGTGAGGTCATGATGACATGAATTTAATAGCTTACTAATATTTTTATATTTGAGATTGGCAGACAATTTTGCTAAATTGTTGTGATTCAAGTCATAAACATCTTTGCCCCAGATCCAAGAAATGATGAAGTCAGAGTTCAGTTGAACAGACTCCTTCGCCTACAGAGCAACCCTGACATATTCACACTGAACACAGAGTCAAGTAAATATGAGGACCTGTGCAGAGGAGAGGTTGACGAGAGGGCAAGTGCAGTGTCTAAAATTTAAATCATTATTTGACATGAAATTACAAACTGTCAATATGAAGCTTTGTATGTTGATTGTAAGTCAATTATATTTTTTATAACATCAGACCTCCAAGAGGCAGAGGGCGCTGTCCTGTAGGTACAGCACAGGTGGAGGAAACCCCAGACTGATGTACGCACCAGTGAAAGAGGAAGTGGAGTGGGACGAGCCTCGAATCATCAGATATCATGACATTATATCAGACAGAGAGATAGAGATCTTGAAGAATATCTCCAGACCTCAAGTGAATATCGAACATACACACAAAATTACAAATATTTAATTGTTGTTATTATTGACAGTATATTTAAAATGTCATATTCCCTTAATTCCAGTGAAAGACAAGACTAAATGCTACAGTATATAATTACATTCTACCCCCCCACCCCAAAAAAAAAAAATTCAGAGGAATTTACAACATTAAAATTACTTTTTATTAACTTGACAATATATCTTATTTAGACCAACCATTATAGTTGATGAGTAAACCTTAAAGGTGCAATATGTAATATTTTCTGCCCGCTAGAGGTCGCTAGAGGCCTAATCAAAACAAAGGCGTAGCTTGATGACACCAAGTTTGAGTGCGGAATTTTGGGACATGTGGTCTTCACCTCAACGGCCGGTGGAAAAGAATAGGGATAGGACTCGGGAAGAAGTCATGTTCATCGATGCGATTATTAACGTTACTGTAGTATGAAGCAGAGCAGGACCGAGTGTTGTGGGAGCTGAACGAGGCCGCTGGAGTGATTGCGCAACACACACCTCACGAGCAGCAGAACTTTTATTATGACACAGTCGCCGGCGCTGCTTCCGCTTTTCCGGTCAAGTGTATGAAGTAACCAAGAGATTATATTTAAATTAATTTAAATATATTAATTAATTTAAACTCTGTTTATCATAGTGGTTTTAGTGGATATTTGGTTTTTTGTGGTATTTTTTTGGATATTTTACTGCAAAATTCTTACATATTGCACCTTTAAGAGAAACCTACAATTATGGCTGCGAATTATGGCTTCCCACAAAAGTGGATGCTGTTTGGGAGGATCAGCTCCTTATTGATACCAATGATTTGACATTAAATGCTCAGCGAGCAAATATAGGGGTGGGGGTTTTTGTGTTCACATATTTTGGACATATTTATAAATTTGTCTTTGACAGTTCATTCTTATTTGTGGCCTAGCTTTCTAGATCGGAGGTTTATCAAGATGGATGGGGAACAGTCACAAAACAACGTGTTTCTCAAAGGTTTAATAAATATTTAATATCATCACCTCATTAAAGGAATAGTTCACCCAAAAATGTTAATTCTATCATAATCTTACATGTTGAGTAAATATTTACAGATGAATACAGATGTACCATTCCTTTAAAATACAGATGTATCATTCCTTTAACATGAGTTAGCAGGATTTGACATAATATTAAACATTTTTAGTTTAATAATCACTACATTTACTCTATTTTCAGTGTTTTTCTGGAATACAATGACACTATGGAAGCTTGTGTCAGTCAGAGGATTGCAGATGCTACGGGACTCTCCATGAAAAAAGCTGAACCACTGCATGTACGTCACAGAGAAAGCACATGATCAATTACAATCAGCGTGTCTTTTCTTTACTGCCAGCTATGTCTTGCAGTTAACTTGGAAAGTGCAAGTTAAACGGCAAGAAAACATCTCAGGTTACGCATGTAACCATGGTTCCCTGAGAAGGGGAACGAGACACTGCGTCCAAAGACACTATGGGAACGCCTCCAGCGTGACGGTATTTGAAGCATGTGATTCAAACGCAACAATGTAATTGGCCGGCAACAGCCCGTGACGTGGCTACATGTGTGACCATGAGTACAAGAGGGCACCTGTAGTACACATCAACAACATCTTTGTCTGAAGGGGACATTACCAGTCATGTCCGAAGCATGGCAGTGAGACGCAGTGTCTCCTTCCCCTTCTCAGGGAACCGTGGTTACATGCGTAACCTGAGACATTCCCTTTCAAATGGGAACTCAAACTGCTTCCGAAGACACTATGGTGAACGAATACCCACTCCGCAATGCTGAGGGAATAACTGCCTAAATGGCTAAGATAAGCATGAAGAAGGCTCAACTGACTAAGATGCCAGAGAGAGATCTCTAAGATCCCTCACTCAGGTCAAACACAGGGCTGTCAGTAACACTATTCCCTAAGGCCACAACCTAGGCCCATGCCCTATGCAAGGAAGAACCCTTACCGAGGCGAGCAAACAGTGTCTACTTAAACTTAGAGACTGTTTACCAAGGCGGCCTCACAGAGGGCCAACACTTGATGTCAGTGTCCAGCTGGAGCTTCAGCAGAACAACTCTCTATAGTGAGAGGAGGCCAAGCATGCTCAACTTCATAGACAATTTACTAAGGTGGCCAACAGAAGGCCGAACACTTGACATCACTGTCTAACTGGGGTTTAAGTGAGCAGAGGCCTCAGCAAAAAAACTCTCTAAAGCGAGAGGAGGCCAAACACACTCAATTTCAAAGACAGTTTACCAAGGCGGCCTAACAGAGGGCCATACACTTGATGTCACTGTCTAACTTGAGCCCAGATGAGCAGAGGCCTCAGCAGAAAGACTCTCTGTAGCGAGAGGAGGCCAGTCATACTCAGATCCAAAGACAGATTAACATGGTGGCCTACATAGGGCCGAACACTTGTTGTTACTGTCTAACTTGAGCCCAGGTGAGCAGTGACCTCAGAAGAATGACTCTCAGAGAGAGAGGAGGCCAACCATGCTCAACATCAAAGACCGTTATGAGGGTGGATCTACAGAGAGCCGAACACTCAATGTTCCTGTCTAACTGGAACTCAAGCAAGCGGAGGCCTCAGCAGAATGACTCTATAATGAAAGGAGGCAAAAACACACTCAATTTCAAAGACAGCTTACCAATGCGGTCTCACAGAGAGCCGTACACTTCATATCACTGTCTAACTAGGGCTCAGATGAGCGGAGGCCTTAGAAGAACTTTTCTCCATAACAAGAGGAGACCAAACACACTCAACTCCAAAGACAGCTGGCCTCATAGAGGGCTGAACATCTGATGTCACTGTCTAACCGGAGCTCAGAAGAGTGGAGGCCTCAGAGGAACAATTCTTTATAGCTAGAAGGCCAACTATACTCAAACTATAAGCCAGCTTACCAAGGTGGCGTCGAGAGAGCTGAAACTTAATGTCGCAGACTAGCTGGAGTTCAAGTGAGGCTACAGCATAACAACTGTCTATAATGAGAGGAGACCAACCATGCTCAACTTTAAAGACAGTTTACCAAGGTGGCCATACCGAGGGCCAAACACCTGATGTCAATGTCTAACTGGAGCTCAAGTGAGCAGCGAGCTCAGCAAAACAACTCCCAAAAAGTGAGAGGAGGCCAGCCCTACTCAACCTTAGAGACAGTTTACCAAAACGACCTCACAGGGGGCCAAACACTTGATGTCACTGTCTAGCTGGAGCTCAATTTAAAAGCTCATATTTTCTCAGAATTACAAATATTAAATCAAATAGCAGTACCAGAGCTAGCAAAAGGAGGCTAAACAATAAATATTCCTGTATGACTTCTGCCGCACTCCACCTACATCCCCTGCGCTCAATCCTACATAACCACAATGTTGGCTGCGGGACCCAAGCCGCAGAAAGTAGGTGCTTAACTCTCATCCCTCAAGAGAGAGTAAAGCCTGGGTGGAACAAAACACAGCGACAGCATCACACAATTCACATTTGACCCCCTTGGGAGTTAATTGTGCTAAATTCAAATGCCAGATTCTATAACATTGAAAGAATCACGCGAAAACAGCCATGAATTCATCGCTATGTGTGCCTTCAACCCCCTCGAGAGCTGAATGCACTTGTGCAAATGCTAACTATCCCTCAGGAAAGAACAGAAAAGACCAAGCTCCCTACCTGTCTCTGTAGATAGTTATGCTAATGCATCTTACCCAGCACATTCCAGCATCTTCGACAAGTCAAAGGCATTCCACCCAAATGCATGTCCCAAGTCTGTAGTAATAGGGATGTCTTCAGACACAGTGCGAGTTCCCATTCAAAAGGGAACTTTTTAGACAACATTGGTTTGCTCTTTTTTTCTAATAGTATCTCTTGACAAGGAGTGGCATACAATATGAGCTTTGGGAACTGATATTATATATAATTCATTTATTCACCTGATTTGTAACTCTTGGGCCTGGTTTCACAGACAGGGCTTACACTAAGCCAGGATTAGGCCTTAGTTCAATTAGGCCATTTAAGTAGTTTTAATAAATGTACCCTAGACAAAAACATTACTGGTGTGCATCTTGAGACAAAACAATGAAACTGACATATTTTAAGATATGTCAGTTCAAGTTGCTTTCAGTTAAAACAGCTCAAACATGCATTTTAGTCTAGAATTAACTTAAACCTTGTCTGTGAAACCTGGGGTTGAATTATTAGTTAGATTAAACATTTTCCCTGTGTTAACAGTTTCCATTTCAATAGTGATTCATGAGTGATGCAATAATTTTCCAGGTTCAGAATTATGGGATTGGTGGCAGATATGAACCACATTATGATGCATTAGTAAGTTCACTATTTTGTCATGATGCCAATTTAACATGTATTCTGTGTCATTGAGAGCTTGATTACACATTGACCAGTCAAATAACTGCAAACTAACTTATGAACGTTTGACCTCACAGAAGATAGTGAATGACAGGATTGCTACATTCTTAATTTATGTAAGTCCTGATTTACTACTGTATTACAACAGAAGTGCAGCTGTCAAAATAATCTATTTCGCTTAATGGCATTAAACAGTTTTTCTACAGATATTTATATTGTGGAACAAAGTAATGTGCTCTTGCTGTAGATGAGTGATGTGGAGATAGGGGGCGCCACTGTGTTTCCTGAAGTTGGAGTTGCAGTGCAACCGAAAAAGGTAAACCCTCAATTTTGTGATATATACAGGAATAGGAGACTAAGATAGACTAAGACTTAGACTAAGATATTGTTATAGGCTAAATATATAATGGCAAGTGTCTCATGAGTGCGGGGTGAGGCAGTCTTAAAAAACAGTGGTTAAAAACAATTTTATAAATCATGAATTTAGTTATTTATTCTTTGTAATGTGTGAAAATTATTGGTATTAAATGTTAATTATTTGTAGGCCTACTGGATTATATGTTTGTTTTTTTTCATAGTGTGATTTTTGGGGGAATTGTATTGAATCCAATTAGGGTCAATTTGACCCAGACCATACAGGCTGTAACCATGATGATATAAGTAAGTAGAATCATTTTAATATCCTCTCTCTGCTCTTGCAGGGTTCAGCTGTGTTTTGGTACAATCTCCACAAGAATGGTAAAGTGGATTCGAAAACGAAGCATGCTGGGTGCCCTGTGTTAGTGGGTAACAAATGGGGTAGGTTCTTAAATAAATAAATCTTTGAGAAGAAAAACCATTCAGTCAAAATTAATTTGAAAAAGAAAGCTACATGGTTGATTGAAAGTGAAAATAATTGATTTAGTTTATTTTTCTTATCGTTTATGTTCTTTTAGTGGCTAATAAATGGATCCGTGAGTTTGGACAGGAGTTCAGGAGACCATGTTCTTTGTCAGAATGGGAGTGAAAGACTCTACAAGGGCCTGAAATAATTTGTATCTAAATTAGGGCTGCTCGATTAATCTAAATGAAACCGCACATCTTGTCAGTGAAGCACGGCTCTGTGATCAGCAGTAAATGCTGCTCCATCTGAAAGCCAGAGGGCGCTCTCGTGCAGAAACTCCAAATATGCCCAGCAGTAAGATAACGGCAACCCAATCTCACGGCAATTCGTACATATTTTACAAGTTGGCTAATTCATATGAATTCATATAAATTACCTACTCCAAACCTTGCCCCTAAACCTACCCGTCACTGGCGTTTAAACAAATCATAAGGTTGTGAGAATTCGTACGAATTAGTCACCTCGTAAAATACGCACGAATTGGTCGTGAGATAGCGTTGGATAACTCACGTCATTCAAGGAAATCCCTATGGGTAGGGCCTAAAGGTAACTTTTTGCCAAACCTGCGAATGGCCAGTGAATGGCCAAAACAATTTTTTTTACCAGCCATGAAACAAAAACAGGCAGTTATGACACCAATATTTTATATAATAGAGAAAATTCACAATCCTCTATTCGAATTTCGATACCACGGCTAAAACTACTAGCTTAATTAATATAATTTTAATAGTCTACATTTTTAAAGACAGTTATAAAATAAGAACAAATAATCAAATTACAAGCATGATGCAGCACTGACCCATCAACTTTATACAGTGTCGTTCACGTTTGTTCACTTTCATGTCCTCATAACATTGCATTGTTAGAATTCATAAAAATGTTACTGGCCATCTGGCGAACACAGTTTCATATACTCACCAACACAGATTTTTACTCGGTGAGTGTTAATTTATAGGCCCTGCCTCTGGGATTTAGTGAAAGCAGTTGGTAACCCTGTTTTTTTTTGTGTCTTGGTTTTGTTTGCATGTTCTCTGGATTTTCATTGGTTTGTTTTTGCCTGTGCCCTGGACTGTATCTTTGTTTGGATTGTTTACCTGTGTTTTGACCTTTGCCTGGCTTTTTGGTTTACATCTTTGAATTTTGCCTCAATAAATACTGCATTTGGATCCTCAGCCTTCATGTCTCCTTGCAGTTCATAACACCAGCATAGTAATGCCGTTTTCAAGAAAAATGGAACTGGTGAAGTACTGTAGTGGTGGGAGAAAAAAATTGATGCATCGCAAATTTCTCTCCAATGATTCTGGATAGATTCTTAGAATTTCAGAATCAATTCTGAATTTATTTTAACTGCAGATGTGCGATGATGCTGCGTGTGCTTTAAGAAACACCTGTATTCTGCTTGTCTCCATTTCCTCTCACACACACAAGTTTCGAACCTTCTATAAAATCTTTCATAAATTTTGGAAAAGCAGAAGCAAATTACATTCGTGGACTTTCGAGGGGTTCATTGAATCAAGAATCGTTTTGGAATTGATTGTCACTTCCAGAATCGGATCGGATCGTGAGGTGCCTAAAGATTCCCACCCCTATGGTGAAACTGGTATGGGGGTTTGATTGTGAGTAGGCAGTGGTTTGTATGCAAGCAGTGTTTTGGGGATAAGAATTTTTTTTTTTTTTTTTTTTTTTTTTTTTGCATATTTCTATTTCTAACACATAAACTGATTTGTGTACAGATCCTTTGAAACAGGAGACAAATCCTTTGATCCTTTGAAACGTTTCACCAGTTTGAATTTGTACTTTTGTTATTCAAAACATCAGATGATATTGATTAATAAAATAATCACAACTCATATATCATATGCTCTATTCTTATATTGTTTTTCCTTTACATCATTAAAAAGAGCTTGTGTACATTGCAAAACAAAAAGCATTAAGAGATATATGAAAACAAAGAAAAATGCCAAATATCAGCACAATAATAAGCAGTCTGCTCAATCCAGCTGTCAGTCACTGATTCCAAAATTTGCACACAGTAAAAGTTGTCATTGCAGTCAGGAGTATTAGCATGCACTTTTAACAATTGCTGAAAGATAATTAACCAAAGTTAGTGGCCAATTTCCCCCAACTAAAGGGAACACTAATCACCATAATGGTAACAACTTTTGAACATGTACAATATGAAAGGAAGAAAGCCAAACAGGTTTATTATAACTGAACATGGTCATGCTGCTTTTGGAGTTGTTTAAGCATCCTCTGGTGAGATATTGATTTTATTTGCAGTTGATTGCATTAAGGCTGCATGGCTGTGAGCCAGTTGTAGTTGTTGTCCTGTCTGCTTGTCTCTTCTCTTTTATCAGGTCTTGTTGTTCCTCTTATCTTCAGTGATTCTGCTTGTTAACTGCAAGTGTCATCACTAATGGTCAATCATCACTTGTATAGTGAATCTACTGTACTTTATTTCACAAACTGCAAGATTGATTCAGTGTTACGTTTACTTTCTATAGATTTGGGACAATATGAAAACTGAACGGTGTTCGTTTAACACTGATGTTCGTTTTTCTTTATTAAAATTAATTGGATTATTGTCTTGGTCTTTATTTAACTATAAACACACACAAGTTTGGTTGTTCTTGCTGGGATCATACCAGCACACAAAAGATAACATATACTGTTCCACCAGCATCCTAATCTGGTCCGAGAGTGCTAAACATTCCTTATGCCTGTCCACCAGCACACCCGCTTCCCATGCTGGGAACCAGCAAACCAACATCTATAGCATCGCATGTAGGGCACCATGCAGCAAACAAGCATCCTATGCTGGTCCCAGCATTTAAAACACACCTTATGCTGATAAACAGTAGTGCTGGATTTTTTTAGCAGCTGGGTTGTTTGTGTTATTGGTAATATCAGCAAAGTAACACTTATTTTTTTGTAATGCCTTTCATATTTGTCTATTTACATTAAATATTTTAGCTCATGCATCTTCTGTTTTGTACATGGATGGTATAATTATATAGGTTAAATATTGATTTGTCCTGTGCATAATAAAAATACAGTTTAACCTGACAGAACTTCACTAATTGTTTTGTCCCCATGACGGTGCTATGTGGAGAGAAGTGTGGAAGTCCTATAAACCCACAACATACAATGTGTTTTAACAAATAATTTTTGTGGCAAAACTAATTAAATTTTGCTATCAAATTTATGTGTGTGTGTGTGCCAAATTTATTTTCTGTAACAAACAAAAAACAACTTTAACAATGTGTTATCTGACACGCAGTTTATCCCCTTAATTGTCACCGTCTCGCTAGCAGGACGCTTGGCGCTGTTTTTATTCATTACCTTTTTTTTGCATCACATATTTCAGTAATCATCATAAATTAGGTCATCATAAATCATTCAAAAGCTTAAAAACCGTTTTGAAACAGTGCATTACCATGGAAACTGTCTCATTTGAGAAAAGTAACTGTTAGATTGCAAAGTAATCTAACAGAGCACAAAAAGTATTCTTGTCGCTTCATAACATTAAGGTTGAACCACTGTAATCACATGAACTGTTTAAATATGTCTTTAGTAGCTTTCTGGGCATTGAAAGTGTTAATTATCTTGCTGGCAATGGAGGCTTCACTGAGCCATTGAATTGTATCAAAAATATCTTAATTTGTGTTCTGAAGATGAAGGAAGGCCTTACGGGTGTGGAACGACAATGACAGAATTTTCATTTTTGGGTGAACTAACCCTTTAAAAGTACATTTTAGTTCATATTTATGGGGTCTCAAAATAGCACAGTTTAGTACACTTAGATCTTATTAAGATTATGTTAAGAAGTACTAAAGAAGATTTTTTTTGTATATTAAGTACAAAATTAGTGCACGAAAATAGAGCACTTTAAGTACGTTATGGAAGTGTACTAAGTGTACTGAAATAAAGTGTATTTTAGTGCACTTTTATTCACTTGGGTGATTGTTTTTGAGGTGTAAAATTTATCATAATCGTATACTTGTGTAATGCAAGTAAGGAGATTCTTGTCAGAAGAATAACTGTAATGTGATTACTTTTCCCTTACATTATCACTGTTGATGATATGCGCCCTTAAGTGGGTCTAAGTTTTGTAACACTAACCCATTCCAATGATTTGACCGTTCTTTACACACACACACACACACATACACTATATTGCCAAAGGTTTTGGGACGCCTGCCTTTACATGCACATGAACTTTAATGACATCCCGTTCTTAATCCGTAGGGATTAATATGTGTTGGCCTACCCTTTGCAGCTATAATAACTTCAACTTTTCTGGGAAGGCTTTCCACAAGGTTTAGGAGTGTGTTTACAGGAATTTTTGACCATTCTTCTAGAAGCGCATTTGTGAGGTCAGGCAGTGATGTTGGCAAGAAGGCCTGGCTCGCATTCTCCACTCAAATTCATCCCAAAGGTGTTCTATCGGGTTGAGGTCAGGACTCTGTGCAGGCCAGTCAAGTTCCGCCACACCAAACTCGCTCCATGTCTTTATGGACCTTGCTTTGTGCACTGGTGCGCAGTCATGTTGGAATAGGAAGGGGCCATCCCCAAACTGTTCCCACAAAGTTGGGAGCATGAAATTGTCCAAAATGTCTTGGTATGCTGAAGCATTAAGAGTTCCTTTCACTGGAACTAAGGGGCCAAACCCAACCCCTGAAAAACAACCCCACACCATGATGTCCCCCTCCACCAAAATTTACACTTGGCACAATGCAGTCAGGCAAGTACCGTTCTCCTGCAAACGCCAAACCTAGACTCGTCCATCGGATTGCCAGACAGAGAAGCGTGATTCATCACTCCAGAGAACACGTCTCCACTGCTCTAGAGTCCAGTGGTGGCGTGCTTTACACCACTGTATCCGACGCTTTGCATTGCATTTGGTGATGTAAGGCTTGGATGCAGCTGCTCGGCCATGGAAACCCATTCCATGAACCTCTCTACACACTGTTCTTGAGCTAATCTGAAGGCCACACGACATTTGGAGGTCTGTAGCTATTGACTCTGCAGAAAGTAGGCAACTTCTGCACACTGTGCGTTTCAGCATGCGCTGACCCCACTCTGTGATTTTACGTGGCCTACCACTTCGTGGCTGAGTTGCTGTTGTTCCAAATTGCTTGCACTTTGTTATGATACCACTAACAGTTGACCGTGGAATATTTAGAAGTGAGGAAATTTCACGAATGGACTTATTGCACAGGCGGCAACCTATCACAGTACCACGCTTGAATTCACTGAGCTCTTGAGACAGACCCATTCTTTCACAAATGTTTGTAGAAGCAGTCTGCATGCCTAGGTGCTTGATTTTATACACCTGTGGCCATGGAAGTGACTGGAACACCTGAATTCAATGATTTGGAGGGGTGTCCCAATACTTTTGGCAATATAGTGTACTTGTATATGTGGTTTACGGGGACTCTCCATAGATGTAATGGTTTTTATACTGTACAAACTGTACATTCTATCCCCCTACACTACCCCTACCCTTGAACCTACCCATCACAGAAAACTGTCTGCATTTTATGAATTTCAAAATAACACTGTTTAGTATGTTTTTTAAGCCATTTGGTTTACAAGGACACAAGAAGTGTCCTCATAAACCATGATTACGTTGTAATACACGTCATTATACATATTTGTGTCCTCATAAACCATGTATACAGGAACACACACACACACGCTATCTTATTGAGGACATTCCATAGGCATAATGGTTTTTATACTGTACAAACTGTACATTCTAACTCCTAAACCTACCCATCACAGAAAACATTCTGCATTTTTACATTTTTAATAAAACATTGTTTAGTATGTTTTTAAAGCTATTTTAAATATGAGGACTCATGAAATGTCCTCATATAACATGTTTACGTCGTAATACCAGTGTAATACCCCTGTCATTATACAAATTTGTGTCCTCATAAATCATGAAAACAAGCACACACACACACACACACACACAAAACTGCTGCTACTTCTGGCATTGGTTACGGGGAACGTTTTCCAAGTGTTGGTGGACTTTGTTATCTGGAGCAGATCCCTTGCATAGATTGCTGACCAACAGGTTATCCTAATCTTCTACTTTGTTCTGTTTGGTGAGATGGTCCTCCATAAGAAGGTGTTCTGGTCAGTTTTTCTGAGATGGGCTCCTGAATTTGCAGGGGTGCTACAAGAATCAGAGAATAAATTTGCAGCTTAAGACAAGTGCTTAAGTTAACTTTAGGGCAATTTTCTTTTCTTTCTTTTTCTTTTTTTTTTTTTTTTGGATATTTATTTAATACATAATACGGCCAGTGCAAGTTTAATAAAAGTCTGATTAAGCCCAAGTCTGACCTGTCAGCTCTTTTACTATGGCAAGAACATATGGCTGTGTTTTTTTCTAAAATGAAGCAAATATAGACAGCTCTTGGAGAACACACAGTTTGTTCTTGTCAAAGGAAAGGAGCTGATGGGTCAAAATAAATAATCCAGTATTTTACACTATATGGGTATGAACATATCACTATGCCAAATATCAAATTGAATTTAGGATTTGAATAAGGACCTGAAGAACCTTTTTTTGGTCTAACAGTAGTCTGAGGTGGGGAGCAAGAGGATTGCCAACCCTGTGCTCTTGAAATCTGCTTTCCCCTAAACGAATGAGTGGAAATGGAGAGCCAGAGCTTGACCACCTGGATGAAGTACAAGATGCAAGCTTTAATTTCTGGAGGAAACTGGAAACTCTCTGTCTTGATGATGTTCCAGCTTCCTTGGAGCAAATGGAAGTTCTAGCTCTGTTAACAAAATGTTTTAGTGCTTAATTGATTTAATGTAATCATCTTTTGAAGCAAAGACAATTCATTAATTTTTTGCCACTTTTTTGTTGCCGTTTTTATATCCCATACCCTAGTGACAAGTAGTCTCCCCACTTTTAGATATCAAACATGTTTAATATTTAGCATTAATCAAACATGTACAGTATGAGCTTTAAAAACCCATTACATTTATATAAGACATAAGTTTACACCAGACAACAATGGGAAGTTCAACATTCCATCAATCAAAAATTAAAGATGAAGTTTTTGATACTTTGCCACAGTCGCCGTAGGCTGGCACTGGGACTAAAAATAATTTGTATTATGTACTTTGCATTACGGCTTTTGTTAAAACTGCTTAAGGGGTGAGTAATATGACTAAAATCTTAAACCCCAACATTTATATGCAACATTTAACTATAGCAGTGATCAAGATCATCACATTTTAAACATTTTAAACACTTTTTAAACAGACAGTACATCAAATTGTTATAAATTGTACAAAACCTTACAGATTCATAATCCTCTGTTGCTGCATAAATGAATATCCTCAACAAATATATGGTATACTATATACAACTATCTGCCATCACTGGTCTCTGAACTGTTAAATGTAGGCAATCAAGTATCAATATCATAAAACTCTATAAACCTGCTTTGAAACAATATGTATTGTGAAACAAACTATACAAACAAATTGACAGACAACTATTAGGCTACTATTATAATGCATCAAAATGATTTTAGATGTATTTGTTTGATGTCATTATTCCCATTCACAGCTCCAGGTAAAGATGCTGCTTTGGCAGTTTTCTCCTAGTTGTCAAGCTGTATCAATGGTTCCAAAACAACGGCCTTAGAAATGGAGAGACAAGAGATAAATTATGATAAAACATGTAGAAATGTGTGTACAATCAAAGCTGACCAGTAGATTATAGGATGCACAGCTCATATATGCTATTGCACTGAAAACTTGTACATTTCATACACAATGTACAAACGGAATAGTATAAATCATACAAAAGTAAATCTTTTGTGTTACTGGCTGGTGTCATATTACAGTTCTAACTGTTCTTGGTGCATTATTTTTTGTTAATCTTAGTCTTAACTTACTTTTGCAATTTCTCCATAGAAAAGCCCTGGGAATTCAGATGAATCTTCACCTCCTGATTGCAGCTTTGTTGCTCATTTCGTGAGCATTTTTGAGACTGTTTATTGCATATGAACCTTCATAACCAAAAAGCAGAAAGCACAGCATCACTACAGAGTCTTTAACAAACCTGATATCTGCTTTTAATTGAGTATAATCATTGTTATAACAATAATTTGAGTGAGAAACAGACTAAAATTTAAGAAGACATGGAATGTCTCCTTTTTAAAGCTTGAAAGTTCTACATGAAATTGCATGCAAGATCTATGATGATAAACCAATACAAACCCGTGAAATGTCATAATACAGGCTGGTCTTGTGTTTGACCTCTGCAAGATCTTGATTCCCTCCTCCGATAAAAAATCAGCATCTATCCTACACATGGATACAAATTATACAGATACAATCATTATGATTTTAGGGAATGCTTCACTTCATACTTGCTTCTCGCACATTCATTCCAACAATTCCATAACAATTTAAATGGATGAGGGCTATGTACTACAGATGGGTTATTTATTTCAGGTTTGGAACAACGAGAGGGTGAGTAAATGATGACAGAATTTTCATTTTTGGGAGGACTATCTCTCTGAATATGGCATACACAATTCTTAACAACAGACAAATTCATATAGAAACAAGACAGAGGTGATTTCAGATATTTTTCTTACGTGAGTTCGGTTAGACTGGGGCAGTTCTGCATGATTTGGAGGGTCCAAACAGACCACATCTTAGTTAGACAGTCCACTTTCATTTTCATCTTTTTCAGTTTAGAGAAAGAATGGAGAACAGACTTTATTGCATCTGAATCTCCTTGGTAAATTATCTGAAAAAGTCTGATCCAGTCAATATTGACTTGCTCTGAGCGAGGAAAGGTGAGACTGAGTGATCGCAAAGATACTGCATGCCCTGAAGTCTCTACGCAGATACTAAAAAACAAAAAACAAAACAAAAAAATATGATTAATTGATGGTCTGTCTGTTGGACACCAACAATTATTTACATTATTAGCAATAATCTAAGAAGATGAATGTGTTTTTATCTGTTTTGGGTCACCAATTTAGTTTTATCACTTCTATAATTATAATGTAAAGGTATCAGACTGTGGAGAACAAGCATGCCAGATAAATGGGAGATGTTAGTGAGGCAAAGGCTTGAACTTGTGTACAGGTAGAAATATTACTATTACAGTTATTGAACATAGTGATTATATAACAGGTTATCTAAAATATATTCATTATAATATAATCATTATTATGGATATACAATTATTTCATTATTGTGAACAATTATTTCTGGTTATCAGGAGAAAAATGGCTATATGATGAAAAAAAAAAGATTATTTTTCTTTACCTGGATATCTCTTCTTTGAATGACAGATTAAGTGAGCTGACAGAACAATTCTCCAATTTGCTTTTGGTCTCAAAGACAAAGACATCAACACTGCAAATCAAAGCACAATAAAATGAACTAAAAGTTCACAATGAATGGTGATAGCATGTGTGCTTAAAATACATGAAATGTATAAAAATTCAATTGTAAAACATTACTGCTGTGAGCTCAGGGTCTGTCCTCTCATGAGAACGTTTATCAGTTCAGCAAGATCAGAGTCTGATGGATCTTCTGGAGTCAAGCTTCAAAATCAAATCCAGAAAATCACTGTACAGACTAATTAAGTTAATCTTGCACTACAACAAAAACGTATTGAGACATTAAAAATTGGGTAACACTTTACAGTAAGGTTCATTAGTTAAACAAGTTAAAAGTTAATGTATTAACTAACATGAAGTAACCATGAGCAATACATTTGTTACTGTATTTACTAATCTTCGTTAACGTTAATGAAAATATAGTTGTTCGTTGTCTGTTCATGTTTGTTCATAGTGCATTAACTATTGTTAACAAGCTTTTAATAATGTATTAGTAAATGTTGAAATTAACAATTATTAATAAATGCTGTATAAGTGCAGTTCATTATTACTTCATGTTAACTAATGTTAACTAATGAAACTTATTGTAAAGTGTTACCAAAAACTGTATAAAACATACATTTTTATACAGTTAACCAACAACATTAACCAACAACAATAAAAAGTACAATTAATTTGATATTATATATTAATTAGATCCACAGAGTATTTGTTTTGGACCAAAGCACTCACCTTACTTTCTTAAACTTAAGGAGTGCAGGCAAAACAATAGATAACTTTTCAGATGATAATCTGCAGTCTAAGAGAGCCAGTTCTTCAATGCTCTGACAGCACTGACAGCAGTACAGCAGGGCCCAGCAGTCTGTTTTTCTGAGGAATGCACCATATGTATTAATCTCTTCCCAGGCTTCCACAGCTTTTTTCACAAAGTCATCTTCATGAAGTTCATAGAGACAGTGAAGGAAAAAAAGTACTATTCTCGAATATATATAACATTGAAGCCTTTCCAAAATCCATTCTTTCAGAAGCACCTGTGTTTTTAGACAAACAAACAGACCATGCTTTTTTAGTGTGTGTCTCACATCCTTATTCAACAGACCAAATGCAAATTGCACCACAGCTGCTAAACGTGGAGGATCAACCAAAGACATTCCATTAATAAAAAGAAGCTCTGTAAGTTTCCTCTGGGAATCTTCTTCATCCAGAAGGACATAGTACAGAGCGGTGAAGAACTCCTGAAAGCTGAGATGCATGAAACTGAACATCGTCTCCTGGTGGATTCTTCTCTTAAATAGGAACTTACACAAGAATGGACTGCCAGAAAGGTCTGAAACCATTTCATTCACACTTTCCTCATCAAACAGGACTTGCTGTTCCAGCATCCCTCTCTCTGCCAGCTGACCCAGACTCCTCAGCAGGGTCAGGACAGACTGACTCAAACCCTGGCAGTGATGCTCCAGTAGAGTGAACACAAAGTCAACGTAGATGGAGGTGGTGGTTTCCAGTCCGCTTGTTAAATCTGAGCCAATTTTGAATCGTTCCTTGATAGTTGTGCAGATGATCCAGCAGACAACAGGGATGGAGCAGGCAGCGATGAGACTTTCATTTGCCTTCACAAGTGTATAAGCCTTCCTGAAATGTTCCTCATTTTGAAAAAACTTCTGGAAGTACTCCTCCACCCCCTTCTCAGAGAAACCAATTATCTCAGAGAAACGCTGAGGTCCTTTGAGCAGTTTACTCAGTGTGTCTGTAGCTGTAGATCTGGAGGTGACCAGCAGGAAGGACTCTCGCAGGATTCGACCTCTCAGCAGGTCACAAAGAGTGACCACAGGTGAGGCTTTCTGAAGCAGATCAGTGTTTGGTGACATGTAATAAATGTCCTCTGTGAGTCTCAGCTCATCAAATCCATCAATGATGAAAAGCACCTTCTCTGGTGAATGCTGTAACATCTGTGAGATCTGATCTGATGTTAAACTACAGCTGTAACTCAAGATCTCCGCCAAACTTTTTTTGCCAAGAATGCGGTTTATTTCTTTACACTTTAAGTGGAACACAATATCAAACCGCTCTTTGTAGAGGCCACCAGATGCCCAGTCCGTCATGATCTTCTGCACAGTGAAGGTTTTCCCATTCCCAGAATTTCCCTGCAGTATCACAGAACTAGGACTGATCCCATGACTATCTGGGTCAAACAGAGAGTTCAGATGGATAGAGTCATTACTGCTCCTGGAGCTGAGGACCTCCTGGAAGCTTTCTCCACTGGAGCAGATCTCTTCTTCTCTCTCTTTTTGATCTCTATGTCTCTGAAGGATCAGTGGTTGTGTGTAGCGCTCAGACAGCAGCGCATGTTCACCAGGCCGTGAGTTATACTCAGTCACAGACTGATACTCACTGCAGATCTGCATCTTATATTTTAAAATCACTGAGCTTTTTGCTGCACACATAAAATAAGCAGTGTTAAACAGTGCATTTTAAAACAAATTCTGATTCTTATAGAGTAAGACATTTCAGAGCAGACTGCAAGTAGCTGCTCAATTAAAAGGTGGAAGGTACAACATTCAAAACATAAGATTTATCTATTACCCGAGGTTTGTGTTTTCTCAGAGGGTGGGCGATACGAAGTAAAATCTGCAGAAAATTAGATAAACCATCTTTAAATGTCGATAAATTAATATAATTTTATTAGCAAGTATCTGGAAGATGTTTTTTCTAATAGAACAATAAATTTTATCATATGACCTGTGATTACTCACATGAGAATACTCAATTCATTATCAGAAAAATTATCATAGTCAATCAGCATCTATTAATGTACAACACATTTTACTTACCGGGTGCATTATGTATGATGTGGACATTGCCTGTTATTGTATTGTTAGTGAGCACAGGGGCTGTAATATGGCTTCCACTCTGAGCTGCAGTGCTCACATTTGGTCCAGAGTTAGATTTGACAGTGTCCTTGTTACTACGAAACACTAGAGGACAAGGGAAACATTTTGGGCACCCTTTTAGGCACCCTATAACTGTGTTAATGTTGTTGCTTTTAGTCTGATTTATCATTAATAAATGAGCACTTATTCAGTACGATAATACAATCTTTATGCACAGATGAAGAACAGAGAAAGATCTGACATAACTTTTTACTTAAAAGTACTGTCACTTTAACAGAATAAAAATAAAACGTGAAAGATTAACTTAAGTTCTATAGACCTTATTCGCCAGAGAGACAAGTGCGCCGCCATCTTTATAATATTGTCTTTGAACTTCCGTTTTTGCGGTAGCTCTGTACATTTCTATAGCATTGCTATCAAAGAATAACTAGCTGGTGAAGTAAATTTACTTGTTGTAGAGTTAACAAAAGTTATTATGAGCATTGTATGTTTAAAGCAGATGTCTTCACAAATGTCAGTAGACCGGGAAGATTTTAAAACCAACTGTTCATTCATAATACGTAAGATCGCTGTGGAAATACAAACCGGAAGACAAAAGACAACGAGCGTAGCGCTACAAAGGGGCGGAGCTACATAGAGGTTTTCACGGGTCCAAAAATTCATACCCGAACCCGAAGAGACCCGTAAATGTGCTACACGGAACCGACCCGGGCCCGACTATTATTTTGAAAGTTGGACCCGGATCCGTGCAGAACCGAGAAATGCCATAAATGTACTACCCGGAACCAACGCGGACCCGTCTATTATTTGAAAGCTGGACCCGAACCCGGCCGGGAAGACACAGACCCGACTGGACCCGATCGGCACATAGGTCTATTCCACAGCAAATTGCTATTAATAAGTCAATAAACAAGTTGCGAAAATAAAACGTTTTGTCTTACCTAACGTTAGTAGCTTTCTCCCTTGCTACCTGACTGTGATGCATTCCTCTCTTGCCGATTGAAATGCTTAATCCACTCATTATTCCAGCTTTAAAAGTCCACTTGCTGTCATGATGACAAATGCGACTTTGCAGTTTTGCATTTTGTTGTATCTCGAGTCAACTCATATAATAAAATAACTTTGACTGTTTGCCCTTATTTTGAATAATAACGATTGCTTGTTCAGTGGCATGGCCGCTGACGTTAGCATTACTTATTTGCTATCATTTCTGTACTTTCTGAGCGAGTCTGACCAAAACTTTGGATATAACAAGACGGTTCATTCATAATATTATTATAAAAATAGGAGAAAGAAAGTGCGCTCGCATGAGACATGCGCGTTAGCTGGAGCAACCTGAAACATAAGCTTTTAAACGCATTTTGAGCGTCATAGAAAACATTCATGTGATAGTTAATCTCAGATTTTGTTAATGATTTGAAATATGTTATTTAAATGCGAGTGTGCAAGGCTACTAGCAGTTTTTGAGATTTGAAGTTTGTTTGCATTACTGTTGCACACAATAGGAATAGGAAAACTCGATGATCACCATTCGCTTGCTGTAACTCCGCCCGCTCTGCTTCTGATGGCTGGGGTCGCTCGTGTTTTTTTTTCACCTTATTTCCCGGCTCATACTTTGCAAGTTACAAAACACACGCACAGCGCTGACTGACTCCCAACACGGCCGGATGATCTCCGAATCAGATCGGCTCGGGTATACACACAATGTTAAACAGACCCGGGAACCGAAGTAATAGATTGGGACCCGACCCGGACCCGTCTGACCATTTAAAATATAGACCCGAACCCGTACGGGTCCCGGGTCCTCGGGTCTTGGGTCCTCTTTGTAGACCTCTAAGTCTATAGTCTTCACTGATGAAATCATATTAAACCCAAGACAACGAGACAAAGTGATTAGAAAATGCCTAGCTTGACATACTGTTAAATATGTCCATCTCAGTTCGTCCTCTGCAAGAAAAGAAACACACACAATCAATAATATAAAAAGTGCATGCGAATTTTCAGAACTTTAAGGATATTTTATATTACACTTAAATGAAAAAAGCATAGTGATAACAGCTTGCGTTATGAATCTTTCCAGCAGAACAAGTTTTAGTTAGCATAAGTTTTGCGACATTACCTTCTTTTTCAAAAGCCTGAATGCAGACTGGTGTTTCCGCGATCAGTCCTTTCTGGTGTTACGAGATTTTCGGTTTCCGAAGGCGGAGCATACGTGAATATTAATGAGTTTTCCCGACATGCGCGATTGCACGTGTAACTAAGAGTTTTAGTTCACGTTGTATCTCAGGACAGTGGATTATTCAATAAAAGTAGTATATTCTCAGCGTCGCGGCGGATTTATGCGTAAACTACAGTTGTTTTCTTCTAGGTAACAGTTTATAATGTTTTCATTAGTATGCACGTTATGTGCAGTCATCTGTAACTGAATGACAGGCACTTGACAGCAAAGCAACCTTCAGCTCGTTGTGCTCTTCCTTTTTTACCCTGCGATGTAACAGCAGATAGGCCTATATAAATGTGTCTGTGTGGACATAATATTTTTGTAACCTACAGACTACTGGTGTGATTATACATGTGTTAGCTTACCTGTTCATTCTCTGGTTTTCCGGTTGGTGACAAATGCTGAAAATATTGCTGAAACTATATTGTCTTTTCATGGTTTCCGTTTATATATATTAAAGAAAGATACACTGACACCACAAGGTTTAATTTTTCAATTGCACAATAAAACCAAGCGTCCCAGAACACCTGAATGAGTTGAAGTAGATTATAATGATTTCATATAACAGGGAAAATAAATAAATAAAATATTGTTAAAAACATGCAGCTGCCATTTCAATGATGTATTGCTATGTTCTTCTGTTACCTCACCTTATGAAGATTTAAAACGGGGTCATCCCTCTGGAAATTAAAGAAATGTCCAAAATCAGTGGCCTAATAAAGATTTTTGCAACCTTTTGTTATTCTCTGCCATGCCTTGTTTTGACCATGTGTGACTTGTGCACCTGGATATACAGTAATGATCACTGATATAAATGGACAATTTATTTTGATACACAAACATTCATTATTTGGCATATATTCAGGTTGATCGTGAAACTTTTTCCCAGTCATCTCAATGGCAAAAAGTGTCCCAGTCAACCTGAATTCACTGGTCATTAATGTTCATAAACATACATTTTCTTCATGGGGCTTTAATTAGGGGCAGCTTTGGCCTCATGAAATTTTGAAAGAATAAAAAAAAACATTTTTAAACTGTCAAAACATATATCACAAATCCTGGAATAAAGATGGGAATATGGCCTTGATTTGCTTTTGATTACTAGATGCTTTGTATAATGTGTGATGGAGTGAACATATGATATTGTGTGAGACATTTAATGACATTTTGTTTTTGCACAAAAAGATGAGCCATGGACTTGCCAACAACAAACCTTAGCTACTTTAGCCCATAATATATGGAAATATGACACTTAAGAAAGCTATTCTCAGATCAAAAAATTCCATTTTTAGACTCGCAATTGTGTGATATAAAGTCAGAATTCTGAGATATAAAAAAGTCAGAATTTTTATCTCAGAATTATGACTTTATATCACGCAGTTGCGAGTTTATATCTCAGAATTCTGACTTTTTTTCTTATAATTAACTGACGGACAGTTATGGAAGCCCGTTTCTTTATAACTCGCAATTGCGAGAAAAAAAAAGTCAGAATTGCGAGGAAAAAAGTCAGAATTCTGACTTTATATCACGCAATTGCGACTTTATATCTCAGAATTCTGACTTTATATCACGCAATTGTAATTAAGTATAACACAATTGCACATTTACTTGTATCTGTCACAATTTTTTTTTTTTTTTTTAAAGCTTTAACAAAGTAACATCAAAATCTTTCCACACATATCACTAGTCTCCAAGTACTAAACAAATATAATAGATTAAAGTCCATCCAAAAATGAAAATTTTGTCATTATTTACTCACTCACTCGTTCGAAACCAGTAAGTTTTCTTCTCTTCTGTGAAAAAGATATTCTAACTAATTTTGGTGCCCATTGACTTCCATTGTATGAAAAATACACTGATACATTTTTCAAAATATGTCCCACGAAAAAATTAGTCATACAACTTTGAAATAAATTTTTATTTTTAATGAACTATCCCTTTAACATGGACCCTCAAAAGAGCACATCCTGTTTTCATTAACAAAAACAGGTTGTATTTAGTTAGACTAAAATACCATTAAGAGAAATAACTAATAAATATATTACTAAATATTTCTTACACACACACACACACACACACACACTTTTATATATTTATATAAAGCATACATTGTGTCTGTTCTTTGAAAATACGTTGCACTGAAAAACAACCTACTTTCATGTCATGTGTTTTATAATGGTAGGTGAAATCATCCAAAATTTAATAATCCATACTGTTGTGTTAATCGTGTTTAAGATTTGAAAATATTATTCAAAAGTATTTCTTCTCATTTTACAAGTATACATACAATTATACCATTTCTCATCTTCAACATTGTAGGGCCGGGATTCCCAAACGTTTTTGTCAGCCAAACTCTGCTGAACTAAAATATTTACTTGAAGTCTCCCTGAGATTAATAAAGTTAATATTTCAATAACAACACACTTTCATGTTCACTGTTCTCTGATGTTGGTTAATGGTGACATGCATGTAAACAAATTAAATATGTCATCTTTTTTAGTGTTTTATTTGGATTGTTTTTACAGTTGTATGCTTTTCATCAACTCTAACAAAGCACAGTTAAGTGAATGTCTGCTGTCTGAGATGATTAAAACAGGGCCTTGGCACTCAATGAGAACAGCTCCCATGTATGTCCAGATCTACCAGTGACTTCAGCACTCACATCCAGTCTGAAACAGACAGTAACTTTACATGATGATGATATGCATCACAAAAGCAAAATGAAGCTTCTAAAAAACAATAATATTCTTGAGGTAACTGCTGGCCTATATAAGAAAGACTGGGCCATCAGAACAATGCTTTAAAGGGTTTATGCACTGTATTATATAATAAAGTACAAATTGCAATTTTTATGATGACTGCAAGATTAATAAAACATTCTCCTCAGATATGTAGTTTGTGTAGTAACAGAAACACTGGCTATATGCAAAATAAACAAGAAATTAAGGATGACTCACAACAGGCTATTTTATAAATATTTTAATAGGGCACAAGTAATAAACTGTACTATCCCAGATTAGAATAGGTTATTCACTCATTGTTTGCTCTGCTGTGTCCTCACCTAAATCCGAATGTCTGTAGCCTAATCAATCAGGCAAAACAGCACAGACGATTTATAATATTACACAATATATTCATAGTTTTGAAAATGTCAACTGTTGCAGTTAATGCTTAACATTGAAACTTCATTACCGTTTCCAAATAATCCATTAAACGAGTTTGATTTGAGCACTAATATTTTCAGTTGCATTCGTCTGCGCGTTGTCTCAAGGCCCTTTAAGACAAGTCATTTCACTCGGCGGCCATCTTTGAAACGCCTCTCGGGCATGCAAGTGCAACTCCTATCTCTTTGAATGGGGAAACATCAAATTCTCCAAAGCTGTTTGCCAAGCTTTCGATTAAATTTCATATTTGTAATCACCAATGAAATCTGACAACAACTGTCTCATAATTTTTTTTTCCAAACGCTCGAATCATGACAAAAAACTATTTTTTTTAGGCTGGATCAAGCTAATCTGCATGCGCAGACCTAAATGCGCGTCTCTTGTGCCTAATTTCTGAGGCGAGCGTCTGACTGTTTCTATAGAAACCGGTGCTTCTAACGGCCGCTGCAGTGACACGATGACTTTACCAGTCGACGATTGGCTCTTATTTAGAAGGCGGGACTTATTCCGCCATATTAAGCGTTGCACTTTCTCCCATTCAAAACAATACGAGTGACACATCTTGTGTTATTCTATAGTCTTTGACTCCACCCACTGGAACAGTTTCTCACAGGAACGGAATATTACACAACACCGGCGCAAAATGGTGATTTAACATGTAAGGGGACGTCTGGTGTAGATAAAATGGCTCATTCTAAGGTAATAAAACTATAACTGTTCATTATGTAAGGTCTTTATACATCACTCAAAACATTTCTGTCAATGGACTAGTTGCATGTGGCCGCCATGTTGGATTTTCGATCAGTGAGTGTACGCATATACACTTCCGGTTTCGCTTTATGCCGGTGCAGAGCGCCGGAGAAAGCCGAAAATGATCACTTATAGTTGTTTATAGAATCTGTTATATCACTTAAAATACAACTAAGATATACAGTACAATCATGAGCCAATGGCATTTAAACGCATATACAATGACAATAATGCCTGTAAATATACAACTACGATTAGAGTTGTCTGCGTAAATAAAATGGCTTGTGAACATTCACACGTTTGCCCTGTGATAAATTTATTTTCATAAATACAATTTTCTCAATTCTGCGCATATATTTTCCCTTACCTATAAATTGCTTCATCATTACATATTTTACGATTTCTTTGCATCAATTATCTTTTTACATAAAAACAAGGGCTGTGAAAAGATTGCGATTAATTTACATTTTTAACTGTAGCACAAACAGTTTAATATAGGTAAGTTTTTTTTTTTTACTCGTAGTAAAATATGTTTTTTGCTGCTTAGACGAGACAGATAATGATGTATGCAACAGATGCTCTTTACTCGTCTCACTTGAACTAAATAAATTAATAGAAACGTACAGGGGAAATGCAAACACGGAAAAATTACACTGGGTACTAAATAATACAGTTAGCGATAATAGTGTTACCAAAAAAGTTACTTAAGCATACACTGAGTCCATAACATATTCCCATGTTTATTTATATCTCTGATGAGGATTGATGCTTCGGCTGACAATAGCAAACATTAGATCTTCATGAAGGTCGAGTGTTGTTCCACGCAGAAAGAGAAGGCAGTTTTTGAGCCATTTAGTCCACCAGCTGTCAGAACAAAATTAGGAGATATATTACATACTTGAGTGTTTTGTATGGATAAAGTAATTTCTGGATCACCGCTGAGCCTGAACCGCATACTCAACAGTAGAAAGATTGAAAGTCAGCGATCGTGTATCTCTGTGTATCTCGTTGAATTTCCACACAGAGGTAGCGTTACACAATAATATAACAATACGGATGGTTTCTTTCATCACTGATAGACCACCATCTTCTCTTTAATTAAAAAAAAATCTCTTATATCTTGCCAAGTTTCAAATTTAAGTTTCTTCTTGCACCAAATGCAAGCGTCACAAGACCAGAAGGGTATGAGCGTAAGTAACCATATGCACAGTCGCATCGTCGCAGCTCACCGGCGCCATCTTGTGCACCTAGTCCATAGATCCTCCGAAAACTTACAAATTGCACCTTTAAAATGTTGTGTTAGGTATACTAAGAAACTTCAGTTGTTTACGCATATATTGGAGTTCCTAAAACATAGAATTATTAGTTGGGGTAACAAAGGTGAAGCTGACAAGTTGTTTAATCAACTTTATACATTAAGTTTAACCTTTTATACTCTCCTCGTTTGTAGATTACACAGCCTTCCCTCGTGAGTCAAAATAATCCGAAGCATTAAAATTACACATGCATTTTTTTTTATTATTTTTGTTGTTGTTGTTGTTATTTATTATTTTATTGATCTCTAAATTACTATATTTTAACAATAATGCAATTTTAACAACAAGCACTTTCTTCACATTCTTTAAATACAAAATAACTTTTAAAAAATCAGGCATTGGGTGTCTCTGCTGACCTTATGGGGAAAAAAATAGCATGGCATTTCATGAATATTGCCACTAGATGGCCTTAAAGCTCTATATGGAGCAAACAAACTGGATCATTCATTTTTATGGGAATTTGTAGGTGTGTGTGTTTGAATGTGAGTGTGATAACATTGGGGATGTTCAATAGTCTCTTCCCTTTATTTGTGTGTGTATTCTGGATTATGCCGGATTTTTTTTTTTCAATGACAAATAACAAAAATATTTTCCCCATTTCCCATTCACTTCTATAGGGGTCAAATTGACCTGCGAGGGAAGGATTTGTTACTATTTTTTTTATTACAACCACAACAACTTGAATCCAGTCAATTTTTGTGTGTATTCCAATTTCAAGTGTGAATGATAAGGTCTTGTACCACTCCGATGAACACTCAATTTTTAAAAATTAAAAGAAAATGAATTTCGGTTCAAAATGACCTGAGGAGAGGATGAAGGTATAGTGTCAGATATATAAAGTGCTTTGCTCTCAACCATCCAATGAGAATGTATAAACTTAAAACAAAAAGAGATAATTATGATAAAAACCAATAATAATAATAACAGCAAAACTTCTAATGCATGGTCTCAGGGTATATTCTTTTTGTCTTCTTCATTGTGATGGTTTTTGTCTTGTGGTCCACTTTTAATCCTCTCTTGTAATCCCATGACTCGGTTGAAAGGCCACTCTGTGTAGCTTTTGACTGGCCAGTTTAAAGTTTGGGTGAACTGCAGGGCGGAGTTGACTGGTGACTGGCAGGAGAGCTCTGATAGGTTTGTCCCTGAGGAAGGCGGTCCAGAAAAGAGGGGAAACTGCCTTTGGATTGGATGTGCCTGAGGAAAGGGGAGGGGTTTGGGGAAGCTGTATGGCAGCAGAAGGGGATGAGAAATTGACTGTACAGCTGTCCAAAAACAAACATGCACACAGAGAAAAAAAAGGCAATGTTAAAAACTGAACCAAATTTGCATTACTTTTTGCTCAAATTAATGATGACATCTCAAATAAGCAACATTTGATTGTTCCAAGGACAGCAGTAACACTCTTACCCCTGTCAATAGAAGGGTTGTAGAAGGAAAGCTGAGAAGGAAAGGCAGAGAAAGGTACAGATGCTGTATTCTGAAACAAAAAAAAAAGAATGAGGGAAAAATAACAATTACAATATGCATAAGTCAAATTTGCAGCTATACAATAAAACACTTAAAAACACTCTCACGCACCTGTGGGCAAGCTGGAAAACTAGGGTAATTCACTAAGATTAGTTTGCTGAAATTAAACTTGTAGGTGAAACGTTTTCCTTTGGTCTTGTGCAAAATTCGCTTATTATAATAATACCTGGTTGAAAAAAACAACAGATTTGTCAAACAAGGGATTCGTCTCTTCATAAAATTTTAAGAAAATTATGTGTTTCTATATTTTTTTTCATGAATGTTTGTACATATAATTGGAACAATAGGTGCATGACGTGAATGTAACAATTTTTAAACATTTGTAAACATAGCTATCATATGCCTACATATCTTTGAGGTTGATATATCAATATTATATTTTTCATAATTTTCTTTATATTTTTCCTTATAAATCTGGAGAGAAGTGAGATAATTATGTAAACCTGTACAATACTGTATGTATGTGTGTATATATACAGTATCTCACAGAAGTGAGTACACCCCTCACATTTTTGTAAATATTTTATTATATCTTTTCATGTGACAACACTGAAGAAATGACACTTTGCTACAATGTAAAGTAGTGAGTGTACAGCTTGTGTAACAGTGTAAATTTGCTGTCCCCTCAAAATAACTCGACACACAGCCATTAATGTCTAAACCGCTGGCCACAAAAGTGAGTACACCCCTAAGTAAAAATGTCCAAATTGGGCCCAATTAGCTATTTTCTCTCCCTGCTGTCATGTGACTCGTTAGTGTTACAAGGTTTCAGGTGTGAATGGGGAGCAGGTGTGTTAAATTTGGTGTTATTGCTCTCACTCTCTCATACTGGTCACTGGAAGTTCAACATGGCACCTCATGGCAAAGAACTCTCTGAGTATTTGAAAAAAAAAATTGTTGCCCTACATAAAGATGGCGTAGGCTATAAGAAGATTGCCAAGACCCTGAAACTGAGCTGCAGCACGGTGGCCAAGACCATACAGCGGTTTAACAGGACAGGTTCCACTCAGATCAGGCCTCGCCATGGTCGACCAAAGAAGTTGAGTGCACGTGCTCAGCGTCATATCCAGAGGTTGTGTTTGGGAAATAGACATATGAGTTCTGCCAGCATTGCTGCAGAGGTTGAAGGGGTGGGGGGTCAGCCTGTCAGTGCTCAGACCGTACGCCACACACTGCATCAAATTGGTCTGCGTGGCTGTCGTTCCAGAAGAAAGCCTCTTCTAAAGATGATGCACAAGAAAGCCCGCAAACAGTTTGCTGAAGACAAGCAGACTAAGGACATGGATTACTGGAACCATGTCCTGTGGTCTGATGAGACCAAGATAAACTTATATGGTTCAGATGGTGTCAAGCGTGTGTAGTGGCAACCAGGTGTACAAAGACAAGTGTGTCTTGCCTACAGTCAAGCATGGTGGTGGAAGTGTCATGGTCTGGGGCTGCATGAGTGCTGCCGGCACTGGGGAACTACTGTTCATTGAGGGAACCATGAATGAGCAGAGCATGATCCCCTCCCTTCGGAGACTGGGCTGCAGGGCAGTATTCCAACATGATAACGACCCCAAACACACCTCCAAGACTGCCTTGCTAAAGGTCTCTAACATCTACCAGCTCCGTGATGTCATCATGGAGGAGTGGAAGAGAACTCCAGTGGCAACCTGTGAAGCTCTGGTGAACTCCATGCCCAAGAGGGTCAAGGCAGTGCTGGAAAATAATGGTGGCCACCCAAAATATTGACACTTTGGGCCCAATTTGGACATTTTCAATTAGGGGTGTACTCACTTTTGTGGCCAGCGTTTTAGACATAAATGGCTGTGTGTTGAGTTATTTTGAGGGGACAGCAAATTTACACTGTTATACAAGCTGTACACTCACTACTTTACATTGTAGCAAAGTGTCATTTCTTCAGTGTTGTCACATGAAATATTTACAAAAATGTGAGGGGTGTACTCACTTCTGTGAGATACTGTATATATATATATGTGTATATATATATATATATATATATATATATATATAATTTTTGTATGTATGAATGTGTGTATAGATTGGAGTCAGTGTACCTTAAAGCTCTGCTGAGTTTGTCATAATTCATGTGTGGTTTGCCCTTCCTCTCCCCCCACAGTTTAGCCAATCTCTCTGGGTCTCTGATTACAAACTCTCCCCATTCGCTGCCCCATGTGATAGCTCCGCCTTCGCCACGCCCTAACAGCTCTAACAGGAAGTGCCATAACTGCACCTGCCGTGAGCCTGGAGACCACGCTGGTTTATACGCCCAGTCAGGAAAAAGCACTGCTGAGGGAAACAAGAACGCAAAGCTATGCTTGACAGATAGAAAGAGTAATTAGAAACAATTCAGTCTGTACAATTTACTGGGATAAAACACCAAAGTTTCCAATCCAGTTATGGTTGCATCTCACTAGTAGGCCTATATTTTTCCCCACACACCATAATGTTTCTGGTCTTTCAGTGTTATTCTTGCACTCAGCAAGCCGAAATAAACAATTCAGAATTGTATCCCATAATATTGTTCACAAATAACATTAATGGGATCTCCTTAAGTTAAGTCTATCTGTAATTTTGCACAAATCCTTTCAACTGATGGCAGGGGAAGAGATATTATGTTATAGTTTTTCTGAATTGTTAAAACACTAAACCCCATTCTCTGAAGCAAATTCTCAATAGAAATCAATTTGTCAAATAAATCACTCTTTCTCTAAAACTTTAAACAAGTTCAGGCAGTTAGACACTATTTGCAAATCAAATGCACTTTTTTTTTTTTGCAAAACTCTAAGCACATTCTCACTCACTAAACATATCGCACTGTGATGCACTTGTGTTGCAAAACGCTAAACACAGGCAGGCAAAAGTTAAACAAAACTAAAGCAGTTGTCATCGTTTACACATCAAAATTGTTTACACTTACTTCTTATGATATGATTAACCCAACTGTACAAAATAAGTCAGTTCAGAGTGCACATTTGGCACAGGTGCACTGAATGCTGATATCAACAATGGAAACAATCTGAGAAGGAGAGGAGGAAGAGTTTGTGTAAGAGGTGGTGGACGAGGAGGAAGAGGATGAGAAAGAGCAAGATGTGGAGAGTGTTGACAAGGCAGAATCAAGGGTTTTTGCCTTTGCCTGGCTAGAGACGACATTGCCTGTGAAGTGTACAAAGTCCTCAGGCTGGACTCAGCACAAGACATGATGCTGAGGCAGAGTGAATCTCTCATGGACTTTGATTTTGCTCTTTTTACAGTTTTTCTGAATTGCTAAAACAAATTTCTCGAAACCATCACTTTCTCAAAACATTAAACACAAAACCAAAATTTCAAACTATATTCAGAAAACTCTTTGGCAAAATCAAACAATTGCCTCAAAACCATTTTATCTGTTCTCAAAATCAAATAATGCTTTCAGATCATACACACAGCCAGTCAAAATATAAACACTACAGATCATTCATCAAAAAATGGAGAACACATGCAGCATCCAGTTACAGAAGAAAAGTATATTGTAACACAGTAAACAAATTTTACAATTACATAAAAAAAGTATAGTAATTGCAACTAACAGTGGCAAGGTCAATAAATTATACTGTATGCACTGCAAGTATTCTACTGAATATTGTATAGTACTGAATGACTTCAGCACTGGCATATTGTAAAAATACAGTCCAAAAAAAATCTGTAAATGAAAAGGATGTTACAGTACACTCAAAAAAGTTGTGCAACTGCAAAATCAAAGTCCGTGAGAGATTCACTCTGCCTCAGCATCACGTCTTCATGTCGTATCCAGCCTGAGGACTCTGTCCACTTAACAGGCAATGTCGTCTTTTGCCAGGCAAATGAAAAAAAACTTCTAGTGTGCCGGATCCAACATTGACAACACTCTTCACACCTTGCTCTTTCTCATCCTCATCCTCTTCCTCCTCATCCACCACCTCTTACACAAACTCTTCCTCCTCTCCTTCTCAGATTGTTTCCATTGTTGGTATCAGCACCTGAATGTGCACACTGAACTGGCTTATATGGTACAGTTGGGTTAATCACATTATTAGAAATAAGTTTGAACAATTTTTTGTTATGTGTAAAGGATGACAACTGCAACTTTTGCCTGCCTGTGTTTAGCGATTTGCAACACAGTGCGATATGTTTAGTGAGTGAGAATGTGTTTAGAGTTTTGCAAAAAGAGTGCATGAGATTTGCAAATGGTGTCTAACTGCCTGAACTTGTTTAAGGTTTACAGAAAGAGTGATTTATTTGACAAAGTGGTTTAGACCATTGAGAATTTGCTTCAGAGAATGGGGTTTAGTGTTGGAAAAATTGTAATGAACTATAACAAGTTTTTTTTTTTTTTTTGCAGTTTTTTTTACAGTATGCAAGTGCTGAATATACAGACATTCTGTACTATGCAATATTCAGTACAATACTTGCAGTGCATACAGTATAATTTATTGACCTTACTACTGTAAGTTGCAATTACAATACTTTATGTAATTGTAAAATTTGTTTACTGTTACAATATTCTTTTTTCTGTAACTGCATGTTTTGGATGCTGTGTTCTCTAGTGTTTATATTTTGTGTGTATGAAAGTATTAAAAATACTAAAAAGTATTATGGGTAATGGTTTCGAGATATGTGTTTTAGCAATTCAGAAAAAAACTGTAATATGCATTTTCTGTCATTCTGTAGTTAAATGTAATAAATTTGTTTTGTGCTCCAAATACTTATGTTTTATAAAATATATAAATACTTTTTGCTTTGGCACTTAAAATGTGTTTGGTCAAATGATGGAGCAGAACATTTTATGTGTGCAATAGCATATTATATATGCAGTCATGGATATCTGGAATCATATCATAAATATCTATGAAATTAACAACGACTAACAAACTGCACCAATAAATCTGCACAAGCTCCAGATGTGCACTGCACATACACACACATAAACACACACACATAAACACACACACACACATTCACTTACTTCTGCTCCAGTAAGTCGAGGAAAAAGGACCCAGAGAGGAATTACAATTACACTCCATCTGTAAAATATTAATATCTTCATTATCGTCTTCATAATCAGCATCATCTTTATTCCCTGAGCTCAATTAAATCAGTGAGTAAAAATAAGAAGCGATTCGATTGTTTGGAATCCGATTAGGCTACTTCAAGTACATTCTCTCAAAAAAAGCTACTAAAGCTGTCACTGGTGCAATACCCAGTGTCCATATTAGTACCTCAAAGGTAAAAACTGGTTACAAAATGTACATATTAGTACCTAAATGGTACATATTAGAACCTTATTAAAGGGTAACATCCCAGTGACAGCTTTTGTACCTTTTTTTTTTTCCTGAGTTTCAGCTCTTCTATGTCACAGCTGGACTGTTTTCGCGGGTTTGGCTGAATGCAGAAAATACATTAGGCTATGGGTTAGTTTTCAGTGTCATTCGATCTAATGTTATTTTTTTTTACACATACTTTGTAAGCTGCCGATGATGTCAGACTTTTAAAATACTTTCAGAATGAGCTTCTGTTACATGCGTCAAAACATCCATAACACTCACTTTTATGTAGCTAGACTTATTTAGCTAGAAATTAAAAAGTCAAATGATCTATATTTTTATTTAAACATTTAAAGTTTTTTCTTTAAAACATTGTACTCTACTTTAAAATAGGTACAACATCAATAAATAGGAATATAAAAGAGGAAAATCTGTTAAAATGATAAACATTTTAAATTTGAATAAATCCTCAGTGTATATGCCTAATAATTCATGATCACAATAAACAAACACTGCACTAAAATTCTAAAACAGTATAGTGTAAAATTAACTACAGGCCAAATGGATAATTTTCCTCTTTTGAATTTATAAAACAACACGTACAAGTATAATTTCTGGAAGATACTCTTAAGAGAGATGTTGTTACCTGTTCAGTGGAGATGCTTTTTTCTGGAGGAATGAAGAAAGACACCTGTAACCCTTCCCTCACTATTTATCTTCACCGCTATTCCTCTCTCTTATTTACTGTACAACTATTAGGCCTAGCCTCATCCCTGATCTCTCTCTCTCTCTCCCAATCCAAACTGACATAGGTGATACCCAAGCTTTCCGTTTTGAGGAGGATGTTTTGTATTGGATGTGGATTTGCCTGGTTTAACACACACAGAGAGAGAGAGAGAGAGAGAGAGAGAGAGAGATCTTAGCTAACATTTAGATTATTTAAGTTAAATTAGCTATTAGCCTATATAAATTATTTGATGGAAAAACAAAAGAAATATCCCAGCTAACTGGGAATATTCTCAGAGCTCTGTCAAAGTTCTCTCGAAGTTATGAACAAACATTATTCTTGTAACGTCGATAGAACGTTCGTTCAAAGTTTTCTGGTCTTTAATAATGTTCTCAAATGTTATCACAAAAACATTATTCATACATCATTCATGGAACTTTTTTGAAACGTTTTATTTGGATGTTCATCTAACATTAACTTGTTTCAGAATGTTCCCGTAACGTTCCCATAATGTTTGCAAAATAATAACACGGAATGTTCCCTTTATGTTCATATAACTAAGAATTTTTTTTTTACGTTTTTAAAACATTTTTTAACGTTCAGAAATAATGTTTTCATAACTTAACATGGAAATAGTGTTGGATACCGTACATTACTAAGAAAATAAAAATATAATATAATATAATATATAACATATAAGCTTTTATTTAGAAAGTTCCTAAATGTTTCTTTTATTCTTCTCACATCAAAACAAAATCATATCTTAATAATATTTAATCCAAATTAAAACATATTTTATTCAAAATCACATGACCTATGCAAATTGTCCTATTGTTTCTCTGAACATCTGATAAATCATGAAACTTAAACTAAAGGAGCATCTTCACTAAAGGTGAAATAAACTGAGAATTGACAGATGAAAGAGATTTTATATCTCTCCATCTGTCTGCACACACACACACACACACACACTGCAGTGTGACAGGTGACACCGGAGGCTTTTAATTCCAGTGTACACACAAATTCTGGTCCAGACAGACATCAATAATTCAGGCTGTTAATTGAGTTGAATGTTATGCTTTTAGCTGTAGGACTGTAGGTCGGACAGTCAGACCTCTAACATTAGGTACACACAATAAGAACAAAATAAAGAAGTAGCCTATAAATTATTTGATTGAAAAACAATATCTTAACTGGGAACATTCTCAGAACTTTGGCAAGGTTCTCTTAAAGTTATGAACGAACATAATTCTAGTAATGTTGATAGAACTTTTGTTCAAAGTTATCTGGTCTTTAATAATGTTTTCAAAGTTATAACAAAAACAAAAATTTTAGTGAAAATGCACTATTTCTTTGCACCATACACTATAATAATTTAGCTATAACATCTACAGTTTTCTCACATCTGAACTGTGTGTGTGTGGATTAGATGGTCTAAATGAATTGTTTGTTTTAAAGTGGACATTGCCAAAGCTCTTTATACCCCTTCCTCATCAGTTCAACTTATCCTTTCATTCTCATCTCCTCTCCCTTCTCATCCTTTCTTCCCAGATCTCCCTCTCTATCCTTCTTACAGCTGCTTATTCCTGTTCACGCTGAGAGCAGAGAGGAGCAGATTTGCAGCTCTGATAGTGTGAGTGTATGTGCTTAACAGGCGTGACATAGAGAGGCTCTCTGTGTGTGTGTGTGTGTGTGTGTGTGTGTGTGTGTATAAGGTCACAGGGCTCATCTTTAAGGATGAATCCTGTTATATGTTAGGAGGATAAAAGGCTCGGCTGTGTTTGTGCAAACACAGTAATCTCAGATCGGATTGATTCCATTGGGAACTCACTCTCTCCCCTGAGACACAATAGAGAAAGAGAGACAAAGTGTCTTCTCACTGAACAAAACATTTGCTTATTCGCTTTATTTACATTTTTTTTTTTTACTTACACTTTTATTTAAAAAAATTTTACTACTTCGTGATTTTCTAAAAAATAATTGAATTGTATATGCTATGATGACTTCAATATTACTTTACACTGTAAAAAAAGAATTGTTGGTTTAACTTAAAAAAATAAGTTACCTGGTTGCCTTAAAATTTTGAGTTCATTGAAATAAAAAATTTGAGTTAATACAATGAAGATGATTGGTTTTATCAACAGAAACTCAAAATATGATGTTATCTGAACCACATTAATTATCTAAGCTGATTTGACAAAAGAAAAAATGTTGTGATAAATCATGAAAATAATTTATTGTCAGTTTATTTTATATGGCTGACTGCAAATGCCTTGGCTTATTAAGTAAAAGAAGATGATAATAGAAGATAAAAATAATAGATTACAATAGAATTTAAATTTATTAATATCAAAATCAGATATTTCAGTCAAAAACTTATTCACTTCTGTCAAAATCAAATGTTGGGCTCAGATGACACACAAAACCTGCAAATACACAGACTACTTTCCTGCCCAGTGAACACTAGTGAGATCAATTCATAACACTGCAACAAAAATACCTCTTATTGGAATTCAAGAAAAATTTGGCAGCTCAGTGTCTATTACAGTATACAACATAAATGAAAGAGTGCAGATAGAGTAAATGAGCTTTCAATGAGCTTCAGGAAAAATTATTTTCATTTCACTACTGTAAAGTGATCTTATGGAGATGAAAGTAGATGAAGTAATTAATCTTACAAGAAGAAGAAAAGTTCAAAAACCAAAGAATTAAATATGAAATGTGTATGCAACACACTGTCAATTACAGTAATACATAAATAAAGAAATACATTTTCCATTCTCTGCACCTTCAGCCAAATTTCATTAAAGTATACAATACAGTTTCTTGGTCTTTTGACAAAAGACTTTCTCTACCTATACAGCACATGTAGAAAAAAAAAATGGCTACAAATAAATTTGACAATCACAAATTTGAGGGTGTACACGTGCTACAGTTTACTGGACACAGAATAGTGAAATTTCTCTCATATAAAGTACAATGTACTGTAATTATACTGTATGTGTAAGTAGTATAGAACCCTGTCGGTGATTCTAGGATGCAATTTCTAAAGCACAATCACCTGTGCTCTTGTTTATATTATCCCGATATCCTGAGATGTTTACTAAACCACTGTAAAATAAGGGCATTAATTTTCACTTCCAAGAAAATTGGAATGTGTGTGAAAACAAGTGAAACATGTTTATAGTTTTGAGAAATGTGTCTTTGTTTTGAGAATTTAATAAATGGTTTGGGAAATTGTTTCAAATTAATCAGTTATAGTGTGTTAGCAATCAAGAAAAAATTTAATATGTTATTTTTGCAGCAAAGGCTTTGGCAATATAAATAGTTTTAATAATGCAAATAATTTAATAAATAAAACAATTAAAACGTGTAAAAGTACAATAGATTAGAATAGAATTGATATTGATCTGCTTTGCCACTGTATCTCATATCATTTGAGTAATTTTTGACATATTGTTTTCTTTAATTATTCTTTTAAATTTTTCTTTTAAAATATATTCTTATGTTGTCCCTTTAGCTTACATCTACAATTAGTTGTTTAAAAACAATTTTAGCCAATTTGTATTTACATTTTAATGAAATAAATTTTAATTAGTTAAATTACATGATTAATTAAATTCAATTACATTATTGATATTTTTACTTTATAATACTAATTTTGCAGCATTTCTCACTGTATTCAGAAGCTGCAAACACTTTGGCAATACAACTGTGTTTTTGTTATGCCAATAAAAGAGGAAAGAGTTCTGCCTTATGCCAAAAATACTAAGAGATACAAGCACATTCTTACTCTTTTTAATTGATGTTCTTTTCTTAATATTTTCTAAGAATATTTGTCCATTTTTATTTTCTTGGATAAGCTCTGCAGAATCATTTTATTTCGTTTTTAGATTCTTATTTATTTGTTAAAATATTACTTCATTTTATTTGGACTACTCTGAATTTTATTTTATAATAGTCATTTTGGACCATTTTTATAATGAACTAATGAATTTTTATAATGGAAAATGGTCCTATTAAAGTCAAATTAAGAGCAGCCCAAATAAAGTAATATTTTAACAAATAAATAAGGATATAAAACAGCAAATGAATTAAAATTAGACACCTGAGCTTCACTATTTAACAATAAGAAAAGTGTTTTTTGTTTTGTCTTTGTCATGGCAATAATGTTGAACTGAATTAGAATTGAGAGCGAGAAAGGGACCGCGTGTGTGTGTATGTGTGCTATGAATCAGGTCTGTTCCTCAGAGGTCTCATTCTCTGCTCGCAGACTTTTTTGTGGTCACTCTCTGATTCGCCTCCAGAAGACTGAAACCTTTCTCAATCTGTGTCCCCATGATTTCTGTTTTTTTTTTCTTCCATTAATGCTGACAAATCTCTCTCTCTGCCCGGCACAGGGGAGTTGTGGTTTCTAAAAGGTTTCTGTATGTTTCCCATGCCTCTATCAGTCTTTGTAGAGGAAAATAATATATCCGCCCGAAACAAGAGACAAATGGCCAGAGACACTGAGAGGAAAAGTGCCCAAACAACTGAATCTCACACACACACACACACACACACACACACACACACACACACATAAAAATGAGACAGGAGACAAGTGTATTCACTGTTTTATAACTTCATCTTTTTAATCATGTGTATTCTTAATCTCACGTGTAAACAAATTCAGAGACCACCTCCATCATTGGCCTTCTGCTCTTTATAAATAACATCCCGACCTCTTGTTTGGGATTCCAGATATCCAGACCTCACGTTTTCCTCTCATGGACAAAATACAGATTCTGAATTCGAAATCTGCAGTTAGGACCATATTTTTATGTACTTAGCATATTTATGAGGAATATAATGCAAGAACATTGGTGATCAGCAACAAGAATTCAATGCTCTGAACATCTCAATCGTGTTCTTACCCAGACTCTGAATTCTGACAAAGAGGAAAAAAAGATCTTGGAGTCTAGAATCCAAATCTAGTGGCTGATTAACCTCATTAGAATCATTTAATCAGGGTTGAAACATAATCAAACTTACAGTACCTGAAAATGACGATTAACTTCACATGAACATGAGAAGAAAGGTAAACGACCCTTTTGATAACAAAGTCCATAAAACATAGCTGACCTTCAACAGAAGATATGACTTTTTTCTGCTTCCCGAAGGTGTATGTGTGTGTGGCTGTACATCGGTTATCTCGATATTTGTTCCAGTCAAAACATTATCAGTAGTGATTTTTTTTTTCAGTAGTGATTTTGCAAATTAAATAAAAACACAAAGGAATCACAGCGTGTTAGAGCTACAGTGCAACTGTTCAGTCATTCATGAAATAAACAACAAATATTTACAAACAAAATTCACAATTATAAAAAAATACTGTTTTTAACATTCACAACTAAAGATAAAGAGATGTGTTTGAGCGCATTTACACTTTAAGTGTCTATGAAAAATCAGTTACAGAAATGTTCTGCGCATTTGTTAATCAATTTGCCCAAATAATTTGGATTAGCAGTGTTTGTACAGAGATACAGGCAATGTGACAGAACATAGCAGTTTATGTGGTTTTGGAACACCCTCTAGTGGAGATGAACCTGTACTCTCTCTTTATAAGGCTTCAGAGCTTATTTGGACACTAGAGAGGCAGATAAAGTTGTGTTCAATCTTTGAATTGGTGTCGTTGGTGTACTGTAGTGTAGTTATTTTAAGATGTACTTAGAGAGTTGTGTATAAGACATTCTTTACATGTGTGTAATGGGTTAAAACTGAAGGAGCATTTGGAATCATAACTGCACGTTTGCACGTAACCATGAGTAACAAGTCAGTTCATATTCACGGATGAAAACACATCCAGAGAAAGCTTCTGAATAAAATTACTTTAAAACACTAATCTTCTTTGCCATAGTAGCATTTTTTTTTCATGTGTTTCTCAAGCCTGGATTTTACTTTGACCCTTCATTACAGCCATCACAATCAAGCTTTAAGAGTTAACCATGATTCTCTCTAGCTCTTTTCCTGTGGACTTTATTTTTCCCCACCACCCCTAATCACAGCCCCCTCTCTTGCTGTCTTTCTCTCTCTATGTGAGGTTGTGGAGAGGTTGGCTGACCCTCATGCAGCTCCAGTAAAGTGCTCTGGCCAGCGTCAACACCACCAGCAACAACGCCGCTGCCCAGGAGGCATAAATGCCTCCATACATACGCGCCTGGGACCACGTCCCTGCCTGGAGACAAACACAGACAATAACGGAATACACAAATGCAGTTTGATGTTATTTTGACAGGTGTGACAATTGGTAACACTTTACAACTAGAGTCAAACTGTATCATGTTGATTTACATACACTGTTGTTCAAAACTTTTTTTTTTTTTTTAAATAAATCAATACTTTTATTCACTGATTTCTATTTCACATGCTGTTCTATTCAAGGAATCCTGACAAGAACATTATTTAACATGAACTAGCACTGAACAATTGTTTTCAGCATTTATTACTTTTTTTTTATACTATTTATTAGCATTTATTTATACTTAATGTCAACATTTACTGATACATTTTTGAAAGTTAAAAGTTGTGTTTGTTAACATTAGTTAATGTAACGTGAACTAACATGATCAAACAATGAACAATTGTTTTTATTAACCAACACTGACAAAGATTATTAAACATAAACGTTGTATATTGCTCAGTTAGTTCATATTAGTTAATACATTAATGTTAAAGGGTTAGTTCACGCAAAAATGAAAATTATCCCATGATTTACTCACCCTCAAGCCATCTTAAGTATATATGACTATCTTCTTTCAGTCAAACACAATCCGAGTTATATTAAAAAATGTTCTGGCTTTTCCAGGCTTTATAATGGGAGTGAATAGTAACAGTGATTTTGAAGCCCAAAAAAAAAAAAAAAAAAAAGCACATCCATCCATTATAAAAGTAATCCATATGGCTCCAGGGGGTTAATAAAGGCCTCCTGAAGTGAAGCGATGCATTTTTGTATGAAAATTATCCATAATTATAACTTTATAAACTGTAATCACTAACTTCCGGTAATGCATTCACGTTCCAGCGTATGACATGGACGTAGGTGTAGCGTAAGCTTAGGTGAGAGTAGACGCCTCTTGCGGTTCAAACAAATAGGGCTAGACAACAAACTCAAGCTCCTCCGAAATTTCTCTTTAAAAATTCTTGTTTTAGACTTCTAATTCGTGACTGGTGTTTTGTTTTGCTCTATCCTCTGTGCCTCCGTGTTTGTCAATACATCATGTGTCAGGTCAAAGTTCACTCTTCCGCCAGAATCGACTCGTATGGAAGCCAGTGATTATAGTTTATAAAGTTAGAAATATGGATATTTTCTTACAAAAATGCATTGCTTGGCTTTAGAAGGCCTTTATTAAACCTATGGAGCTGTATGAATTCCTTGAATGATGGATGGATGTGCTTTTTTGGGCTTCAAAATCTTTACTATTACTATTACTATTATTACGTTACTATTCATTCCCATTATAAAGCTTGGAAGAGCCAGAATTTGTTTTAATATACAGTGGTGGTCAGAATTATTGGCACCCTTGGTAAATATGATTAAAGATGACTATAAAAATAAATCTGCATTGTTTATCCTTTTGATCTTTAATTCATAAAATAAGCAAAAATCTAACCTTTCATTTGAAGGAAAAGAATTGAAAGTGGGGAGAAAAAAAAAAAAAAAAAAAAGAAAAAAAAAAAATCACATTATGAAATAAATGTTTTTTTTCTAAAACACGTTGGCCACAATTATTGGCACCCTTTTATTCAATACTTTTTGCAACCTCCTTTTGCCAAGATAACAGCTCTGAGTCTTCACCTATAATGCCTGATGAGTTTGGAGAACACCTGACAAGAGATCAGAGACCATTCATACAGAGTCTCTCCAGATCCTTCAGATTCCCAGCTCCATGTTGGTGCTTCTTCTCTTCAGTTCACTCCACTCATTTTCTTTAGGGTTCAGGTCAGGGGACTGGGATGGCCATGGCAGAAGCTTCATTTTGTGCTCAGTGACACATTTTGGTGTTGGTTTAGATGTTTGTTTTGGATCATTGTCCTGATGGAAGATCCGGCCCATTATTGGATTTCTAGCAGAAGCGGTCAAGTTTTGATTTTTTATCTGTTGGTATTTGATAGAATCTATGATACCATGTATCTGAACAAGATGTCCAGGACCTCCAGCAGAAAAATACAGCCACAACATTAAAGATCCAGCAGTATATTTAACCGTGTGCATGGGGTACTTTTTATCCCTGTGTGCACCAAACCCATCTGGTGGGTTTGCTGCCAAAAAGCTCCTTTTTTAGTTTCATATGACCATAGAAGCCAGTCCCATTTGAAGTTCCTGTCTTGTCTGACAACTGAATATGCTGGAGATTGTTTCTGGATGAGAGCAGAGGATTTTTCTTGAAGCCCTCCCAAACAACTTGTGGTGATGTAGGTGCTGTTTAATAATTTTTTTTTTAGGCTTTGTGAAGCTCAACAATCTTTTGCTGCACATCAGAACTATATTCTTTGGTTTTACTCATTGTGATGAATGATTGAAGGAATCTGGCCTTTGTGTTTCCTCATGTTTATACTCCTGTGGAACAGGAAGTCATGGCTGGACAATTTCATGTTCATGATCACCGTGGTGTGCTAAAAAAGGTAAATATGAATGGGAATATACTTAAGAGATATTTTAAATTCTAGGGGTGCCAATAATTGTGGCCAACGTGTTTTAGAAAAAAAAAAAAAAAATTATTTCATAATGTGATTTCCCCCCCACTTTCAATTATTTTCCTTCAATGAAAGGGTAGATTTTTGCTAATTTTATGAATTAAAGATCAAAAGGATAAAAAATGCAGATTTTTATAGTCATCTTTGATCATATTTACCAAGGGTGCCAATAATTCTGACCACCACTGTAACTCAGATTGTGTTTGACTGAAAGACATATACACCTAAGATGGCTTGAGGATGAGTAAATTATAGGATAATTATCATTTTGGGTGAACTAACCCAGAGTGTTTAAAATGTTTGTAGAAGTAGAATGTTTGTATTTTTAAATGTTAATGATTTTACCTTATTGTAAACATTTATATATATTTAATATGAAAATCTATGCTAATTCATAAATTTGGGACACAGCTTGGAAATAGTAATGCACCATCACAAAGCATAACAGAAATATTTCACAATAAGGGATATGCTAATTATACAGCAAAAAATAAAATGTAAAAAAAGAGAAATTATACAAAATAAGGTCTATAATTAATTATACTAAGATGCACACTCACAATCAGACCAGCAGCTGAGATGCTAAACAGCAAGCACAGCAGGTAACACCACAGACTCCGCCTCCTCGGATATCTCTGGCCAATCGAAGATCTGGTAAAAATGAGGAAGAGACCAATGAGAGGAACAGAAGGGGGTAATAGAATGGAACATGCAAAACTATTAAAAGGCGAGTGTGTAATTTCTGCACCACTAGCATCAGTACACAGAATTCCCCTATCGGTCATTGGTCAGACAAATAGTTACTCCCACCCCAAATTCATGCCATTGGCTAAGAATATGTTGTTGTGCTCAAACAAACAGAGCAATGTTTAGAACAACGAAACAGAATCACAGACAACGAATAGCTTACTTTTAGTTGTCTAAGCCCAAACAGGATGTTAAAATTTTATGGGACATTTATCAACATTGAAAAAATTACAGCCAGTTAAAGGCAGTAATGCTTTTCAGAAGCTAACGCTGTGTACTGGGGGTTGACAGAGAGAGGCAGACATTAAACTTATGATCTAATAAAATATGCAAATTGTGTTGTGATTTTTGGCTGAGAAATACTCACACTTTTCTGCAATGGGGGCATCGAGCCAGTGTCCTGTCAGTAAACTCGGTCCACTGAAATGTTGAGAAAGATGTTGATTAGCTAATGTGAGGCAGTGGCATAAATAAAACACGAATAAACAGCCATCTGATATTCCAATTTAACTCGACACTGAATCTGAGCTGGGTGATTCGGTCATGATGTCAATGATAATGATACACTGTGTGTCAGTACGATGCTGCTGTATTTTTTGTGTGTGTGTGTGTGTGTGTGTACCAGGAAAGTGTTGCTGCAGTGTCCGCAGGAAACTCTAGCTCCAGCAGGTTGTGGTTCTGGACTGGCTGGGCCTGGATGGACTGGCCCCAAATTTATGATCCTCTTACTAGTCCACAAACAAGGAGACAAATACATTTAATTTTTCTTCACATACACAAGCCTAACTGAGACAATTAGTGTCAAATATTTCATTTGTTTTAAATATAACTTTGTCTCATTCTGTTCTGTCTTACCAATAAGGCCGAGGGCAGGCGATCCTTTGGGATGTGACCTTGCAGATGAGAAGACAGTTACAAGGACACCGCACATATTTCTTCCCTGCAGGGGCATTCTTTATGGGCTGGAGAGAATGAAGGTTAATGAAAAGAACAGAAAGGCGGAGAGAGACAGAAAAGAGAGTTAATTTTGGTTACCAAAAGATGGTCACTATATGACATGCTTTTAATAGGGCTGCCAAACAATTAAATGTTTTAAAATCAAATTCATTACATGTAATGCTGAATAAATTATCCCATATACACTGCCGTTCAAAAGATTTGGGTCAGTACTTTTTGTTTTTAAATTATAACTAAATTAATAATTTTATTCATCAAAGATGCATCAAACTGATCAAAAATTACAGTAAAGACTTAAAAAAAAAAAAAAAAAAATCATGGATTCCACGAAAATATTTCAACATTTTCAACATTGATAATAATAAAAAATGTTTTTGAAATGTAAGAAATGTTGAGCATACCGTATTAAAATGATTTCATAATGATCATGTGACCCTGAAGACTGGAGTAATGGCTGCTTTGAAAATCACAGGAATAAATTACATTTTAAAATATATTATAATAGAAATTTCTAAATCGCAATATTTCACAATACTGTTTTACTGTATTCTGATCAAATACATGCAGCCTTGGTGAGCATTAGGGATTTCTTTCAAAAACATTTTTAAAAATCTTACTGAACCCAAACTTTTGAACAATATTTGCTGACAGAAGCTCCCAAACCATCAGCCCCATTACATTTATCGATTAATGAATTGCTCAATTTGTACATATTCTTGGCATTGATAAAACCATAATGTTTACAGTTATGACAATAATAGCATTTTTTACAGCATGTATTTAGTGTACATGTGCTCTATCCCAACTCACTGTAGCTTCATTGCAGACTCCACACTTGACCACATGTTGGTGGATTTTGCCCTCAACGCTGATAAGCGACTGGCACACCCTACAGCTGATGACTGGGGCACTGCCACTCTCTGGAGACGTCAGGGGGGAATATGGTGGAGGGTTCTCGCCCAACAACACGGGTGGCTGAGTCGAGCTCGGAAATGGAGGAAAACCTAAGAAGGGAGAGAATGTCGTCATTCCAGTCTGAACATCTATTAGACTTGGATCATGTGTGGAAATACAGAAGAATATATCTGTCAATACTTCAGTTTCATTGCAGCTTTAATGCTGGAAATGTTTCATTCATAGAGTACACCTGTAATGTCTGGATAACAGCATCAGTTAAACATAGATACAGGAAATATTGGCTCATGAAATTGAGTAAAACATGAAAGTTTCATATATTCACAAAGTTTAAACTAAACACTGAATCTTGCACTTCGGCAAGGTGAAACAGTTCTCTGTTACCCAGGCCATAAGGATTAACAAGAAAATCAGATTTGGTCTCGAGATCAGCTGAAAGGAGCTTTATAAAGAGACTGCTGGAATGTGCCTTGTTAGTGGAGCATGTACATATTTGCCAATACTTATGAGGGCCAAATCTTTGAAAAATTACCTCACAAATACAGTGAAACATGGTGAAAAACCTTTGTGAGGATATTTAGGAGTGCTTACTCTTTGAAATACACCCAAAATCAAGTCATGAATCACTGCCTCTATGGTAAGTAATATATCATATACAATATAGTGAAACAACCTTGTGTGTGATAAAACAAATATTGTTTTCATAAGATTTAGCCAGTATCACCACATCAGTTTAAAAATCGCCACACCACCATCCTCAGCACGCCCTTTAGTAACTTTCTATTAGCACCGCCCACTTTGTGCAATGATTGGCTGAAGTCTCCTCAGCCAATAATTTCAGGCTTTCTAAATGGCCCAACGATGTGCCAGTCATATGTGTTTGGGTGTAACTGGAGCGGATACGACTTTTACTGTAAATGTGTAATGCAGAGATGCCGACTCGCTGGTAAATGTGGATAATGAAAACCTTTGTATAGCCATCCCCGGGCATATGTCTAGTTTTAGACAATATTACCATACCAAAATTATAATTTGTCTCGGGAAGGCTAATAACAGAACAGTAAACAGACCTGAACAAGACAACAGTGATGTTCATTCATTACAGTTCATTACATGACAAAAGTGTGCAAGGATCAATTCGACATTGATTTGTTTGACAAAATACTATCATCCTCCCAACGCAGGTGTATCGCATGCAACTGCATTATATATATGCTTAGCTGTATGTATCAGCGCGCGTGCACGTACGCGCACACACACTTCATCTGCCTCTCCACTGCGATCCGCCAGAAAATCATCCGTTCAGGTGCTGCCTTCATTATCACAAACGTGCAAAATAAACAAGAATAACAGCACAGAACCTGTACCTAACCTAAATCGTAGTAAATGCACAGGCGTGTTTGCGTGTGTGTGTGCGCGGGCCCGTGACAGAGCAGAAACGCGCCGCGTTCGCTACTCACTCAGCGGTTTGTTCGGAGCACCGTGTGGAGCTGCTCCTGGAGACACCCCGCCGTTACCACTGCCGAGAGCTGCATCACCGAGATCCGAGAGCAAAGGGGACCGCTCGCCATCCGCCATACCGAGAGCGAGGCGTAAAGAGGGAGAGCGGCGAGAGCTTGTATTGTTGTGCTACCGGAGAGTGTGTGTGGAGCCCGCCTGCGTCACACGGGTACGTCCGCTGCTGTGGCAACGCTTGTGCGCATCCGTGCGCTCGGGGGGTGTATTGCATGATACCCCTGAGCAATCGCGCACGACATGCTGTACACTGTCACTTAGAACCATTTCAAAGATTACTAAATACACAACAGACGTGTGTTCTCAAAAATGCCTGCATGAAAAAATGGAGCAAAAAAAAAATAAAACAGGAAAATCATTTATGTGTATTAGGCTGAATATTACAAGAATATGATCGAATAAAGCAGGTGTGCAGTACTGTATATAAGGACAACATTTATTGCGATTTTTTAGTAGGCACCCGTTACTATTTAGTCAGGGCTGCTTTCATAACCCTGACATATGAATTAAATAGAACAATTTATTGAACAAAAATATTTATGCTATACAAAATATTTTTAAAATATTTTTTAAACGTTTGCAATGTTCATATTTGATACATTAGGTTTTAATGTATCATATTAGATAATATGATAGTAAGAGAATGGAGCATACATTCAAGGAGAAAAAAAGAAAAATTTTATTCAGAGGCCCAAATTGAAAAAAAAAAAAAAAATGCAATTTGGTGCAGTTGCTGTTATTTATATGGCCAAAAAGTAAGATAAAATATAACAGACTTGCATAAAATTCATATAAATACAGTATCAGTTGTCATTCTATATTTCCCAATAATATGATATTTAAATGCTTAGTTTTTTGAGCAAAGCTCTAGTTTTCATGAGGGCAAAACATATAATACAATACAATGATGATTGAGAGATGTACAAATAAACGTTCCTTGTATCATATTTAATATCCTATTTACAGTACATCTGAACATGATTTATATATATATATATATATATATATATATATATATATATATAGGCTATATGTATGTATGGATAATCAAGTAAACCCACGTTGCCTCAGTCCAGTAAATGTCCATCTTGATATATTACTAACAATATTAAAGGTGCAGTAGGTGATCAGAGAAATGCTAATGTTAGCCTGCTAGCATTGAAAGCATTTGATGCCACCTTCCTTGAAAATCGTTTTCCAAAGCCACACCTCCTCCAAAACACATGAACGCATTATTTTTGTTCATTATTATTGTACATCAGAACGCCAACTCATTATTGGCCACGCATGCGTCGTGCTGCTCACGTGATCAGCGTCAGCCAATACTGAGTCAGAACGTAGAACATGGAAGCCTGCACTGTCTATACAACATAAACAGCGTAGAAGAATGACAGGGGAGAGATGAAATTGTTGAATAAAGTTATTTTTGTTTTGTTTTTGCACACAAAAAAGTACTCTCGTCACTTCATAACATTAAGGTTGAACCACTGCAGTCAAGTTGACTATTTTAATGATTTCTTTAATACTTTTCTGGACTTTGAATGTGGTAATTATGTTGCTTGGATTTCAACAAAAATATCTTAATTTGTGTTCCGAAGATGAACAAAGGTTTTACGGGTTTGGAACGACATGAGGGTGAATAATTAATGACAGAAATTTCAGTTTTGGGTGAATGCGTGTGATGCTGACACAAGAGCTGTTAATAGGCTTGTTCGAGATGCATCTGCGCTGCACAGACCAATTGGCGTATGACATCAAAGTACTGTGAAAGCGGTATGCTCTCCAAACGCTCTCGTAGTAATTTGATGGCATATGTCGATCGGTCTGTGCAGCACCGATACATCTTGAACAAGCCTATTTTTGTTATCAATGACGTTGCTCCCTATGTGTGGTTCAGATACCTGTAAAAGTATGGATTATCAATCAGATGGCAGAAGAAATGTAGTAGATTGTGTACATGTTTTTCAGCAGTTTTGATCATGCTGATAATTTAGAGGTTTAGAAATTAATGTATTAAATATGTAGGCCTATTTGATATGACTACAATTTTGTCATTTCTGTTCTATATGTCCTCAATGTCCTTACCAGCTAAGCCAATACAATTTTATAATTTATACAGTGTGCTTAAAAATACCTATTGTAAACATAAAGAGAAGTAAACATGAATTAAAAGGATTCACCATTTTATAATGCTGAAAATTACAAGAGGAATACATTTTATAATACAGAATAACAGGACAGCAACATAAGAAGGGAATTCTTACACATGCAGGCACCTGTTCTTTTCCACTTTATCTAAGCTGCTGATATGGAAACATTTGAACCAAATGTTTATTTCCTGGTTTTAGAGCTAATAAACCTGATAAGTGAATTAATTCATGGGTCATGTTTCCGGGTTGGATCCAAGACTGTCAATAAAAGGCTGTAGAACTTGATGTTGTCAACACTGCATATTCTGAAGTGTCTATTCTCACGGTCAAGTCGCTCTCTCTGTCTCTCTCAGGTCAGGTTGATGCAGTCCATTGGTCTGTTCATGGGCAGTGTGATCTCCAGTTCTTCTCTCTCCATGATGAATCTGGCATTCCCCTCATGTTTGTGGACTGGGTGAGGCAGGTGAAGGCCCAACTTACTGAAACAAAGAATATGCACAGATATATTTACATATCTAATGAATACTGGAAAAAGTAAAATATTTTAACTAATAGTTTACTCACTACTTTGGAGTTCTGAGGTCAAGAAACGTCTCCCTCACATCCAGCACCAAATCAGATGCTTTTGTATCTGGCAGTTTAACTCTTACCTTGCATGAGAGAGAGAGAGATTTTGTAAGATTACATTGATAATACAATTTTTAAAATGAAGAAACAGCTCAGTCATTTGAGGACAGACAAATGCTTTTACTCCAATCAGCCTTTGCTATCTGCTTTTAATGCACCATCAAAGCCAACCCTATCTCTTACAGGGAGGAGAAAGGATGTTTCAAAGCCTAGTCTTTTTTATTTCTGGTAAATCTCATTACTAAATCTTAAGCTTTAGATCGCTGAAAATTTAAATTAGTTTAAAAAGTGTGGAACTTATAGTTTGGAAATCCACAATGCTTAGAGTTGAGATTAGTGGTGTAAAGTATTTGAGTAAATGTAATTAGTTACTGTACTTAAGAAACTTTTTGGCTACTTTATAGTTTTACTGAGTATCAAAGATATTGGCAACTCTTACTCTCTTACTTGACTACATTTTTGAATAAGTATATGTACTCTTTACTCCAATACATTAAACATTCATGACCTCAAGACTAGATTACTGTAATGCGTTACTGGGTGGTTGCCCTGCACGCCTAATAAACAAACTCCAGCTGGTCCAAAACGCAGCAGCTAGAGTTCTTACTAGAACCAGGAAGTATCACCATATCACACTGCATTGACTCCCTATTAAACATCGTATAGATTTTAAAATCTTGCTAATTACTTACAAAGCACTAAATGGTTTAGCTCCCCAGAACTTGTGTGAACTCTTAACACATTATAGTCCTTCACGTCTATTGTGGTCTCAAAATTCTGGCCAGTTGATAATACCTAGAATATCAAAAACAGCTGCAGGCGGTAGATCCTTTTCCCTTTTTAGAGCCTAAACTTTGGAACAGTCTTCCTAGCATTGTTCGGAAAGCAGACACACTCTGTCAGATTAAATCTAGATTAAAAACACATCTCTTTAACCTGGCATACACATAACACATTATCTACTTCTATAATTCAAATCATGTAAATTGTTAAGCTGCATAAATTAAGTCCGGGAACACTTCCCATAACACCTGATGTACTCACTACATCATAAGAAGAATGGCGTCTAGGCTAATATTAGTCTTTCTCTGTTTATTCCAAGGTTTATCGTAGTCTGCCAGATCTAGGGTGTATCCAGATGAGATGAAGGACCTGCACCTAGACACGACAACAACGCAGCCCTGAAGTGTCAACTAAACTATCCCCTGCGAAGGCCTCCTTCCCTTTCCTTTCCCTATGTATGGATGAAGCATTGTCATGGTGATTCCGGTTCACATGGATCCGCGGAAATGACTAGTGGTTCTGTATTGTGCGGGCCAGACACTTTGTGAGGGGGACTAGGCATCTGCGCACATACACATTCAAGCACGTATACCTATAGACTAATTACGTAAATGAATGACAGGAACGCATTGGAAGTCTTCTGTTTTTGGTTAAAAAGGCGGCCCACAAGTTAATAATTGACTATTTTTACAACGGAAGTTATTTAATCAAAAACTTACTTTAGCTTGATAATAACTTTTTCCTAGAGCTGCTGTAAAGCCAAAATAATCTCTGTCCATTAATTTTCCTACTATCACTGTTAAGCTGCTTTGAAACAATCTGTATTGTAAAAAGCACTATGTAAATGAAGACGACTATGCTAATAACTGTGCATTAAAGTGCACAGTAACTCTTCAGAAAGTTCCATGCAACTCTTAGAGGGATAGTTCACCCCAAAATGAAAATTCTGTCATCATTTACTCACCCTCAAGTTGTTCCAAACCTGTATGAGTTTCTTTCTTCTGCTGAACTCAAAAGAAGATTTTGAAGAATATTGGTAACCAAAAAATATCTTATTTTGTGTTCAACAGAAGAAAAAAATTCATACAGGTTTGGAACAACTTGAGGGTAAGTGAACAACAAAATGTTAATTTTGGAGTGAAAGAACCCTAAAACATAATTTCGCTAACACTTAAATTGTATTTAATGACCCCAGTAAGGATGCTGTTAAATTTTGTGAATGCTGTATTAATGTTCTAGATTTAATGAGTGAGGAATGAGCAGTACCAGCATGCTGTCACAACACATGGATGAGGGGTCCTTTCCGCTCAAGCCAAGAAACAAATCTTCAGTCCCAACAGACTGTTTCAGCACAATCTCATACCTAAACATACAAACACACATGCACAGTGAGAGACTAGCTCACTTTCAGCTCAACTGATTTTGACATGCAAGTATTTTTTCTTACTCTGGCTGTGGCCGTGGATCGGCGAGGTCATCAAAATGTGCCCCCTCAGTCACTTCATCCTCATCCCAGATGCATTTGCTGTTCTTCTTCACATAGGCAGTGCTACCTATAAAGAAGAGAGAGATAGAACGATTTAGAAGGATGCTTTTATGTTCTCAGAACCCATAAGAAGCAGCGTGATAATAGCGAAACATGACATGTCGAATAATTTCAAAGTAGTAAGTCAATTGTATGTTTTATTTAAAAATACAAAATATACTTTAAAATATTATTTTAATTATTTTAAAATTATAAAAATATTTTTTGTATTAAAAAATATTATATATATATATATATATATATATATATATATATATATATATATATATATATAATGCTAGGCTATATAAAATATATACCTTCGTTGTGTTTTTTCCCCGAAGGTGCAGCAGGAAAGCCGATATGTCCCGGGCCCATCTTTGCTACGGGCTCCACTTTCTGAAAAACAGGATAATTGTTCAGAGATTTATCCTTTATGCAAAAGTTAGAAAGCCGACAATGTAAAACGGCTTTTGTAAGAAGCTCAGACCTGGAGATCTTCTTCCTCATCTTCATCGTTTGGGGATAGCAGGGCGGACAGCGCCTGGAGATCATGCACGGACGCAAGACCCTCCATCTGTATTATTCGCTAAGTTTGGACGAGAAATTGAAGTATTTTTAGGGTTTTATATATACTTTCTTTGGAAGGCGTCGCTGTTCTTCTCTTCCGGGTGCCTATAGTTTAGCGTTTCCATGGAGACTGCACGCGGATTGTAGTAGCAACTGTTGTTAGGCGTCTTGATGTTTATTTAATGTAAATAGTATGGCATAAAACTAACAAAACCTCCATCCGTGTAAATCATTTATTATCAATAGGCCTAGTTATTCTACAGTTGGCAACTGCGTCTTAACTGATATCGTATGTGTTTTTGGAACACCTTTTAAAGTAGGTTATAATATAGGCTACAAGTAAAACAAGTTAATTTAATAACTAAGCGAATTATTGTAGCCTAATACAATTTTGTTGCGAGTTTTATTAACCAACTTTAACCTTTAATTAAACTATCAAACCGAGCTTTACTGCATAAAGGCTATTGTTGTATTGTTCCGAAGTATTTACGGTTTTATGTAAATGTAATTTGTAATTAAGAAGCTGGACATGTTTTCTAGTGTTGGATAAGTCTGTATATAAATATGGATTTATCTGTGATGCATAAATCTCTACTAAACAACAAGAAAGTTACATATACTAAAGAGGGCAGTGAATGTTTGCACCTGTATGTCGAACCACTAGAGGGCGTGGTTGGTTTACTTTGTCAAAATGATTGCAGGCCTGAAGCCGTAGAGTTTTATACAGAGTAGAAGTGTTGGATTAATGCTTCTTATGAATGTCAAGAGAAAACAGACGGATTAGTAGTTTAGAATTGTCTCTTTAAAATAGGCCTATTGCTGTTATTTATTTAACGGGTCAACATTTATTTTGAGGTCATTTTCTTCTCATTACATGCTGCCATGTTGGTTTAGAATAATGTCAGAATCTTTGTCAAATCACTTGACCTGAGTATTTGCAGAGACCCGCTTTTTAATATTTTCTGAGAAATGAAGTTCATTTGCTGACTGTCCCTCCCTGCAGCACAGCCTCTCAAATCTCTATATCCCCCAGGATACAGAAACCTAGTAGCAGACTCTAAAACATAACTAATTTGAAGATTATTAAAGTTTAATTTTTATTAAATACATTTCCCCCTATTTTGAGATTTGTGAGAGCCAGGTTTATTAGCCTGCTTCAGTCAGGGAAACTGACAGTGCGTGTATGTGACTGTAAGCATGTGTGGAGATTTACTAAGTCATTGTCACAGCTGAATTTGTTGCCTGCAGCAGTTATAAGGAGAATCCGTCAAGCTAGTTATCAGTATTCCATTCATGTAGTTTCTCTTTCACGTCCATAACTTTTTCTCTCTGCAGCATTCTTTCTTTAGGGTCACAGATCTTTCTTTTTTATCATATTTTTCACAAAAATACTTATTCAGAGACTCTCTTCATTCCATAGTCCCTTCTCTGTGCACTCTGGACAACCCTTCACTATCTTATTCTGCCATTCTCAGCGTTCCTGAATTCAATGTTGTATCATTGTGAGTCTGAATTGAGAACAGATCAGCCTAAGTGTGTCTGAATCTAAACAAAATCAGTTCGAGTCTGAATTTAACAACAAATCTGAGGATTTAAATTTCTAAAATAACAAATCAATGTAGGTGAGTCTGAACTGAGAACAAATCTATGTATTCGAGTCTGAACTGAAAACAAATCTATGTAGGCGAGTCTGAACTGAGAACAAATCTATTTAGGCAAGTCAACTGAGAACAAATCTATGTAGGCGAGTCTGAACTGAGAACAAATCTATGTAGGCGAGTCTAAATTGAAAACAAATCTATTTAGGCGATCCTGAACTGAGAACAAATCTATGTAGACGAGTCTGAACTGAGAACAAATCTATGTAGGTGAGTCTGAACTGAGAATAAATCTATGTAGGCAAGTCTGAATTGAGAACTGAGAACAAATCTGAAAACAAATCTATTTAGGCGATTCTGAACTGAGAACAAATCTATGTAGGTGAGTCTGAACTGAGAATAAATCTATGTAGGCAAGTCTGAATTGAGAATAAATCTATGTAGGCAAGTCTGAATTGAGAACTGAGAACAAATCTGAAAACAAATCTATTTAGGCGATTCTGAACTGAGAACAAATCTATGTAGACGAGTCTGAACTGAGAACAAATCTATGTAGGTGAGTCTGAACTGAGAATAAATCTATGTAGGTGAGTCTGAACTGAGAATAAATCTATGTAGGCAAGTCTGAATTGAGAACTGAGAACAAATCTGAAAACAAATCTATTTAGGCGATTCTGAACTGAGAACAAATCTATGTAGGCAAGTCTGAATTGAGAACTGAGAACAAATCTGAAAACAAATCTATGTAGGCGAGTCTGAATTGTGAACAAATCTATGTAGGCGAGTCTGAATTAAGAACAAATCTATGTAGGCGAGTCTGAATTGAGAACAAATCTATGTAGGCGAGTCTGAATTGAGAACAAACCTACACAGGTGAGTCTGAATTGAGAACAAATCTATGTAGGCGAGTCTGAATTAAGAACAAATCTATGTAGGCGAGTCTGAATTGAGAACAAACCTACATAGGTGAGTCTAAATTGAGAACAAGTCTATGTAGGCGAGTCTGAATTAAGAACAAATCTATGTAGGTGAGTCTGAATTGAGAACAAACCTACATAGGTGAGTCTGAATTGTGAACAAATCTATGTAGGCGAGTCTGAATTTTGAACAAATCTATGTAGGCGAGTCTGAATTGAGAACAAACCTACATAGGTGAGTCTAAATTGAGAACAAGTCTATGTAGGCGAGTCTGAATTAAGAACAAATCTATGTAGGTGAGTCTGAATTGAGAACAAACCTACATAGGTGAGTCTGAATTGTGAACAAATCTATGTAGGCGAGTCTGAATTTTGAACAAATCTATGTAGGCGAGTCTGAATTGAGAACAAACCTACATAGGTGAGTCTGAATTGAGAACAAATCTTTTTAAATTAGTCAGAATTTGATTACAGCCATATTGAATTTTTGGTTTCTGTTAACATATTTTTGATTTTGAGTTTGTTTAAATAAGTCAGAATTTTTGAGCATCATGAGTTAACACTGCACAGACAGACGCAGACCAATGCAGACAGGCACCAGATTACAGCACGTTACTTCTCAGACTTTCTAAGTCCGATTCAGCATGTTCATTCTGTGAAAACAAGCTCCGACAGACGCCAACAGACTCTGATAGTGTCTTGTGTCTTGTTGCCGTATGTCAGTGCGGTGTTAAAACTCTGTATAATAGGACACCATAGAGGATCATCCAATGGAAAAAACTGTTATCAGTAAGTAGAAACAGAGGTTACAGGATCCGTGCTGCTCCATCTAATATGTGTTCTGGCTGAAAGTCTCTGCATACCATTCCACTGATCTGATCTGATGTCATAAATATGGCCAAGCTTTTCCCAGCTTATCCCACCAAAGGATCTGGCAGTCAGCACTGATGCCAGACAGCGCCAGATCCCATGCAAGAGCTGAATTTGTTATCTAATTAACAAATTACCAAGAATAATGCTGTCATCATAACCCGATGCTTTTGAAAGCTGTGTTTAGATTTTAATTTATGGAATTAGGGAAGTAATTGAGTTGTAGATCCAGCTGCCGCTGCCATCCGTGTGTCTCAGTGTTTGCTTTTGTGTGAGCGTATGTGGCTGGTTGCTTAGAGATTTTGGATTTTTTCTGACTACAGTCACACAGGGAACATGAGGATTTTAGATGACTTACAAATCTATCTCCCATTGTTCACTGGAATGCCTTGAAGTCAGAAAACCCATGACTGGACTGTACTAAAGGATTACAATTCCATGCGTGATGTCCTCAATTTGGATTGGCCTCCGTTGGCCGCAGTTCTTTACCCAGACTGATTGCTCTGTGTATATAAAAACCGCCAAGGTGGAAAAGTTCTCACATCTTTATGACAGCACAGCATATTTGGGCGAGTTTCATGAAAATGTACCTGTACAAGGCAGCTTGCAGTGACATTTCCATCCCCAGGCAGAGAAGTGTTCAGCGCTCTGAGAGAACCCCAGGCCGCTTCCTCCAGAGACAATGGGCAGGATTGAGCTCACCTCACACAGCAGGTTGTCCCCACTGGGCAGGCAGATCCAACTCTGCCCTTGAGCTGCAGCAGCTAGGGCGTTTTATGCAGATCCATGGGTGCTCTTTAAAGGACTCAGTGAGCACCAATACCAAAATGATCTACAGGTACATATCCCTTTTTTTTTTACACAGTACTTAAAAGGTTTTTTATACAACATAGAATCATTAAGCCAACCTTACTGTGTCATAACTGGCTACTGAGAATGTGTCAAAATTTACTGCACACAAATGAACATGTGCAAACTTGCTGATTTTATTATATCAGCAACATATATTCTGAGCATGTTCTTTGCAAAATGTCATACTTTAATGCTTTTTGGATTATTTATAATCCAGTTCAAATAATGTCTTGGGGCTCTTTGACCCAGGCAGAATTTTATGTACTTCTGCTTATACATTAGTATTTCATAACTTGGAATACTTGTATCCTGAACTTACACTATACTGTTCAAATGTAATGTAGTACTGTAATGTTATTGAAAGAACTCACTTATGCTCACTAAGGCTGCATTTATTTGATAAAAAATACAGTAAGAATACATTTTAAAATAACTGTTTTCTATTTTATTATTTTTTTAAATGTAATTTATTCTTGTTATGGCAAAGCTGAATTTTCAGCATCATTACTCCAGTCTTTATTGTCACATGATCCTTCAGAAATCATTCTATGCTGATTTGGTACTCAAGAAACATTTCTTATTATTATCAATATTGAAAACAGTTGTGCTGATTAATATTTTTTGGAAACCGTGATACTTTTTTTCATGATTCTTTAAAAAATAGAACATTTAATGCATCCTTGCTAAATAAAGTATTATTTCTTTTTAAAAATACAAAATCTTACCAACCCCAGAAGTTTTGAAGGGGACCTATTATGTCCCTTTTTAAGAGATGTAAAATAAGTCTCTGATGTCCCCAGAGTGTGTATGTAAAGTTTTAGCTCAAAATACCCCACAGAGAATTTTTTATAACATGTTAAATTTGCCACTTTTTGGGGTTGAGCAAAAACTCGCCGTTTTAGTGTGGGTCCCTTTAAATGTAAATGAGCTGCTGCCTAAGAGGGCGGAGCTTCAAGAGCTGACGCTCCAGTGACAGAACTCATGCACAAATAGAGTACCTCAGGGATGACGTGTTTTTTTAGGCCAACCCGGAAGTTAGCAGCGCACGGGTTCCCTCATTTGAAAGCCTATGCATTTTTCCCATAGACTTTTGGAAAATCGTAAAAAATCTTTACAAGTTAACACAACATTTATACATTTTGAAGCCTAAATAAAGTCGTCAGATATAAAAAGCTAACAGTGGGCTATAAACGGACTACAGCACACCATGGTCGCGGATCAACGTCACCACCACCAAGCTTCCTTAAACTTCATTTAAAAACAACTTTATTTAAAAACATACTCGCTGATTATGATCTGCGCTGTGTATGAATACTTATCCACTTTTTCATGAGAAATGCTGTCCAAATGTCCTGTTTCTCATAATGACGTCTAAAGTCCCCGCCAAAGGAAGTAGTCCATTTTAGCAATTTGTTAGCAACCACCATTTTTAAGACACAATAAAGGTTTAAAAAATCACAAGAGGGTTATAACTGGTGTGTTTTATAGATCAAAACATGAAAATATTTAGAGGCTTTGTTATCCACAGACCTTATTTCAGGCGATTAAGCAAAAACCCATTCAAAAAACCCATTGACTTCGGGGCGATGGAACCGGAAGTCCTAAAATGCTAACTCGCTTCTGGGTTTTGCCTACAAAAACACGTCATCCCTGAGGTACTGTATTATGTCAGAACTCTCTGAGGTAGCTGTGTTTAGTTCGAATCGGAGTCTGAAAATGAAGCCTACAGGGCCAGAAAATATATGCTGCATGGAAACAGAACAGAGGTATAGTTTAGTTTAATTGCGTTTATATCTTATGTTGTCATCTTGCTTTTATCCACTATTAGTATGAGCCTGTTGTAGCAAACCCGTCCGAATGATGGCCAAATCTTTACTGATGAGTTTATGAAGTTTATTGTACATCACACAAAAAGATGACGCGCATTTTATCACTCCAGAAAATCATCATAAGAGCTGAATAAAACACAGTACAAAAAGTGCGCATTAAAGTCTTTTATTTAAAAACTCTCCCTTGCATTATCATTAACATACACAGCGAATTACACAAAAACATTCGTTACAACTAACAGTAAACAAATATATACAGACCTACCTTATGCTTTTTCGGGGGTGCTTAATAACCTGGTAAACTTTATATACGTAAAACAACTCCGATGGACTGTATCCAGTATCGCTCCGGAGAGGGTCACGTACAGTTTGTACTGATCCATCCTTGAGTAATAACTTCAACCACGGTGTCCTCAGTGACTCAGATGGCGGGAGTCTATGAGGCCTCGTATGTTCGTTGGTACATCCAACAACAGAACATTTGTAATGTTTTTTTTGGCACAGACATTGTATATCTCTAGCTGATACAGTGAGTACACAGAAATGGCGGACTCTGTGCTTCTCACTCAGGGGTGTGTCTATGCTAACAGGGCAGATCATCATCAGTCATGGGCGGGGTTTCCCTACTCTTACGTAGGAGTAGAGGGAAATATCAAACAGCTTGTTCTGAGAGATTGAAAATGATAAAAGGAGATTATAAAAAAGTATTGGGTGGATTTTTACCATTATAGGCTGGTTGTTTACACACACTGTGGATACACATCTGTGTTCAAACCTTATAAAAGTGAATTTTGCATAATAGGTCCCCTTTAAATGTTACTGTATGTCCTGAAGCCTGTTCTGAATTTATTAAACTCAGCAGTCATTTATAAAATTCCAATAACTTTTTACTGAAATGGATTTTAAACTAAAGTACAGTAAAATTGATTGACTTATCAGCTCAGCAAGGTGAAGTTAATAAGAGTAAAAAAGATTTAAGCCATGACGACCTGTTTATTTAAAGTGAAAGTTCACTTTAAAATAAAAATTCTGTCATCACTTACTCACCTTCATATTGTTCCAAATTCATATGACTTTCTAACTTCTGCTGTGCCCAAAGAAGATGTTTTTAAAGGGTTAATTCACCCCCCCCCCCCCCCAAAAAAAAGAAGTTTCTGTCATTAAGTACTCACCCTCATGTCTTTCCAAGACCTTTTTTCATCTTCAAACACAAATAAAAGATATTTTTGATGAAATCCAAGAGGTTTTTTTTATCTCCCATTGAAAGCAACGAAATTACCACATTCAAGGTCCAGAGAAGAAGTAAGGACATTGTTAAAATAGCCAACGTGACTACAGTGGTTCAACCATAATGTTATGAAGCGACAAAAATACTTTTTGCATGCAAAAACAAAACAAAAATAACGATAATTTTTCCTCTTCCCTGTCAGTTTCCTATGCATTTGACGCAGTAATAGCAGTTCAGCGCTTCCATGTAATTTCATTGCTTTCTATGGGAGAATTTAAAAAAAACTCAGATTTCATCAAAAATATCTTAATTTGTGTTCCGAAGATGAACAAACGTCTTGCGGGTTTGGAACGACATGAGGGTGAGTACTTATATGAGCTGTATGAGCTGAAGAAAGTGCTTCCATCCACGTCCATCCATCATAAACGTGTACTCCACATGGCTCTGGGGGGTTAATAAAGGCTTTCTGAAGCGAAGCGATGTGTTTGTGTAAAAAAAAAAAATCCATATTTAACAAGATATGAAGTAAAATATCTAGCTTCCGCCAGACCGCTTTCCATATTCTAGGCCTTCCCTATTCAACTTACGGAAAAAGTGTAAGTGACATGACGCGGAAGGCGAATACGGAATACGGAAGGCGCTCTGGCGGAAGGGCATTTATTAACCCCCCGGAGCCGTGTGGAGTACACGTTTATAGCCCAGAACACACCAAGCCGACGGTCAGTTTTTGTTCGTCGGATGACTAAGTTTTCTCAGTGTGTTCTGCACCGTCGGCCTAAGTTGATCCTCGTCGGCTTTTTTTTTTTTTGGCCGATTCAACATGTTGAATTGGCATCGGAGCTTGTCGGTCAGTCGGGCCATCTAATCATTCTGATTGGCTATTCAGCTACTGCCACCTGCTGGTATGGAAAGGGATTTCTTCTTACGCAGGCGCAGAACGGACATGCTACTTGGCCATCGGCAATGTTCCCTCTAAGCTGCGCGCGTGCGCGTGCGCGGCCGCGCACTTCTGATGCCGTGGCCGCGCAGAGGACAGACTCGGACATTAAATCATGTGTGGAGAAATCTATTTGATTGTAGTTTAAATGAGAAATAACAGTGCTCTGGTCAACCGCTATAGCGTTATTGTCGCTACAGTTAGAACCGGTGAATGCGGTTTACAGGTTTCATAGAAAGAGAATGATTGAGCGCGTGTGAGCGGGCCTGAGCCAAATCAGTCGCGGTAAGAATACTGTCATGTTTGCGGACTAAATAGCTCAATACGAGAGGCAACGCGAAACGAAAAGAAATGTGAAATAAAACGTCATGTTTTTAAATAACGGATGATAGGCACAGAATGTTGACAAATCTCTGAGACATTTACAATTACACACCCACCACAGGTGTAGAGTGCAAACTCAAAATATATCAGTTATATACCTCAGTTTAAATAGATTATTGTGTGTGGTGGTGGTGTGGGTTTTCAGGGATGTTTAGATAACTATAAAATAGTTAACATGTTCACTTTTCTTAAAAATATTTAGCTATCAGATCTGTTTAAATGCTTCAGTTTGTTTTCATATTACAATAAATTAAAAGAAATTGAAGCATTTAAACTGATATAATACTGTATATCAGTTTAAATGCTTCAAGATTATATTATATTATATTTTATTATAATGTAAGCCTAATAAAAAATTGATCTCACAAGGGGATTGTTTAGGGTTCCTTGCCACTAAAAATCTTGAAACCTCCTGGTATAGAAAATCTGGGAAATTCATAAGAAATAAACATGTAATTTTGATGGTTTAACACTGTCTTTTGCTAATAATTGACTGTACAAAAACACATTATGGTTGTCCCAAACCATCAATGTAACTGCTCATATTATATTATTATAAAGAATTGAACTGTCCTGCAGGAGATTTTTAAATTATTTTTTAATAGAATTTCTTGGTAAAGACTGGTACAGTTAACGCAGCAATGTGAAAAAAATCTCAAGTAACCTAAAATGTGCTTAATTTAGTGACTGAACTGCTTGTCTTCAAGTTACATCAAGGGTCAAATAAAATAGAAATGGCACATTAAAGTTAAAAGTTACAGTTGCATGATAAAACCATTTTTTGTGTGTTTATGTTCATTGTATAAGTCTGATATAAAGAATGTTTTTGCTCAGGTGGCCAAAATGTGCGCTCAACAGAGAAAGGTTTTGCTCAGCAAGAAAAAAAAATAGAGGGAACATTGGCCGTCGGGTGTCGAGCATCGGTTTGGTGTGTCAGGGCAACTTTGGACCCAGACGCTGCTGACTTGAGCCAACCTCGCAGTCTGCTTTCATCGCCACTAGTTCGTCGGCTTGGTGTGTTCCGGGCTTATGATGGATGGATGTAGATGGAAGCACTTTCTTCGGCTTATACTCATTGGTCCTGTTCACTGCCATTATAAAGCTCAGATGCATCAGGATATTTATTAAAATATCTCTGATTGTGTTCAGAAAGAAGAAAGTCATATACACCTAGGATGGCTTGAGGGTAAGTAAAGCTTGGGGTCATTTTCATTTTAACTATAACCCTTTAAGAACTTTGGGATCCAAACAACATTCAACCCCATTGACTTTTTTATTGTTTTACATTTTTCAAAATATCTTCTTATGTGTTCTACAGAAGAAAGAAAGTAATACTTGGAACAACATGACAGTGAGTAAATTATTTTTGGGTGAACTGTCCCTTTAAAAAAAGTAAAGAATTCAGTTTTAACATTATTCAAGTACAAATTACCCAAAAAAAATACTTTAGTACAGAAGTATAATTCAATTACTCAAGTATACCATCTGATTTTATGAAGAGCCCATTCAGCATGGTTTATTTTGCAGTCATGTTATTGAACTGCAGTTATCAGCGGTGGTTTGTAATATTAATTTACTTGCACAGTTATTCATTATACAAAATAAATTACATGACCTGTAACGGCTTACACAAGAAAATTAGCAAATTAAATGAGCCATGGATTCAGTTTCTGATTGACTAAATTAAGCAGTTGGGATTTACAGTAATAGACTTCACAAAGCAGGAAAAAATCAGGCCAAAGTGTTTAACCGAGATTCAAAAATGTAAAGCAGGTTTTCTAAAGCATGTTTGCTGCTTTTCAGTTACATTCTTGACATGTTTATTATATATGTAGACACTTTACATTTTTAGAGCATGTCTTTAGAAGGTTTTGGAATGAAAAGACAAGTACCCATACTGTATAATCAGTGCATGAAAGCATGTGTCAAAGATCAAAGGTTTTGTTTATGAGGTGAAACACCAGTATGAGTCAGAGGTGTTATTCTAGCTGTCAAAAGAGGGGGTTAAATAAAGCTATTAGCTCTGATTAGCAGCCAGCTTGATCTGCTTTGACTCACACTGGTTCTTTATGCTAATGACTAGCAATACAGCTAATCCCATATGACAGCTGGGATTATACTGAGGGGATAGAGGGAGAGAGAGATGAGGTTAGGTACATAGTTGCACGGAAGGAAAAGGTTATGTAGACAAAATATAAATCTGTCCTTACATAATCCTGCCATATTTGATGTAGAGTCACAAAGCATATATTATCAATTATAGGGGTTCTGTACAGCTTATTTTCATAGCGAGTGACTGACAGATTCATGCTGTAAGTGAGTGCCATGCTGAGGCCAGTGGTTAAAATGATCTTGTTTACCAAGATGAAGTTACAGCCCATTCATACTGTACATCCACAAGTCTAAGATAAGATTATTTTTTATTTAGTTTTTCTGCTTTATGACATCAATACATGATAATAGCACCTTCCTGAACTGGCCAATTATGTGAACTAATTAATATTTATATATTCATATTCAAATCTAACATTCATAATTAATTAATATTTATATGTTTTTGATACATTTTCCATGATACCTCATTCCAGTGTACTGTGGAGATATTTAAAAGACTGACTTTAGATTTGCTTTAATTTCTCTGAACAACCATCTACTGTTTTACATGACATTTTTAAAATGCAGACATTCTAAATCTCCAAGATTGATCTGGGAATCGGGTCTGAAGCTGTGTATTTCTTGTCTGTGATATATAATGTCAATAAATTAACTTCAAAATATGATTAAAAATAAAAAGTTAAACATTGGTTAAAAAATTAACATTGACTGGCTACTTTTTAATGTAGTTAGAAGTTAAATTCTACAGTTGTGTAAGCAATGTGTCTGTATTGTTTTAGTCTTAAATGGATAGTTCACCCAAAAATGAAAATTCTGTCATTACTTACTCACCTTCAAGCTCTCGTGAAACCACGTTGGAGAATAATATTTTGTAAATAAAGTGGTAAATGATTGGGTTTTTTTTTTTTTTTTTTTTGCACAAACAGAACACTTGCATCGCTTCATAAAATTGGGGTTAAACCACTGGAGTCACATGGATTACTTTTATGATGCCTTTACTACCTTTCTGGGGCTTGAACATGGTAGTTGCATAGGCTGTCAATGGAGGGACAGAAAGCTCGCAGATTCCATTAAAAAGATCTTCATTTGTGTTCGGAAGATGAACGAAAATCTTACGGGTGTGAAACGACATGAGGGTGTAATTAATGACAGAATTATAATGACAAACATTTTTGGGTGAACGAAAGGCCTTTGCATTTTTTCGTATGCATTTTTTCATATTCGTGATCCTAAAAATTCGTCACGCACAGAGACCTTGCACACTGAGTCCAATGCGTATTGAATCTGTTGCGAAAAAAAATGGCAGAACAATACAAAATGGAGTCTTCAAGCAGTGAGCATGATTTAGTTGTCCTCACTCTTCTTAAAAAGAGAAAAAGAAAGAAGAAATATTGGGTCCATCCAATCCCGAGATTGCGTAAAGAGGAAGGAGAGTTCCACCTCATCAAGGAGCTGAGTGATAATCCCAAGCGTTTCAAAGTTTACTTCAGGATGTCAGTGGCTCAGTTTGATGCTTTGCTAGTGATACTGGCACAATCTGTCTTTATATTCTGTATCTTTGTATTCCATACTTTGTTTGTCATACAGTGCTATTGTTTTGTGCTGTAGACGACGTGGATCAACTTGTCAGATGGCATTCGGGATTTTGGCGTTCGCTTGTACGGTGGTTCTGAATTGTCAAAACGTCTCTCAAAATGTGTGCCACAGATGCGAAAAACACAGAAAATTAAACCTGATCCGAATTTTTTTATGATGGACAAAAGTTTCGGAGGCAGTGTGTAAACGTGATTGACACAACGTGCGGTCGTATTTGTGGGGACAAAAAAAGTGCCTTTACCCTTTGAAATATAATGAATTATAGTCTAAGGAAAGAACTTTTAAAAAAAGCCAATAGAATGATATCAGACAACTAAATTCGGTTCAGAAGGGCTAAATGGTACCCCCAACTCCAGCGCCGATAGGTGTATCTATTACATTTCATCTTATAGTGGTGCCCACACTGCAATTTTTACATTTAATTGTGTTTCTAAATCAGTGACTTTCTCAGCTGTTCTTAGAGAGGAAAAACTTCTTAACTTATGATAACGTATCTGGATAAACTAAGACGTTAAAAATGAGCTGTGTCCTCAGAGGGCTCTTGCAAAACCATGTTTGACTAAACTAATTTCCTGTTAGAGCTCTTTATTTGGACGAGAGTGTAATAAAGTGGGTGATCTCTGACTGAGGCTCATTATCAGGGGGACGTTTAGAGAGATCTTTGTCTCAGGGTGCCAGAATAGTTTTTCCATCAGGGGACGCCAAAGTGTGACAGTCTCCGATTAAGCTCACTTTAGTGACACACTTACTCTCAGTTAAGACTGTCAGACAGAGTAGGGCTGTTCATCTACAGTTCTGGAGAGCCACTGCACTGCAGAGTTTAGCTCCAAAACCTTTATGGCACCTTAGGTCGTGTCTGTTTGCTATGAGGTCATCTATATGTGTACTCTTAAAGTAGAAAAATTTAAATGCAAAACTCTTTCTCTTTCAGGAAATTGGGCCAATAATAACATTATTTACATTTTATATAATCTTAATATGATTTTAGGATTTTACACAATAATAAACAAGAAGCAAGAAGTAAATATTGAGTCATTTTAGACACAGTGTTGCCAGTTACTTAGTCTATTTTTGTTCTGCCAATGAAGCCACAGCAGAATGAACCATTTTGCATGTCCTAACACGGAGTAGTGCCGTTTCTGAACAAATTGTTTGCGTAAATGATGTAACTCACTCATAAAGACAGTCATTTGTTTCATTGCTAAATGAATAAGTGTTCTTGAAAAAACTGTTTGAGTGAATGATTTAATGACTCATTCATAAGGACAGTCACTTGTTTGGTTATTGGTTATTTTAATATAGGGCTGTCAAATCGATTAATTGTGATTAACATATAACCCATTTATAGCTATATGTACACATATGTGTATATGTACTGTATATATACACAGACACACACATATACTATATATAAATATTATATATATGTGTGTGTGTGTGTGTGTGTGTGTATAATATACACACATATATTATGTAAACACAAACTTTTATGTTAGATGTGATTAATCATGATTAATCAATCTGACAGCACTAATTATTTATAAACCATAATAGTATTTAGTAATATTGAGTAAGCATTTATTTTTATATTTTCAATTATAG